>CM065775.1:129653552-130233552 GCA_033296515.1 Macrochelys suwanniensis | reverse complement strand
ATTTCATTAAGCCCAGAGGAGACAGAAAAAGGGCATGTGAAGCAAGCTTCTCAGTAAAGAAAATGAAGTTGACCTCAATACTGCCAAAATAATGTAAGTATCGCTAATCTCTTTATTTATGGAGGTGAAATTTAATAAAACAAACATTTACTAATAGGCCTCATGATTATGTTATCTATTTGCCAATAATAGAAGATAGGTTCTTTAAATACAGAGCATGTGTGGAGTCAGCATGGCTGGGACTGAACTCAGTGTTCAAACTGATAGGTTTCAGCTAGTTGACAAAGAGAAAGCCCTGGAAGAATATCTATGCCATACTGAAGGTAGGAAGGAAAAAGCATGTTTTGATCTGTTTCTTTTAAAAGTGGGTTCTTGGGTTTGATGCTGTGAATAGAGCTGTAAAGAATAGAGAGAACGTCACTCTTTATTTTTCCAGTCAGGGTTTGCTAAAGTCCTGCAATTTGAACCTTAGGCAAAAATGAAGGTTGATTACAAATTGCTTTTGGCCAATTCTGAATTGAAGGATGGAATTTGCAACTTTTCCAGGATGTCTCAGAGGCCTTTGCAGAAAAGGAACAGAAAATGGCATCCACTTGGTGTGCTTAACCCGGAAAGAAAAAGGAGGAACAACTTCATAATGACATAAAACTTTACTTGATGTTTTCAATAAGGAGAGCCTGATGAGTATAAAAACACTACTTCAGGGGAGTTGGACCTAGACCATTAAACTCACTTCCATAAGAGAGAAAAATCTTCCATAAGAGAGAAGAATGACCACAGTCCTCACCAGTTTCAGAACTAATGCAAAGTTTATTTATTTGATTTAGCATAGCCTCATAAATTGACATACTCATGGACTTTCTCTCTCACACATAAACACAACAAAAACCACCAAACAACCAAACAAAAAACCTTATTATCTAATTAAGCTATTTCTTCCCCCCACCCCCACCCCATTTCTTTCCCTTCATGTATAGAAGTGCTGCTGTTATGTCTATCTGTAAATACTTGGGAGGTCTTCATATGCTGCTGTGATTGGGGTCACACATGTAGGTAGGACATCTAAGAAAAGCAGGAGACTAAAGACTCTTAAGAATGTATTGCTCCTGTATAGCAGTGGTAATCTTTTAATGACATGTCTCAAATCAGAACTGTCGTCTTTCAGTCTTTAAACTCTGATGATGGAAAGGCCTCCAATCTCTGTGTAAGTGATATACTGTTAGCTAAAGCAAATCTGGGGTCAGCTGGAACTGAGCCACGTCAGTGACTGTTGTTTCCTCACATATTCCCCTATAATGTCTATTTTGTATCGGAATCAAAAGGTTAATTTAGTTGTTGAGTTTAATGCATACTCTGCAAGTCCAATATGTTGAGGCAGTTGTGTTAATATAACTCAGCACTCCGTGATATACTAGCTGTCAAACCCTTGGGGTGAGACAAGGGTGCCCACTGAGCTCCCTGTTACATGTCTTTGCAGTGGATTCTCTGATTCAGTTCCTGGAAGGAGGGAAACAGGTGACAATGGGGAGTCCTTTCAGACTGAAGAGCACCATCTTCAGGCCATCAGTAACAGTGAACTCTTCCCTTGTGTAATGGCTTTTGTGGATGACATTTCAGGGATCATTACAATTGCAGAAGACAATGAGAGACTTTGCTTCTGCTTACACACTTATTGAGAGAGCCTCAAGGGGAGGGAGGTTCAATTCAACTTTCAGAAGAGCAAGGCAATGTGGAGGGCTGGGTAGGATGGGCCAGCCTTTCCCTGTTTACAAGACTGCAGAAGGTGGTGGAGAGGAAGCTTAAAATATTAGGGTTGGACTTCTGTAAAGGGGGATGTGACAAGGAATTGGAACTGGCAAAAGGCCCTGGAGATGGGAGAGTAGGCTCTAGAAAAATAGAATGGGTGGTGCATTCCCACCATCTTCCAAAATGTAGAAGTTTTACATCAGTACCTGCTTCTTCTCTTCTTGCATTTGCAGCTGCTTCCACCCTCAGATCGAATTATGATGATGCTGTTGGGACTGTTTTTTCTGGTTTGTAGAGGAAGGCCAGTTATCCCCTGGTGAAAAGGACCTTAGTATGTAGGTCCAAGGAACATGATGGTCTGGGGCTTAGGCATCCTGAAGTGTGTTTTCTTACTTTAATAGTTCATTTTTATTCGCTATGAGTGCCAGGCAGAAGCAACAAAGGTCACTGACTCAGCCCATATGTGACCCACTGTCCCATATTCCCTTGGGGAGGACAGCAGCGTTAATGCAAGAAAGGGCTGGGGTGTACAGCTGGAGGAGGCACCCGGGACATTAACAAATGAGCTGTAACAGACCAATGGACAGGCAGAGACTTGCAAAAGTGTAGGGCTCTAATGCGGAATGCCCTGCCCAGAGCCCTCAGTGTTGCTCAGTGGTCTTGGCTAAAGTCTCCTTAAAACTAATCTCCAAGGCTGTGGCCGGGCATATGCTAAGTGTACAATGGCTGTTGCATTTGCCCATGCAATCACTGCCCAACTAGTATCTAGCCCACTGTGCTTTGTAAAGTGCTTTGGGATAGCTTGAGTATGAAAAGTGTTAAAAGAAACTCTATTGTTCCTGTTTTAAGGAAGTCAGAGTAGCTTCCAAATGCAATCATTCTTTTGCCCCTTGGCAATGGGAAAGACTTATTGACACTACATTCAATCTCACTGTCAAGTGAGAGGGGAAATTTGCATGATGACTGTTTGCTTTGTTCCTTTACTGTATATACACAACAATAATCTGCTTTATTGATAAAGAACGCTCATTTGTTAATCCTGTTCCAGTTTAACAATTGAATCTCCTGAAAGTTTTAAGAACTGGATTGAAGCTTTGGGCATTTTTCAATAGCTGCACTAAATTGTCTTAGTTGTTCAAAATTAAGAAGACTCTCCAACATGAGAAGTATCTTACTAATTGCTGAACACTTCCAGTACCATTCACTGTGTCACTGGAGGGGCAACAAAACTGGTGACTCAGAAACAGCTTTGAAGCACTGTCTTTGTGCTATTTTATTTCTGAGATTGTCGTTGACTTTTCAGCAGCTCACTATGGTGTTCATCTCTCCCTTCTCGATGGCCATTTTCTGGGGAAGATAGGTGCATTGATTTAAATGTATGAGACAAAGGTCTTTCTAATGTGCCCCCTTCGAACTAAGAAGCAGGATAGAAAGCAGGAAATAATTAATGATGTTGACATGGTTTTGTTAAGTATGAGTTAGATCTTAGGGTTTTTTGGATTAATGCAACTCCACACTTCTCTGGTTTGTAAGTTCTATTAAAGAAACTTTCCTGGCCTTTTTTTCTTCTGGCTGTATCTTCTCCCCCGGAAGGTGAGCAATTCTGTATAGAGCCAACAACAATATTGGTCTTGGGAATCAGCTTTCAGGTTGTGCTGAAAGTTGGGCAATCAGCACCTTACCTCTCACAAAGACTAGGTCCTGTGTACTGCAGCATTCCACATAGATGCCCAGAGCCAGGGAATGCTCTCTTCTGATTGGAGATATGGGCCTGAGAAACAAAGGATCTGGCTCCATACCAAAAGTGCCCCCTGTGAGCGGTGTTGGAGACCTAGGTTGACGGCCAGACTCCTCTCTGTTTCTAGTGAATTCCCCACAGTGTCTTTCTGGGCAGAAAGAAAATGTCTGGGAACAAAATAAGATGAAATTCAAACACACATTCTAAATGACAAAAAGGAGTGTGATCAGAAATGAGAGAAACTACTAAACACAAGCATGGTGCTTGTTAAAACCTATAGAACTGGAAATATATTTGAGACAAGAATGCAAAATGAAATGTATGTAACTTTTAGGGAATGGAAGAGCTAGAAAAACATTTCACAGGCAAGAGGAAAACTAGGATGGAAGGTCAGGCCATCCCAGAAGTAGAAAGGCCCCCTGAGAAAATATGGTATAATGGTTAGAACAGGGAGTCAGAAGTTGTATTCCCAACGCTGTGGGCTTGTTTTCATTGCAAAAGGTAATGTGAGTTAACTCTGTTGTCCCTAACTTGAGTCCTATCCACATGCAAAACCCCTTGCCTCAATTGTGGTAGTGCTTTTATGTTGGGTTGGCTTGCCCATCAGGGGGTATATAGCCTATACCATATAGGCTAAAGCTCAAGTTAGCACAACTTGTCAACTGCTGATGTGACCACTCTGCATTGTGGATATAGGGGTGGTGCTAGTCCTTCCCTGCCTTTCCACAATTCCACCAGTGTGCTCAGAAAGAAGAGACAAGCTCTCCACATTCACTGGGAAAGAATTCATAGAGCGGGCTCATCTTACTGCAGCACAATGAATAAATCATGGGGTATGCCCCTTATAAATCTTAGCACCATACATGAGTGAATGCAACACCAGTGTGGACACAGCAGCTCCAGTGTTATTTTGTAGTGTGGCCACTCACTTGAACTAAGCTAAACTGGTAAGAGTAAATTAAATGTGGCTAGCTTGAGTTAACTTTGCTGTGAAGACATACCCTGACTCAATAATATCGCTTCTAATATCTAACAAGGATTACCTACATCCCAGGGATGTCGTGAGGCTTAAGTAATGTTTGTGAAATGCTTTGAGAACCTAGTAGAATAGTTACTGCATACATGCAAATTATTAGTATTTTTATTACTTTAAAAGAAGTTTATGGTGGCTGAATTGGACTGCTAAACCCAGGGTTGTGAGTTCAGTCCTTGAGGGGGCCATTTAGGGATCTGGGCAAAAATTGGGGATTGGTCCTGCTTTGAGCAGAGAGTTGGACTAGATGACCTCCTAAGGTCTCTTCCAACCCTGATATTCTATGATTCTATGAGAACAAATACGTTGCCTCAGTCTCTAATGAGCAAGCACAGAGAACTGAGTGGCATAAATGAGGCATAAAGCTGATCTAAACCTAAATAAAACTATGTATTTATAATGAAGCCTGTAGAAGAGAACATCGCTGTTAGACAACTTTCTGTTTTGCAAGACTGCCCCAGATTATATTCCCAAACATATTCGGTTCTGTTCCACCTTTATTAAAAGACCACCTACATTAAGCAATTATGTCTGTCCTTGAGTAGCTGCTTAACACAGGTTTTACTGTATGTTATTTGTAAACAATGTGCTCAGTAATTTCTGGGCATGTTTAACATTATTCAAACCATACAATAAAAATGAAAAAATGGACAAACGTCAACTGAAAATAGAAGACAACCCTCCCCCCCCCCCACTCACTAAGGAAGCCCTTTTCTCTCACCACTTACTCAGGAGGGGTTGGTGTGCATACCAAACCCTCCTGGGGAGGAGGCCTTGCAGTGGAGAGGGCCTTGCAGTGAGCCCTGAAGTCAATAAAATTGGGCTTTGCCTGGAAAGTAGGGAAATCAGTTCCCTAATGGACACCCAACTGGAAACACTCTCTGCTTCCATTCCCCAAAGTTCAAATCAAGCTAGTGTTTTGAAGAGGTAAAGCAATATATTTAATGTAGTCATTATTATTAATAAAGAAGTAAGCTACAGAATGTTTGAATAAGCAAAACATTTAAATCAGCTATACACTTAATGATTGATTTGCACTCAGGGGTTCTGTAAAGAGAAGGGAGCCATTAAACTGCTATGATAAAAAGAAATTTCAGAGGGCTGGAGAAAAGTGAATGGAGCTCCATTCTTCATAAATGATAAAATGGATAACTCAAGGAGCTGCTGACCTTTTTGCCTAACTTCAAATTCTTGTACAATTCAATGGCAAATAAAGAAATTGTTTTGTAAATGTTCAGATAATATCTCGCTGGTTCTGTGGGAGGCATTGGTTGTTAGAAAATCGACCATGCCAGGCACATCTTTTCTGTTGATACATTGACACATTTTTTGTCCAAAAAAAAAAAAAAAGTGAGTGAAGTTCAGAGCTGATTCCCTACAAGATCAAATTGTTTCAGCATTGAGGTATCAAGCAATGTTTATGCAAGTATATGTATGAAGGACAATCCTATATTTTATCTCATTTCATGGATGATTTGGAATTTTAAATTAGACGATGATTCCAAATTACGGAAGGTTGTAACTATGGTGCAGTGAAACTGCCAAAGGACATGGAGAGTTCTAGCAAGTTGTGCGGCGTCCAAGAGGAAATTCAATGTAATTACATATAAGGTAATAAAATTGAGAGGAAAATAAATCCCAAGCCAAACTAACATCAGTCAAAACCCAGAGAAGAATGATTAGATAGCAGCAATGCGGAACAGGATCTGGACAGTAATAGATAAATTAAATATCAGCAACTCAGAGTGATGCATTTGCAAAAATAGAAAATGCCATTCTGGCCCTGGTTCCCAACTTTTCCTCATTTTAGATCCAGGATTACCTCAAATTCTGTTCCACGGAGACCCAGTCTAATATTATTGTCTATTATTTACATTAGGAATGCAGAAGCATGTTATAAATAATGTGGATTAAAGTAATCACATGTTGTTTTAAGTTGTGTGCGCTATTAGTTTTCCTGTTTCCTGGGTTCACATTCAGAGTGAGGCAGGTATGATTCTGAGGTATACTGATACGTTTATACCCCTTGTAAAACCAGGGAGGTGATAATTTCTCTTTACACAGCATTAGTAAGACCATGAATACTACATTCTGTTTTGTGCTCCATAGTTCTGAAAGGACAAAGATAACTCAAAGAGCCTAAAGCCGGCATGGTCTAATAGGAAACACAGGTAGAAGTGGGTATTTACAGGTTTGCAGAAGGGCCACAAATACACTTTAAAAATATTATCGTTGTATCATATTTTTAAGATGGCAACAAAAAAGAAAGGGAGGGACTTGCTAAGGGTGGTCAATGAAAACTAGTTGAGAGAAACAGAGAAAGTCAAGCTGTATATTAGGAAAATTATATGGGACCAGTCAGGAAATGCAATAATCTACAGTACCTAGGGAAGTTGTTGAGCCCCGCCTCAAGATATGGTCAGAGAAAACTGGATTTAGCACTAGGACTGGTCAAAATTTTCCCATCAACTTTCTTCCCTCCTCCCCCCCCAAACGGAAAACTGTTTTTTGGTGGAAACAAATAAATTTCTCAAAGTGTCTGCTTTCCTCAAAAATTTAGTGGTTTGTTGTTGTTTTTTGGTCAGAAAACCAAAATTGTGAATACTAAAATTTTTTTTACTGAAAAACAATTTTTGTTGTTTTCTGGGCAATTTTTTTTCTGTTTTAGGCAAAAACCTCCTGAAAACAAAACAAAACAAACATCAAAAACCCATTTTCCAACCAGCTCTACTTATTTACATAAGCAAGAAAAAAATGTATTGGCCTAATTGTCAGTTATACTAAGACCCTTTATGCTACTCTGGCAGCAGAAGGTCCTTGAAATGGATAGAAATGTCTCCTTGAGAATACTTCTTGGGCAAAGGGTCTCCTTGAATGCTGTAGAGCTGACATTAAGGGTGTATAAGGGTTATTCCCCAATATATAGGGCAGCTCAGGGGCATAGCCAGAATACACTACTCTATAGCTAGTAGGGGACCATGGGAAACAAAGCAGAAATTAGAGCAGCCCCGAGGTTGCTTTAACTTACACTAAGAGCTAGGCAGGGCCATGAAGAGCTCTACAATGCAGGGAGGGAAAAGGTGGCTTAAAGCCACTTTTGAATCACACTGCCACCATCGATATCTGCCCCACATGCAAGAATAGAGTAACTGAGTATCAGACACAATGTCCTCCAGTCCTAAAAATCTGTAGCTTGAATTATCCCCCAATGATCATTTCGCGTATGCTTTCCGTGCCTGGTTCCCCACCTGCCCACACAGCTGGGGACAGTGCTATGGTGCCATCTCCCCTGCACTGTGCAATGTGGGTAATGGTTCTCTGGCGCTTGACCTGGATAGAGCTCCATGGAATTTGGAGATGGGTAGATTGGAGTGGGGAAGTGGCTGTCTCTGGGGCACAGTGCTCTGCAGAACCCACTGATTTCAGCTGGGCGGTAGTACTCTATGGAGCTGATTATCTTCCTCTGGGTTTCATCTGTGGCTTTTACTGCAGGGGCACTCAGCCATAGACAGTGTTGCTGATGCCTGACCTGTCACGGTGCCAGGAGGGAATAAAGCCAGCAGAACAGCAGTTATCCCTTCTCCCCACATGACAGTGAGCTTGCTTCTTCAGGTATTCACACCGGGAGCAATCTCCAGAATCCATGGTCTCCTAAATCCCTTCTACCAGAAGGTCTGCTTGCAGGAAAACTGTGCAAACTCTCACTCTCCTATTCTGGGTTTTTGGGAAGTCGGGAGGGGGTCATAGGACACTAAGGAGAAAAGCTGTAGTGATGCAAGGTAAGTCATAATTGCATTTTAGTCCTTCGGCAGAACAAAACTAGCATTAAAGAAAAAGGGAAAGATTTTTAGTTCAGCTTCATGGCTTTTAGAAATTATGCAGCTATATGAGTTAAAAATGGTGTGGCAATTCACCTTTCAGCTCTGGAGACGTGGGTTCAAGGTATGGATTAAAATACTAAGTGAAATGTTTGATTAGACTAATTTTAGTGGCTGATCATAAGCCATTAGGCTTGCTTGGTGGTCTCTGCTCATAAGAGGCCTAGGACCAGAACAGAGGGGTTGCTGCATGTCAAAGTTGTGGCAAATTAGCAGAACTGTATGGGAGAGCTAGTATGAGGCTTCTGAGACAATTCAGAGTGCTTGGCAATAGAGTGTAGAATGTGATGACAGCAATGTGTGAATGAATTAAAGGTACGTCTACCTAGCAATTAAACACCCATGGCTGACTGGCTCATAGGCATAGGTGCTGGAACTAGGGTGGTTTCCATCATATACAGGGTTTACAGTTTGGTTTAATGGCTGTCAGGACCCCCACTATAGAAATTGTTCCAGTGCCCCCTGCTCATGGGGCTTGAACTGTGGGGCTGTAAAGTTACAGTGTAGACAGTATCAGAGGGGTAGCCATGTTAGTCTGGATCTGTAGAAGCGACAAAGGGTCCTGTGGCACCTTGTAGACTAACAGAGGTAGTGGAGCATAAGCTTTCGTGGGTGAATACCCACTTCATCGGATGCAAGCGTAGACAGTCAGGCTCAGGCTGGAGCTTGAGCTCTGGGACCCTGCGAGGACAACATTTAAACATATGTTTAACTGTAAGGACCTGCTTAATTGCTGCCTGAATAGGGATGATTTAAGCACAGGTTTAAGTGTTTTTCTGAATCATGGCCCAAGTGAACATCCGTTCTAAAATTACATAAAATGCATCTTTTCCTTCTCAACTGATGAAACTTTCTGACCTCTCTAGCAAAGAATCTCTTACTCACCTTAATCCAAGCCTTCAGGAAAAAAGCTTAAGTAAATAGGTTAGGGTTATCCTCCAGTGCTGAAATGAATTTGAAATCAGTTCTAAAATACAACAATTTAAAAAGGATAGTTAACAAGACAATGTCAACTCCTTCTAATATTTACCCCTCTAATGTTTGTCATACCCTCTTAAAAGAGTGAACATTCTTCTATTTCTATTGAATTTTTCCTTTATCTTTGACAATGGTAGATGACTTTGAGATAATCAGATCGATTTAGTGATCACTGTGTTTCCCCTCCCCTGTATTTCTAGTTGAAGATATGCAAAACTCTCTCTCTCTCTCTCTCTTTCGTTCCCTCTCCATCCTCCATTTTGTGAATAGCTGTTTAGAGAATCATCAGGAATGTATAGAGCTCTGAGGATGATGATGGTAATAATAATGTTTTGTGCTTTTAGAGAATCCTTCCTCTAAGGGTCTCAGTTATAAGCATGGTGCCAAATTCTACCCTCTAATGCACACATGCACAGCTCTCCTAAAGTGATGAGCTGTACTTCTGTCTAAGGGGAGAATTAATTAAGATTCACAGGTCAGTGGGTAATTTTACAAAGGTATAATTAGGTGATTATATATATATACAAGATTAGGTGATTTAACTAGAGACCCCGTAGTGAGTCAGTGGTAGAATAGTGTTTGCTAGTCAACTGCTGTAGAGCAGCAGGAGCGTGGCACATGCTGTTGTCCTGATATGGTGCACAAAAATGGTGGCTTTTCAAAGATTTCTTAACTACTGTGTGATTATTTTTTTTAAACTATTGAGAGACATTCTGCTCTTGTTTACATGGATGCAATTCTCATTTAACTGAGAGCAGAACTTGTTTTTAGAAACACTAGTGAGAGTTATGGGCATAAATCTCCTGCACTTGGATAGTAGAATGGATCTTTGTGAGTAGACATTTGTTTGTTCAATGCCTGGTCCTGACCTCAGTGGAAAGAAGAGAGAGACAGAGAGAGAGCGAGAGAGAGCACGTCATAAGCAGTAGCTGCACTTTTCCTCCCCTTTCCTACCTCTGTTCATCTCCTTGATTTAGATTTTCCATTACACCAGCAGGAAAGGCACCGATGTACTGATATTTTGTTCTGATGTACAGTGGAGAGCACTTACGTGTGTGATACCAGCATTATGTTTCAGTATTGAAAAAGCAGTAAGATTTTACTTACAAATGAGGTGGCAGCTACTGTCAACTTGATTCAGAACCAAGAATTAGTCTCTGAATTTAAAGCAAAACAGCACATGCTTCAGAATATTTCCTTTGTGCCATATTTTGCACATTTAATGATATGTAAGGAGTTGATATGATTGATTGAAAATTAATTGATATGAATTAATTACATCAATTGAATTAATTGATTGAATTAATTTATATGAATTGATTGAAAATGATTAGGGGGCTGGGGCACATGACTTATGAGGAGAGGCTGAGGGAAATGGGCTTATTTAGTCTGCAGAAGAGAAGAGTGAGGGGGGATTTGATAGCAGCCTTCAACTACCTGAAGGGGAGTTCCAAAGAGGATGGAGCTAGGCTGATGACAGAACAAGGAGCAATGGTCTCAAGTTTCAGTGTGGGAGGTCTATGTTGGATATTAGGAAACACTATTTCACTAGGAGGGTGGTGAAGCACTGGAATGGGTTATGTAGGGAGGTGGTGGAATCTCCATCCTTAGAGGTTTTTAAGGCCCGGCTTGACAAAGGCCTGGCTGGGATGATTTAGTTGGGTTGGTCCTGCTTTGAGCAGGAGGTTGGACTTAGCATGACCAGACAGTAAATGTGAAAAATTGGGACAGGCAGTGGGGGGTAATAGGAGTCTATATACGAAAAAGACCCAAAAATCGGGACTGTCCCTATAAAATCGGGACATCTGGTCACCCTAGTTGGACTAGATGATCTCCTAAGGTCTCTTCCAACCCTAACCTTCTATGATTCTATGATGATATTTAACTAAAAAGTTTCCGGTGCCAAAAGGTTAAAAAAAGTTAAAGCTTATGAATAGTGTTTTAAATAATTAAAAACTCAATACATAAAGAAATGGACATGTTCTGAATAGAGATTTGTAATTATTCTGTTTACAACATCATATTATAGCATTTTAAAACTAGAAAGATTAATAACTAGAGATCTGACTTGCCTCCACTTCCCTGACAGAACATTATAAAGGTTCTTAAAAACCTTCTAACCTTTGTTAAGAAAATAAACAGAAAATGGTCTGAGTAATGCATATACTCCTGTGGAATGTTATGGTCTAGCTACAATCTAAGCTGTGAAACTACACCGATGGCTCCAGTTGTTTGTTTACATTGTACACAGATCACTCTCCTCCCTTCATCCTAGAATCCCCCCTTTGTTTTGGTTAGTTTCCTATCAGACATGCAGGAGTGTAGGTCTGTGTGTCACTACCACCCTTCAGGAGCACAGCTGCCAAGTTACTGTTAGATTATATTAAGTGGTTATCTTGCTTCATGCTACTACTGGCACTCGCTGTAACATCTGATATCGCACAAATGCAGTGTAATTATGCAGTGCATGGAGAAGGAGCAAAGCACTTTGCCCTTGGATGGTACTTCAGTGCTGAAATAATAGGGACTGAACTGGGAGCAATTGATAAAAGGGACATTACACAGAGATAAAGAGAAAGATTTACAATACAAAGAATATGGGGTATGCCTACACCATCTCAGTGGCTGCCTCTTCTTCCAGGACTCACCACTGCAGTTGGGACAATCTGGCAAAACTCTGTTAAAGCATGCAGGTATAGCTCTGAGGAATACAGAGATGTAGAGCTTTCTCAGCGCAAGGTCCTGGGGAGATAGGAGAACAGAAGGAGTCCTAATATCACCATTTTCACTTCTCAGTGTGAGACTGACCGCTCTGTCCTAATATTCCACAAAGGACCAGACTGGAAAAAAATCCAGTAACACACACTTCGGCCATGTATACACTGCACCTCACCCACCAACCCCCGCCCCCAATTGTCAGTTTAACTAAGTCAGTATAAAATTGTACCTTCAGTTTTATTGGTACAACTGTGTGTGGACAAGACCTTAGACTAGTGAAGTTGAATTGCTTTTCCAAGAGTCTATGACATATACCCAATGGCTATTTTTAGTGATTTTGTCTAGCTTTATAGGTGAGAGATTGGAGGCACAGAAGAACGAACAATGCTTGTTTTAATATATAATAAATGAACACTATGATATTACAAGACAACTGGTACATTCAGGGCTTGAGCCTTCTCTTTAATCAGGGGCACACGAGCTTTGGCAAACAAAGGCCTGTCCAGGAGACTAACAGAGATACCTAATTTGCAGTTGTCCTATATTTTATATAGAGATGTAGGTTACAAGGCATTACAGGTCCTAGCAGGCAATACTCCTTTACTTGAACAAATCAAATTGGAGCAGTACATATCGGAACCTATGGACTCCACAGGCTACATGGATCGTTCTCAAATATGCCTTCATCTGTTCTCCTTTTAAATATTGCAACTTCATGGTGTTGCCAAGTCTCAGCTCTCCAGACAGCAGTAGGAGAAAAATGCTGCTGCCTGCCTTCTCAGAGGTACAGAAAAGTGTAACCCTATCAGCTCAATCTCAAACAACTCCACTGAATCCCTAGTCATTTCAGTATCAACTTCAAAGTTGCCCTCCTTGTTTTTAGAACTTTCTATGAACTTGTAACAGTCCGTCTCCCTAGATCTTATATTGCTCTATGCGCTCCACTCCCCTTTATTTATCCACACTGGCTTTTCATCTGTCTCTTCAAACATTCGGACAACCATTGATACAACAGCTATCTTTTCTGTTTCTCCTGCCATTTGGATCAGCTCAGCTGCATCTTTCTCCCTTTCAAATCTCCATCAATTTTCAACTCTCATCTAAAAACATATTACTATTTCTTTGCATATATTTTAACTTCTCTCCCTGCCATTTTATTTTGTTGCTATTTAACTCTGTAAAGCTTTATTATTCTTGTTTGAAAGATGCTATGCAAAATAAAGATATTATTGTAATGTATAGTATCATTAGTAACAAACATTTACATGTAAATATGCTTTACTGTGATAATCTGGACATGTGTGTGGTGCTTTACAAACATAGGTATCAAACCTGCAATCTGATTTGCATAGGCAAACTTTTATGTTCACTGTGCTGAAGATTGGGCTATGGTTAAGCCTTAGGGCTGGTCTACACTATGGAGGGAAGGGGGAGATCGATCAAAGTTATGCAGCTTCAGCTACTTGAATAACGTAGCTGAAGTCGATGTATTTAGAACTACTTACCGCGGTGTCTTCACTGCGGTGTGTCGACAGGAGACACTCTCCCATCAATTCCCCTTGTGCTTTTCGTTGAGGTGGAGGTGCAGTACCGGAGTCAACACTAGAGCAATCGGCGGTCGATTTATCAGGTCTATACTAGACACGATAAATCGATCCCTGCTGGATCGATTGCTGCCCGTCTATCCGGCTGATAGTGTAGACAAGCCCTTAGATAAGAGAGATTCCTTGTCCTGAGGGGTTTACAGTTTACACTAGAACCTTGTAGGTTTTTAACTATACCAGTGTAGTTAACGCAGTGCAAAGATCCTACTGTTGATGCAGTTATAGTGTTATAAAGGTGTCTTATACAGATATGGCTGTTCCCATACAGGAAGGAGAAATAAGCTATACTGGCATAAGGAATTTTGCAGCAGTACAACTGCATCAATTATAAAACTGTTTCAGTAAAACAAAACAAAAAAAACTCCACACCCTTAATTGACGTAGTTATTGTATAGGTACAAATTTTAAGTGTAAACCAGGCCTAAATTAGACAGTCACAACACCAAATATAGGGATAACAGAGGGAAGGTGTGAGGATTAATACTGATGAGAGGAAAGGAGGCAAAATGCTCGAAGAGTTAGGTTTTAAGGAGAGATTTGAAAGGGAGATGGTCCCTGGAGGACAAGAAAAGAGAGACTGTTACAGGTACAGGAGACAGTGTATATAGGAGGCGTGAAGAAGGGTGTGGAAAAAAGGAGATGAGAGGGTTAAGAGGGAGGGTCCGTGCAGACCAGTGGAAGGGAAATGCTTCTCAAAAGGGATCAAAAACAACAAAATGTGAAATGTACTGAATGAACTTTTGTTTTTGCTCAAGATTAATTTAAAATTCTTTAGAAAAGGAAAAGCACTTTGACAAACAAAATGAATCCTGTGTATTTACCTGAGGCTTGCAGAAGTAACTCATATGACAAGTCTGACTCCATAAACTTTGTCTAAAAACATTCAATTTGGAAGCTGCCAGTAAATTTGTGACCACTTGTCCGATCTCTACCAGGTTAGCTAATCCAGACACCTCTGACCGTAAAAGAAAAATAATATATTATTGACTGAAACAAGAAGTAGCATATGGAAATGAATTTTTTTCACCATTCAAAGCGTTAGCTCACCAATATTTTAATTCCATCAACAGTGACATTAATCCAAGACTGACTATGTAAAGAGATGGTGATATGTAAATGAGTTACATTAAATTGCAATTTTTACTCACTTGGATTTTTTTCATCAGTAATCTTAAAATAGTTTCTTGGTTGAAATAAATGTAAAGAACTATATTAAAAAAAAAAGTCAAGCTGGTTGTGCCTGAATTGTATTTTATCTAACATTGATCAAATAGCTGCTTTTTACCCGTTTCACTAACAGATGGACAAGTGATTCCATTTATGCTGCATGCTACATGTTGACAGAGTGCATTACTTCATTTTGCCTCATTGGCAAGTTGGATTCTAAGAAAACAATGCTAAGGTTACTCTCATTCTGCATGGCTATCTTTGGAATGCTTCTTGGATTTTCATTAACTCTATCAACACAAGATACGAAGGGTGGGGGCAGTACTGCTAGGCAGTAGTAGCCTGAGACCAGAAACTTGTAAACAGCTTAAATTCTTTGCACTAATGTGAAGAAAATCTTTAATGCTTTGTGGTGTTTTAGCATTTGTAGCTAGTTGGTCTAACTGGAGATCAATAGGTGGATAGCTTGCAAGAGCCTTGACGCTTTACAGCTGTTGTGTGGAACAGCAGTCTTGAAATGCTGCAGCCAGAGAATACAGGCTTCAGTATAAACAGTACAACTCTCAAGATTCTGGCACTCTGCTGTCTGCATTCTGGCTTTGCTTCTGGACACAAATTATATACAGAGCCATTTCCAAGACTTGCCCCCTTAACTTTTCAATCCAGGGAGAAGGATAAAAAAGAAAAAAGACAGAAGAGGACTAATTCACCAGTGCATTATGCCAGCTTTATGCTTGTATAAATTCACTGAAATCAGTGAAACCAGAGGCGCCATTTGAGATTGGGGGGACGGGGTGGGGAGACTCTAACCGTGATTCTTAGTCACCTGAAAACTCTAGGTTTTTTTGCAGATAACTTAGAAATTAGCTGACAGGAGCACTGTATCTAAATCATATATAAAGAAAAAATATATACAAACACCAATTAAAGCCATGTTTTAAGTTTATATGTAAATTTAGAACAGGGGTGGGCAAACAACGGTCCGTGGGTTGGATCCGGCCTGACAGCCATTTTAAGCCAGCCCTCGAGCTCCCGCTGGAGAGTGGAGTCTGGAGCTTGCCCCACTCCAGAGCTCCAGCAGGGGCGCAGGGTTGGGGGCCGCTCCATGCGGCTCCCAGAAGCCGCAGCATGGCCCCGCTTTGGCACTCTAGCCAGGGAGCAGGGTCGGGGGTTGCTCCATGCAGCTCCCAGAAGCAGCGGCATGGCCCCCCTTTGGCTCCTACGCACTCCAATGGCCCCGCTCCAATGACCCCCTCTGGTGCTCCAATGGGAGCTGCAGGGGTGGTGCTTCCAGACAGGGCAGCGTGCAGAACCGGCTGGCCACGCCTCTGTGTAGGAGCCAGAGAAGGGACATGCCGCTGCTTCTGGGTGGCACTTGAGAAGCGCCACCCAGATCCTGCACCCCTGAGCCACTCCCCATTCCTCAACCCCCTGCCTGAGCCCTGATACCCCTCCCATCCTCTGAACCCCTCGATCCCAGCCCGGAGCACCCTCCTGCACCCCAAATCCCTCATCCCCCATTGGCACTGGCTGAAATCTGTGGGAGTGAAGTGGCCATTGTCACAGTTCAGGGCAACTGCACCTGCTTTCCCTCTCCCTAGTTCACCCAGGGCACCAACTTTTATGTTTGGGCAGAAACCCACATCTCTCTCCCTCTGGACCAGGGGCTTTCCAGGCTGCACTGTTCCCTGCCCACACTGTGATATTCCCAGCAAACCAGACCATTTAAAAGGTCAGCACTTTACTTTCTCTCCAGAGATTATGAACATTGTAATTGCTAGTACTTAAATTTACCACACAGCTCTTTGTAAGCAAGCACATTTATTCTTAAGGTGAAAGCATTACAGACAAAACATATCAGTACCAATAAAGGAACCTATACATATACTAAAAAGCTTACCACAGGCCACCTCAACTCCAACCTCGGGCTCTCATAGGTGTCAGTCCTTCAAAACCCATCACTGGGTTTCCCCTATGGTTACAAGTGTTATGCTTAAAAGAAGCACATAGGATCTTTTTCAGGGGAAAAGGCAATATGCCGCATTTATTGAAGATATAACAATTAGTATATGCATTCAATTACACCAAACACACACACACACATACACACATTGTCCTGTCAGTCGACGTTATAGTTACTAGTTTGGAGTTCGGATCAACCTAGTGGCCAACTAGGTTGATCACCAGTAGGGAGGAGCCAGGTTCCATCGGTCACAACACGATGCTCTGGGGAAGTCTTGGCAGGACAAACCCAAAGTTTCATGGCAAGGCACCCTGTTTATATAGTTATTTTCCTTCATTGGGACCAATGAGTTTTGCACTATCATGCTGTAATGAATTGTTGTTTGACGAGTGCTTGTTTTCTTAAATTGTCCTTCTCATTCTTTACATCAAGTTCCTCAGGGAGTTATTCCATGCTGGTTTTGATCACCACTATTTTGTCCTCATCGATAGGTGCCTGTCTCATCTTTAGAGTCGTCAATTTGCCCTCCTCTGATGCTTTAATAGGGGCATGTTGCAGCCTCCTGGCACCCTTGCATCTGTTTCCGGGTATTTTTTTGTAGATCTGGTTTAGCGCTGGCCTTTCCACTTATTTTTTAATACATACATTCTTTATTTACACACAAAACAGAATTAATTTACACATAACATTTTGAACAAGAACATTAAATCGCAATGCAAAAGAAAACAGTTATGGCATTTTTTTACTTATTTTAAAATGCTAAACCAACAATAAATTGTTTACCCTCAAAGGTCTGTTACTGCTTTGAAATTAGTCCAGACACAGATTTTGGCTGATGTATTTCTACCCATTGGCCCATTAGGCCATTGTTTTTTGTTATTCAAAAAGGGTGGCTGGCAGGATATAATCAAATCATACAACAATACATTTAATACATGCTACAGTATAATTGGATAAATTCATGGAGATGAAGTCCATTAATGTCTATTTAACAGGGCCGGCTCCAGGCACCAGATGAGAAAGCACGTGCCTGGGGCAGCAGTCCGGGGATTCTTGGGGCATCCGTCCTTTTTTTTTTTTTGCTTCGGCAGTTCGACGGCGGCCATTTTTTGTTTATTTGTTTCGGCAGTTTGGCGGCCATTTTTTTTTTTTTTTTGCTTGGGGCGGCCAAAAAGCTAGAGCCGGCCCTGGCTATTAACCAGGATGGGTAAGGAATGGTGTCCTTAGCCTCTGTTTGTCAGAGGGGGGTGATGGATGGCAGGAGAGAGATCACTTGATCATTACCTGTTAGGTCCATTCACTCCAGGGCACCTGGCATTGGCCACTCTCGGTGGACAGGATACTGGGCTGGATGGACCTTTGGTCTGACCCAGTACAGCCATTCTTATGTTCTTATGTTAGTAGTATTTTTTATTCTAAATTATATTAATACATGCTACATTATTATTCTTTATTTTTCATTCTAAATTAGATAAAATACAAACATAAAATCCTACTACTACATGTCCCCCTTTTGACCCCTCAAGAACAATTCTTGAGTGGGTCATATTTTATACAGCTGTTTTATAGCAATATACTGAGACACAATTTGAGCTTTTGGTTGTAATTTAACAAATTTTTTTTCACAAGTTCATAACTGACTCAGATTCAGAACCAGAACAACCACAAATAGTTGAGTCTTTCCTTTATACAGCTTGGGACTTGTGTAACAGGTGATCACCAGACAATAGCTCATCATTCCTCTCGGTGTAGTTTCAAAAGTCTGTATTTTTTGCACAACTGGAGGTGGGGAATTTGCGTTCACCTCCTCCTAGATATTCCATGGGGAAACCACCTCACATTCTTTGTTCCAAAAGCCCATTCCTGACTGTCACATTGTTCAATATATTCCCCTTAAAAGATTAAATACAATCCCAGCCCACAATAATACAGAAACTTTGCATTTAATACAATGAACTCCAAAGATAATTACATTTAATTCAATAAGGTCTTCCAAGGATATTGCAGGAAATTGCCACATCTGTCTCAGCCATCTATATTGAGCATTAGTCAGGGCTGATGCAGTTTTCAGGGACTGTTACCATGACTTTTGTAGGAGACAACAAGAGTTGTGCAAATGTATTTTCTTTTCATTATGTTTACCAATGTTTTAATAAAAGCAATATTGGGTTATACACAAGTTTTGTGAAATATTGTATTAATCTAAAGAAGCTGGACATATGATTTGGCAGATTTCCAGGTTCTGCTGTTGGAGCACATAAGAAAAAGAATTGCTCCTATATTAACTGAACTCCTTTTCCTTTTTGACATAAATGTAGTTTTACAGGGTGTAACAATGCTGGTTCTGGGGGGACCCAACTGAGAGTGCCAGTTCAGGACAAATTGCTTCAAGCAGGGCAGTTACAGCCCAAGGCTGGGGTTTTTCCACCTCTAAGGCAAACCAAACCAGCCAGACAGAGAAGACTTTGGATTTACCCCACTGGCTAACCACAAGTCACCCCAAGCAATTCCCTTAGACACTCCAGTCTCCCAATCTCACCACCAGTGCCACTCATTATGGGGACAAATGGTCATGAAAACCAATGCCCCAGTAAAAGAAAAAAGGTTCGCTCGATCCCATAGGACCGAGCCCCAGAGCCAAGTCAATATACAACTCAGATCTTACCCACAAATCACGCTGTTGCCAATCCTTTAGAATCTAAAATCTAAAGGTTTATTTATAAAAGGAAAAAGGTATAGGTGAGAGCTAGAATTGGTTCAAAGGAATCAATTACATACAGCAATGGCAAAGTTCTTGGTTCAGTGATGCAATAAGCTGCAGGTTCATATTAAGTCTCTGGAATACATACACAGCTGGGATGGGTCATTCAGTCCTTTGTGCCGAGCTTCCATTTGTAGCAAAGTCCCTCCAGGGGTATGAAGCAGGAAAGAAGACAAGATGGAGGAGTTGCAGCAGTCTTTTATAGCCTTTCATCATGTGGCCTCTCTTTCTTTGTTCCAAAGACAAGCATTGGGGCACATGGCAAGAAAAAACCTTAAGAGTTCGGTCCATAGGCATGTCCCCGCATACCTTGCTGAGTCACAGGCGTGTCTGCCTTCTCTCAATGGGGCCATTGTATCGCTAATGGTTCTTAATGGACCATCAAGCAGGCCTAGCAGAGCTGATAGCTTGTCCTGGGTCCCAGAAGCATGGCCCCAGTTTGAAATACAGACAGTATAAAGCCAATATTCATAACTTCAACTACAAAACTGATACATACATATAAATGACATAATCATAACCAGCCAAGCATAACCTGGTCTTAGATACCTCATTTGACCCCCTTTATATAAGATTTGGTGCCACTAAAGGACCTTGGTTGCAACAATGATCTATACGGTCCCAGTTATTGTCAATAACGTCACACAGAGTTTTATTGCTCATGTGCTTAAAGGTTACAATAGACACAGTTTTATAAATTAATCCGTATATAACTTGACTCTCTAACTGATACAATGTGAAATCCCTCCAAGGAATATTAGGGCTTGATTCCTGATGGCTTGGTTCCTGTTCACATCAGTAACTCAGTATTATGTCTGTGTGAGGAGATGGGAGAAGAGAGACACAAACCCACTATCCTCCTGTTTTAGCGGCTCTACAGGATGATCCAGTAGGTTAAAGAAATAACATTTCTTTCCATATTTGATTCACTTCTTTGATATCATGCTTTGCTGGGTAAATAGTATAACACGACTTGCAGAAAGAAAATTATTGTAAGTGACATAGTGTATACATCACTGAAACAATAATGTGGATACATTTTCTGCCATCACTTATAATCATGTAACCCCACTCACAATTGCCATGGGAGGAAATTTTGTCCTTTAATAATTTACTAATAATATAGTAATTATAGTAGCCAGTCCTGCAACCCTCGCTCATGGAAATTGTCCTTCCTCACAAAAGTAGTCCCACTAAGTTCAGTGGGACTACCTGAGTGAATAAAGCCAGACGTATCAGGCGTTTGTGTAGGACCCAGTCACGTGAATCTTAGTACTTAACAATGCACATATACTGTAAAATACCAAAAAGTATATAATTAAATAAAATGTCCCTTTAGTTTCCAAATTACAAAAAGCGTCATATCATTCCCTCAGTCTACTTGTGCAGGTCTAACTGTTAGCAATCGGAGTTGTGGTCCAAGGGCAAAATATGGCCGAATCTACTGTTTCACTGACTAGTGTAACACCACAAGGAAGTAAAACAGGCAAATGCTCGGTAATTGGACATTGCCCTAGATCTGTGCAACTTCCAGTGGCAGGAAGGCCAATATATAGCTCTTGGAATAGACAAGTGGCAAAGACTGAGAAATTTAAGATAGCTCATCAGGAATATATGAAGTATATGTTAGAAAATTGTTGATGTGTGAATCTGTTTTTGTAAATAAAATAAGGATGGAAATTTTAAGAGCCATTAATACTAAGAGTAACATTCTGAACCTAATTTTCAGTTAACTTCTAGAATACAAGGACAATGTTTCAGTGGTTTTACATTATCCTAAATCTTATGAGAACTATACATTTACAGCCACTGCCTACACAATCCATAACTGATTAAAAATGACATCGTTTGTGAGTTATTTATATAGGAAGAAGACTACCGTTGGTCACCACATACTTTACCCTGTTCATTACTTAATTACTTTATACAAAATGGAATATGAATTGCAACATTGCATGAAAACATTCATTACTTATCTTGTTCTCTGATGATACAAGAGTTTATTTTCTGAAGGACATAGTATTGTTACAGTGGTGTCAATCTTGATTAACATTAAATAAATACAAAAACAAAAAACAAGTCCTTGTTAAACATCCACATAGTAGGTTAAGATGCTGGTCCAAATATTTTCAGTAGCTCAAGACATCAAGTATCTGTTGATCATGCAGTCCTTCTATTTAGGTAGACATTCTCCTATTCAGAGAGGATTACAAATCACATTTCTGTAGCCAATTGAAGGTTTCATTTTAGGGTTGTATTGCTTGTTATGCATCTTTGATTTCTTTCAGTATCAGTTGAGTGAAACAAAATTGTTGTTCTCTCCTCCATTCCCCAAACCTTATTTTAAGTAATAAAGTAATTGGTAATAAGGCTCTCATCCTACAGTTAACAGCACTTGGGTGGAATCCTTTGGCTATGGAGCCAGGTTGCTGTTGAAGGGGCACTTTGTGAGTGCAGTAGTCCCACCCGCCCACTGTTCTTTGCAGGACGGGGCCTAAATTTGCTGTAATCTTAACATCAGAAAGTGTGATTTGTTTCTCTGAATTGGAAAGACCTTATTTGGCATTCGATTCACAGCACTCCTAACTACAGGTGATATTTATCTCAATATTTTCTCCTGGGAAATCTGTTTGTTTGGGAATTCTTGGGAATTCTTCACCTGGAAATAGTATTACTGTTATATTTGTTTACACACGGAAGGCTCCTACACATCCCTTGAATTTATAACAGGATTTCCCCTTTCTGTTAGGAAAGTGCAAGGAAAGTCATTGAATGATTTCCAAAGTGGGGACAATTTGGAGATTTAACACAAAAAAGATCAGACAGTATTTATTTACAGCCTTCACATGTACCAGTGTTGGCAGAATAAGGTACTTAGGCATTGCATTAGAATAAGGTAACAGCAAAGGTGAGAGGAGGACATCAGGAAAGGAAATACATGACAGAACTCTGACCCCTTAGGGCTCTAGAGGAAACCCTTCAAAGAGTTGCTTTTTCACAATTAAATCTCACTTCTGCAAATGAAGTAGGGCTGAGATTTTCAAAGCTATCTAGGATATCTGGATGTGTGTCCGTATCCCCTAGGCAGCTTTGAAAATCTCAGTCTGGAAGTTACTTCTTGGCCTCAGCTGCTATTTTGATTCCATATACTTTGTGCATTTTTATTTTATTATTTATTTGTTCATTGTTCTCAGCTTCTTCCTGACTTAAATGTTGCATTTTAGATTGATTCCCTCAGTGACCAAACTGAATGCAACCTGAAGTAACGAAACCTAAAAGGAAAAAGCTGAGTGCCTGATTCTGCCATTCATACTCACATGGAGCATTACTTTACTCCGTGAGTAGTCTCATTAATTTCAATGGGATCTTTTGTGGAGTAAAGTATGCCTCAATGCAAAGATGGCAAATTCAGGCATAATATTTGCATTGCTGTATTCAAGATTTTTTTTTTCTTATTAAATGAAACTTGGCTAATGTAATTAGCACTCTAAGTAAATTCCTTTAGCTCTACTCATAACATCTGCTCTTGGTTCAAGGGTGGTTTGGAACTCCAATTGAAAATATGAGAGAGAGAATTTTGACTGGCAACGTTTGTCATATTGTCAAAATGAAGCTGAAATATTTCACAAATTCTCATTAAGAAATTATTATTCAAAGAGTTAAAAAAGTTTTTAAAAAAAGCCACTACAAGGCAAAATAAAAAACAAAACAACACCCTCCCCAAGTCCTGGATTTTTGCAAGTGGACTGTAAATTACTGAAAATCAATTCCTTGAATATTCCAGAAACAAAAAGAAGTTGAAATACACACATGCATGTGCATCAACCCTACTTAATTTTCTTTTTAATCTGTGTTTCTTTTCAGTTTTCAGAAATGAACAATTTATAATGACTTACAAGATAAAAGCTAAATTTAAGTTAGAATGCAATGCACAAAATACATGGTACTGTGATTTCTTGACTCAGAAGATATTTAGAAGTTTGAGTTTAAAGATTTTTATAGTAACATTTCACAGATTCAGGAGACAGGGAACATTATGCAAACAAATAGGAATGTGAAGTAATTTAACTTTATTTTGGAATACAAGTCTGCTAAATTAAATTTCTTTGCCAAACCCACTGATGACAATTTTTATCATCACACAGAGGGCAACATATACTGATGTACAAATACGAGAGTTTTATGGTCTGTTAGATGGAAAAATAGGGATGTAGTTACTGAATGTAAATATATGGGGGTGAAATTCTAGTGCTATTGAACTCAATGGAAACACTCCCATTCACTATATTAGGGCTAGGATTTTACCTGTGGTGTTCTCATATGTTGACTGTTTTTTATGCTGAATGGTTGTAGATTTAAATTAGTAATTTGGGGTCTTGCACACTTTGCTCACATATGACCGGACTGCTTGGCCTTTATACTATGGATGTGCAAAGGGTGCAAAGTGCCTTTCCTCCCGCACTTTGTACATGGACCAAGTAATGACCAGGTTACAATATCAGTATCTGTATTTGAGGATGCATAGAGCTTGCTCCATTTCTGTTTACCTGGGGAAGCTCAGTGCTGCCTCTCTGTGCACTGCTCTAGAACCTGTGCAGTGCTGAAACAAATTGTACTCCCTCAGGTGGTGTGGCAACATGGGCAGCGTGTATAACAGGCTTGGGGAGGCTGGCCATGCAGGGGGCAAATGCTGGATGAGGTCTGGGGCACCTTCCTTTGGAGGCGTGCCAGCCTGCTGCCTTTGCATCCTGGAGTGCTGGAAACTCCCTAGTCGTGGCGCCCAGACCTTAGCCGTGCCTGCGCTCTGCCCTCGGTCAGCCCTGAGGCCCCGCCCTCCCTCCGCCTCTTTCTCCAAGGCCCATGGTTGGGCAGGCTGCGCAGAATGGGGAGTCTGGGCACGTTTGGGCACTGCACAGAACAGGGGCACTGCACAGAATCATAGAATCATAGAATCTCAGGTGTCAAAGTTAGATTCAAGACTCACAAAATTTGTTAGACCACTCTGTTTATTAGCAAAGCGCTTTGCCAATGCACCCAGATATGTGAGTCCCAAGCAAAGGCACAAGCTATCTTATATATACAGCTAGAGTGAAACTACAGCGTATTTTGCAAGGAGACCACCTTGGTTGTTTTGAAAACAGGAACCATTAGTAAATAAAACAAGGTCAGAGTTAGGGAGAGGGACATTAGAAAGGTTAGAGCGCGGGACGGTGACAGCAGAGACAGTTGCAAGGCAGTTGTGGGGATCACCGTCATTAGACAAAGGAAAGAGAGTGGCAGGGTTTAGCTGGGAACAACGCTTTATCGTGATATATGAAGCTGATAGTAGTAAAAGTTTGTACCTGGTAAGGCAGGCAGAGGAGAGGTGGCCTGTGTTACCTTGTAGCAGGAGAGTTTTTACAGAGTGAGGGACCAGCAGGGTAAGAGGAGAGCGGAGAACAAGGGAATTAGACATTTTGACTAGGCCCGCTGCAGCAGCCACAGCACACAGGCATGGGGGTAAGCCTTGGGCAACAGGGTCTAAAGTGGCAGAGAAATAAGCCACTGGGAAGTTTTTTTTTCTGTGCATTTGAGTGAGAACTCCAAGTGCACATTTAGATTGTTTGTGGCAGAAAAGGGTAAAAGGCTTAGAATAGTTAGGCAGCCCTAAGGCGGGGGCAGAAACCAAACCCTGTTTGAGGGAAACAAAGGCAGAATTGCCCTTAGGGGGCCATGGCATGGGGTTAGGCACAGAGAATTGAGTGAGTTTTTGGAGAGGTTTTGCAAGGGAGGCATATTGGGGAATTCATTGTTTGCAAAATTCAGCCATGCCAAAAACTTCCAGACCTGGCGTGGGGAGTGGGGTTGGGGAAAGCTAAGGATAACTTGGACGCGGGTGGGAGAAAGTGCACGGGAACCCTGGGAGAGGAGAAAGCCAAGGTATGTGACAGAGGCTTGACAGAGTTGTAGTTTAGAGTGAGAAGCCTTGTGACCCTTATTTGCTAGGGCAGTAAGGAGCATTAAAGAGTTAGTTTTAGAGGCAGACAATGAAGGGGAACAGAGGAGTAGATTATTTACATATTGGACTAGCGTGGACCTGGACGGGAAAACAAAATTAGCAAGGTTTTGGGCTAATGCTTGGGAAAAAGATGACAGGCTTTTAGTATACCCCTGGGGAAGTGTGGTTTATGTGTACTGTTGCCCCTTGTAAGAAAAGGCAAACAGGAACTGGGAGTCAGGGTGAATTAGGACAGAAAAGAAAACAGGGCACAAATTAACAACAGTAAAAATTTTTGAGGTTTCCTGGTGGTTTGTTATTGCTGTGGGACAAAGTAAGTCTGGGGACTGTCGGGCTTTACCGACAGGGGGTTTAGCTGGTTGTTTACAGTAATTACAAACACCCCCAAAACCCCAAAATCCAGTTTTACGGCCCCTCCCGTGACCACGTCCCCCCTCCCGGTTCTGTTTACCTTGCCCTGAATAATGCTGTATTTGCAGGGCCATTAACTTTTGGGAAGATTGTTCCTTTTTTTTTTTTAGAGTGCGATGGTAGTGTTCTGCCACTGATTGCAATTTATTTATGCTTTTAATTTTTTACCCAACACTTATTTGCTTTAGCATACTGCCAATAGCAGGTAGGAGGCCATTAACAAACGCATGAGCCAGGGCGCCCTTTTTATTTTTACCTGGTTGCTGTATATTAGAATGTTGCAGAAAAACATCAGTCAGCCGGGTGCGATAGTCACCCGGACTTTTTTTCTGTTGCTGTTTACAGCAATGTATGGCTGTTCAGTTGGTTTTAGGAGTTTATACCCGAGGGGTAGCCTTATGTAGGTTTTTAGCTTGGTTTTTACATTTTTTTTTGGTATTTAGCGTTAGGACCGGTGTTTGGTAAAGTAGAATGGCGCTTACTGATGGGCCAATTGGCTGCTGTGAGCCATTTTTTATGCTTGCTAGGGGTTACAAGTAGCTTGCACAGCTGCAGGAGGTCCGCCTTAGAGGGTTTATAGGTGTTGCACACTAACAAAAATTCCTTTGTAAATGTGGTAGGATTTTTCAGGGGCTTTGGAAAGCCTTTTAAAATTTAAAGGAGCTCTGTATGAGTTCAGGGTTTATAGCTTTAAGTGGGACCCTTTTGTTGGCCCCCAGTATGCAGGATTTGGAGGGGAGCCTGGATAGGTTTAGAGCCAGAGCGTAAGCGTTGGGCCCAATCAGTGTCCAGGCTCTCTTCGTATGTATGGGGAAAAACAGAGGAATCGGGCAGACTGGAGGGTTTTGGGGGAACGGGGGTTTTTCTGTACGGGTCTGAGTGGTACCGCAGGAATGGGCCTGGGCGGTATTGGACGATCCGGACTGGTCTGAACTGGAGACCCCTAGGAGTTGTTGTGACCGCCTATTGATCTGACGCAAGGATGCCAGGCCAATTAATGTGCTTTTTTTATTGTTATTTTCAGAATTTAACAAGGGGTTTTTTTTTGTTCTTTTTTACAATGAGATGGAAGTATGAAGGGAGTTGGGATTGATCCTGGTCTTTTTGGAGAACGGGGTAAAGGGGAGCGCTCGGACTGGTGGTGGGAGAGGAGGCTTTTAATAAAGCTTTTAACTTATCATTTGAATTTTTGAGAGAGGCAAGTTTTGATTTTGTTTACCTATGATTTGCCTTTTTTTACCACTCCATGAAACAATCAACCTCTCCTTTTGCCAATTAAGTTTTAGATTGGCCGAGTTTGTCTTTTAAGACGTTTACTTGGTCTTTGTCCCAAGATCCTAACAGTGGCCACTGAATTTTGGGATTTTCCTGAGTTAGCCTAGACCATTTTTTTAGAAATTTACAGGAGTCCGGACCCTTCCTAAAATACATAAAATGAGCCGGCGTTCCGTTAGGGAACTGTCCTGACTTAGACGTTTGGTTACCCACACAGGAGGACTTTACACACCAATTACACAAGAAGGAAAATCGGGTTCGTCAGAGCGATGTCCGGTGCAACACACAAAAGGAGCCCACAGGCTACTGCCTCAATCGCCCTTGCTTTTACACCAAGGGTTTTACTTAGACCGGAGGACCGCTCGGGCCAAATGCCCAGGTGCCGGCTTGCCAAGGCCATCCTAAGAACGGTCAGGAATCACACGGCCCCCGTGAAGACGGTTGCCATCTCGGTGGGACCTCCAAATCTCACCTGTGCCTGCTTTTTGGCAAAAAAACACTGCGCCACCATTTACACTAACTCCCGTTACACTTTTAAGGTTGTACATAACTTTGGCACCCTCTGGCAAATTCGGGGTTTCCTCACCTCTGCCGGTTCCCCCCTATTAAAAATGGGCCCTACATCGCTGCCCTTCTGTATGCAGTTTTTCACTCTACCCATCTCTGGCCGCCCTGCTACACGGTGTTTCGCATGTCGGAAAGGAGGGGATGGTCTCTGCTGTAACTAAGACAGGATGGTGGGCCCCCCATTTTAGCTCTTTTGCAACCCGCCACTGTGCAGCCTGTACCACTTGCCAAAGCCATAATATTGGTAAACCTGTAAAAGTGGCCCAGGGGTTCCGGGGCCTGCCTCAAGCCCCGTTCTTGCACTGGCAACTTGATTTTGTACAAATGCCTAAGTGTCAACAATATGAATTTATATTGGTTATGGTATGTTTATTCGCTGGTTGGATTGAAGCCTTTCCTTGTTGCAAGACTGACTCACTGTCTGTTGCCAAATGTTTGTTAAATCATATTATGCCTTCCAAGAAAATTCCTGCTACTCTGTCCAGTGCTCGGGGTACACATTTTACTGGACAACTTGTTCAACACCTGGACTGTATATTGCATATCAAACACCTGGTGCACTGTCCCTACCACCCACAGAGTGCAGGTGCAGTTAAAAGATGAAATGGTGTACTTAAAAATAAGCTTGCTACAATTTGTAACTCTACAGGATTAAGCTGGCCAGTAGCCTTACCATTAGCCCTTATGAACATGAGATCCACTCCATCCCAAAGGCATAAATTAAGTCCCTTTAAAATTGTTATGGGATGCCCTATGCGAGCTATGACTGCCATTACTCCCGTTCCAGATTTAAACTTGACTCACAGTGCGCTCCTTCAATATTGCAAGGAACTAATGCAAGCTGTAAGTCACTTCCATTCACAGGTTCGAGCCGCCTGGCCCACGGAACCCACCTCCAACACTTGCCACAACCTCGAGCCAGGTGATTGGGTCTACGTACGGCGCCATCATCAAAAGCACGCCTTGGAGCCCCGGTAAAAGGGTCCTCATCAGGTACTGCTTACTACACAGACGGCTGTTAAACTATCTGGCATCGCAGCGTGGATACATGCTTCACAGTGTAAAAAGGCACCATCCCCAGAGAACTAATCACCACCTCAGAACAACGCAAAGTCAATTTTAACTCCAGAAGAAGACGTAGAGGAACAGTCTGCAATACCTTACAATCTACGCTCTCGTAAGGGTTGCCAGAAGCAGACAACAAACAAAAAAAAGCAGTAGCGAGCCTAGCGCCTACTGCCTGGTGGGCGTAAAACCGTAACTGCAGTTCCCTCAGTTAAGGTTGTCAAAACCAGAAGAGCCTTGCCTCCAACATGCGCCTCTGCCTGTTCCTCGGCTGCTGGTATCTTACGTTCTAGAAAAACCACAATAACAATTCTTTTATCCAGCAGCAGGTGTGAATAGCTCAGACCCTTAAATATTTCTAATTGCTGGGTCTGCAGTCACATCCCAGCCCACTCTCAAACTGGTGTTCCTGTCCTGGCTACCCCACTCAAGTCCCCAGACCTCACTGGAGGGCCTCGTCTGTTTAACAGAATATAAAACAGCAATGACACTTGGGAAGCGGTGGGAATAAATGCATCTAAATGAATAAGTGTGGTGGAGGGAAAAGGTCATTGGTGTTGGGTGTGTAATGGAACAGGGCTGAATCTGGAAAAAAGCCGTGGCCTTCAGCATATTGTGGCCAATGGTGTATGGAATTATTCAAACAAAACTAAAAAGTGGCGGGCCGGGTATAAATATAAATTTTTCTCAACCTGGAATCAAACAAAAAAAATCAATCTCATGTTCCCCCTACAGTAACCTTAGTAAAAACAATACAATTTTTCAATGTCCTGCAAATAACACCACTCCTCGTAAGAAGAATTACCCTGTACCCTTTGGAAAATACTACTCCTCCTTTGCAAACACCTATATGACAAATGGGTGCAACCGACCCTTCCCGGCCTTAATAGGCCATCACTGGGTGTGTGGAACCAAAGCTTATACCGCACTACCAGCTAATTGGTCAGGAATCTGTTATCCCGCCCGACTCTTCCCATAATTCCAAGTGCTAGAATCCTTCCCTCGAAAACGCCTCCGCCATTTCAGGCAAAAAAGAAGGGACTTAGATGCCCAATGGCATGTAAATAACATAAGCCCCTTAACCTGAAAAAAGGCCACTGGCGGTTCCTTAGTACCATTGGGGGAAGTAATACACAATGCAAAAAGGCTCCTAAGGTTACAAGCGGTAATTAAAATAATGGCAAATAAAACCAAAGACAGTTTAAAAGCCCTGGCCAAAAAAACGGGTAATCCGACAAATGGCCCTCCAAAACCGTCAGGCAATAAACATAGTGCTGCTGGCCAAAAAAGAAACCTGTGCCCTCATTGAAAAAAACTGCTGTGTGTATATACCGAACAACACCAATAAGGTAATAAATCGTGCTAGCCACTTAAAACAAATCACATATCTTCCCCACAAAAAGCCAAGTTCTTTATAAAAGTGGCTAAGTAACCTTTTCAATTTCTCTGGCATAAAAAACTGGGTGTTTCAGAAAGCCCTAACTCTCCTGTTTAAAATCCTAATAATTTTTGTATGTTTTCAGTTACTTTCCTGTTGTATCCAAAATTGTGTCAGGCATGCTACACAGACAGCTGTCCCAAACCAGATGCTAATATAATGATTTTAAATATCACTGATAAAAAAATAAAGAACAATTAATATGTAAAAACCAGTAATTGTTGGTCATTGCGTAGCTTGACCAAAAGGAGGGATTGTGAAAGTAGAATGAATTATATTGTAACTATAATTCATTAAAGAAATGCTGCTTGTTCTTGCTGTCTGTTGAAATATAGTTGTCAGGAAAAGAAACATTAAGGTGTAAGACAATGGGTCCTCTTAAACTAATGAGCTTAAGAGCTCCTACTGAGCTAGGAGATTGGTAAAAGTATGCAAATAAGATATGTATGTATATTTGTCTGTTCCTTATGTTAAGCTTGTCTCCTCTTAGCTGTATATATAAGATAGCTTGTGCCTTTGCTTGGGACTCACATATCTGGCTGCATTGGCAAAGCGCTTTGCTAATAAACAGAGTGGTCTAACAAATTTTGTGAGTCTTAAATCTGACTTTGACACAGGGTTGGAGGGGACCTCAGGAGGTCATCTAGTCCAACCCCCTGCTCAAAGCAGGACCAAACCCAACTAAACCATCCCAGCCAGGGCTTTGTCAAGCCTGACCTTAAAAACCTCTAAGGAAGGAGATTCCACCACCTCCCTAGGTAACCCATTCCAGTGCTTCACCACCCTACTAGTGAAAAAGTTTTTCCTAATATGCAACCTAAACCTCCCCCTCTGCAACTTGAGACCATTACTCCTTGTTCTGTCATCTTCTACCACTGAGAACAGTCTAGATCCATCCTCTTTGGAACCCCCTTTCAGGTAGTTGAAAGCAGCTATCAAATCCCCCCTCATTCTTCTCTTCTGCAGGCTAAACAATCCCAGTTCCCTCAGCCTCTCCTCATAAGTCATGTGCTCCAGTCCCCTAATCATTTTTGTTGCCCTCTGCTGGACTCTTTCCAATTTATCCACATCCTTCTTGTAGTGTGGGGCCCAAAACTGGACACAGTACTCCAAATAAGGCCTCACCAGTGCCGAATAGAGGGGAATAATCATGTCCCTCGATCTGCTGGAAATGCCCCTACTTATACAGCCCAAAATGCCATTAGCCTTCTTGGCAACAAGGGCACACTGTTGACTCATATTCAGCTTTTCGTCCACCATAACCCCTAGGTCCTTTTCTGCAGAACTGCTGCGCAGCCATTCGGTCCCTAGTCTGTAGCAGTGCATGGGATTCTTCCGTCCTAAGTGCAGGACTCTGCACTTGTCCTTGTTGAACCTCATCAGATTTCTTTTGGCCCAATCCTCTAATTTGTCCAGGTCCCTCTGTATCCTATCCCTACCCTCCAGCGTATCAATCACTCCTCCCAGTTTAGTGTCATCTGCAAACTTGCTAAGGGTGCAGTCCACACCATCCTCCAGATCGTTAATGAAGATATTGAACAAAACCGGCCCCAGCACCGACCCTTGGGGCACTCCACTTGATACCGGCTGCCAACTAGACATGGAGCCATTGATCACTACCCGTTGAGCACGACCATCCAGCCAGTTTTCTAGCCACCTTACCGTCCATTCATCCAGCCCATACTTCTTTAACTTGCTGGCAAGAATACTGTGGGAGACTGTATCAAAAGCTTTGCTAAAGTCAAGAAATAGCACATCCACTGCTTTCCCCTCATCCACAGAGCCGGTTATCTCATCATAGAAGGCAATTAGGTTAGTCAGGCATGACTTGCCCTTGGTGAATCCATGCTGACTGTTCCTGATCATTTTCCCCTCCTTTAAGTGGTTCAGAATTGATTTCTTGAGGACCTGTTCCATGATTTTTCCAGGGACTGAAGTGAGACTGACTGGCTGTAGTTCCCCGGATCTTCCTTCTTCCCTTTTTTAAAGATGAGCACTACATTAGCTTTTTTCCAGTCATCCGGGACCTCCCCCGATTGCCATGATTTTTCAAAGATTTTTCCAATGGCTCTGCAATCTCATCGGCCAACTCCTTTAGCACCCTCGGATGCAGTGCATCCGGCCCCATGGACTTGTGTTCGTCCAGCTTTTCTAAATAGTCCTGAACTATTTCTTTCTCCACAGAGGGCTGGTCACCTCCTCCCCATACCGTGCTGCGGAGTGCAGCTGTCTGGGAGCTGACCTTGTCTGTGAAGACAGAGGCAAAAAAAGCATTGAGTACACTAGCTTTCTCCACATCCTCTGTCACTAGGTTCCCTCCCTCATTCAGCAAAGGGCCCACACTTTCCTTGACTTTCTTCTTGTTGCTAACATACCTGAAGAAACCCTTCTTGTTACGCCTAACATCTCCAGCTAGCTGCAACTCCAAGTGTGATTTGGCCTTCCTAATTTCACTCCTGCATGCCTGAGCAATACTTTTATACTCCTCCCTGGTCATTAGTCCAATCTTCCACTTCTTGTAAGCTGCTTTTTTGTGTTTAAGATGAGCAAGGATTTCACTGTTAAGCCAAGCTGGTCGCCTGCCATATTTGCTTTTCTTCCTACACATCGGGATGGTTTGTTCCTGCAACCTCAATAAGGATTCTTTAAAATACAGCCAGCTTTCCTTGACTCCTTTCCCCGTCATGTTATTCTCCCAGGGGACCTTGCCCATCAGTTCCCTGAGGGAGTCGAAGTCTGCTTTTCTGAAGTCCAGGGTCTCTGTTCTACTGCTCTCCTTTCTTCCTTGTGTCAGGATCCTGAACTCGACCATCTCATGGTCACTGCCTCCCAGGTTCCCATCCACTATTGCTTCCTCTACTATTTCTTCCCTGTTTGTGAGCAGCAGGTCAAGAAGAGCTTTTCCCCTAGTTGGTTCCTCCAGCACTTGCACCAGGAAATTGTCCCCTACACGTTCCAAAAACTTCCTGGATTGTCTGTGCACTGCTGTATTGCTCTCCCAGCAGATATCGGGGTGATTAAAGTCACCCATGAGAACCAGGGCCTGTGATCTAGCAACTTCTGTTAGTTGCTGGAAGAAAGCCTCATCCACCTCATCCCCCTGGTCTGGTGGTCTGTAGCAGACTCCCACCATGACATTACCCTTGTTGCTCACACTTCTAAATTTAATCCAGAGACTCTTAGGTTTTTGTGCAGTTTCATACTGGAGCTCTGAGCAGTCATACTGCTTTCTTACATACAACGCAACTCCCCCACCTTTTCTGCCCTGCCTATCCTTCCTGAACAGTTTATATCCATCCATGACAGTACTCCAATCATGTGAGTTATCCCACCAAGTCTCTGTTATTCCAATTACATCATAATTCCTTGACTGTGCCAGGACTTCCAGTTCTCCCTGCTTGTTCCCCAGGCTTCTTGCATTTGTGTATAGGCATTTAAGATAACTCACCAATTGTCCTGCTGTCCCAGTATGGGGCAGGAGCCCTCCCCTCTTGCACTCACCTACTTGTGCTTCCTCCTGATATCCCACTTCTGCACTTACCTTGGGGCTTTGGTCTCCTTCCCCCGGTGAACCTAGTTTAAAGCCCTCCTCACTAGGTTAGCCAGCCTGCTTCCAAAGATGCTCTTCCCTCTCGTCGTCAGGTGGAGCCCGTCTCTGCCTAGCACTCCTTCTTCTTGGAACACCATCCCATGGTCAAAGAATCCAAACCCTTCTCTCCGACACCATCTGCGTAGCCATTCGTTGCCTTCCACGATTCGACGGTCTCTACCCTGGCCTTTTCCTGCCACAGGGAGGATGGACGAGAACACCACTTGCATCTCAAACTCCTTTATCCTTCTTCCCAGAGCCACGTAGTCTGCAGTGATACGCTCAAGGTCATTCTTGGCAGTATCATTGGTGCCCACGTGGAGAAGCAGGAAGGGGTAGCGATCTGAGGACTTGATGGGGAGTCTGGGCATGTTTGCGATGCATAAGCCACAACCCCCAGGCAACGTGAACCCAATAAGCCAGTGGAGTGTTCCCCTCATGCAGTTCCCCGGGGGCTGGGGGGAAGGTCACCCAGCAAGGGGGCAGGGAGAATGGCAGCCTTTGTCCTCTGCCCCAGGGCAACACTCTTGGATGGGCACCTGCCAGGCAGTGGGGGGCTGAATTTTTGAGACAAGGTGAACGAGGTAATATCTTTTATTGGACCAGCTTCTGTTGGTGAGAGAGACAAGCTTGAGATTTTACACAGAGTTCTTCTTCAGGTCTGGGAAATGTACTCAGGTGTCACAGCTAAATACAAGGTGGAACAGATTGTTTAGGATCAGTAGTTAACACATTTCAAGGGACCATTTAAGGTGAAGTGGCCCATTAACACCTCTTCAGTCATGGGAAGGGAAGTAGGGAGGCGGGAGCAGCTGTGAGGAGTTGTTAATGGGTTACAGATTGTTATAATAAGCCATAAATCCAGTGTCTCTATTCAGTCCATGATTTTTACTGTCTAGTAAAGTTACGAATTTAAGTTCCCAAGCTCATCTTTTGAAGGTGTTGTGCAGGTTTCCTTTAAGGATAAGGGCTGAGAAATCAGATGCAGAGTGATCACTCTGTGAAAAGTAGAAGCGACAGATCCAGACTAACACGGCTACCCCTCTGATATCTGTGAAAAGTGGTTCCTCACAGGTGACAGGGTGTTTTTGTCTTTTATCACTTTCCTGTCTGAGTTCATTCAAGAGCATAGTGATTGTCTGGTTTCACCCACATAATAGTTGCTATTGGGGCATTTAGTGCCCTGGATGAGGTACAGTACACCATGTTATGATAGGCATGTGTAGGACCCATGGATCTTGAAAGGTGTGTTGTGGGGGTTGTTGCTTATTGTAGCAGTGGAGATATGTCTGCAGGTTTTGCATCTGTTGTTCTGGAAGGGTCTGGTGCTGGTTTGAGTTGGTGTGTCCTGGTCTGTGGGGAGCTTGCTTCTGATGAGGTTGGACAAGCGGTGGTGGTGGTGGGGGTTGATGGCAGGGCTGGCTCCAGGTTTTCTGCCACCCCAGGTGGTGGTGGGGGGGAGGCTGTGGCAGCGCGATCGTGCCGCTCCACTCTTTGGCGGCAATTCGGCGGCAGGTCCTTCGCTCCTAGAGGAACTGAGGGACCTGCTGCCGAAGACCTGGATGTGCCGCCCCAATAGCAGACGGAGTGCCGCTCCTTGGTATTGGCCGCCCCAAGCACCTGCTTCTTTAGCTGGTGGTGCCTGGAGCTGGCCCTGGTTGATGGAAGGTCAGAAGATGGGGTTCAGGAAAGATTGCTTTCAGGATAGGGTCCCCATTGAGTATAGGGTTGCCACCTTTCTAATAGCTATTAGCTGGACTCCTGAGGACCTGCCCCATACCCCACTTCTCCCAAGGGTTTTAGCCCACGAAAGCTTATGCCCAAATAAATGTGTTCGTCTCTAAGGTGCCACAAAGACTCCTCGTTGTTTTTGCTGATACGGACTAACACAGCTGCCACTCTGAAAATTGTGGGTGAGTTGCTCTTAAAACTAATACTTCCAGAGTTTTAGAGTAGCCCCCCAGTTGAGATTTCTAGAGTCCTGATTTCTAGCAGAAAGTCTGATTGTCACTCCCCTTTAAACACTGTTTGCTGGATGGAGTTCAGACAGATGTGCCCTCATGCAAATGCAAGTTGAACTGGAAGCAGATGCTTTTGGTGGCTGGCTGGGGACTCTCTGAGTTGTCTCCCCTGGCTGGTTTCCCCCCCTCTAATGTGCCTTCTCTTGGGTCTGCTGAATCCTGCATCGCCAAACCCTTTTCTCTTGCCACCCCCCCGCTTGGTACCAGCAACGAGACCTGTTTCCCCAGTCTCCAGCCTCCCCCAGGTAGCAGGACCTGCTAGGACTGAGCCTTCGGCTGGGGGAGAGGGGCGGGAGCAGCAGCTGGCGCTGCAGGCAAAGGGCTCTCTCGGGCGCTTCTCGGGCCGTGGCTTAATGTGCTCCCGCTAGCTGGGAGTCCCGGGCTCCCCGGCGCTGATCCTGGGGCTGAGTCTGGGGCAAGGGACTGTCTCTTGCACACACTTCCCTCCCCCCCCCCTTCTTTCTCAGGTGCAGGCCTGCTCCCGCCCCTCCGGCCGAGCAGCGGGGGAGGCCCGGCGGCGGGGTCAGGGCGGACTCGCTGCTTTCTCGCCGAGCCCGGCTAGCGCGGAAGGAATCAACCCCCCCCCCCCCCGCCCCGGCAGCGCTGGGGCAGCAGCGGCTCCTCCCGCTCCGCCGGGACCAGGCGGGGCGGGGCTGGAGCGCGGCGAGAAGCGGCAGCCGGCGGCTCTGTAGGTAGGATGGTGCCAGAGGCTGCGGGGTTGGAGCCCGCGGGCGCTGCTGCTGCTGCCGCGGCCGGGGCGCTGTGAAGGGCGGCCGCGGGGGGTGACTGTCCCCGGCCATGGGGGACTCGGTGTTTAGCGAGAAGCCGGCGCTTTACTACGTGGTGAGTGGATGCCCCGAGCAAGGCTGGGGGCCGGTGCCCGGGGTGCGGAGGGGCCGGGGCACAGGCGCTGGGGGTGGTGGGATGCGCGGAGCGGTTCCCATAATTAGTGCGCGGACGGGGACGGGCCCCCCTCTGGCAGGGACTTTGCCCGCTTCCCGCAGGGAGCTGCCTGGCTGACCTGCCCCTCACGCCTGCAGCATCGCTCCCGGCAGCGCTGCGGGCGGGGGAAGGGCCTTGGGGGACGTCGGTGGAGGAGGAAGGCGCTGACCGACTCCCCCGCCCATGCTAGCGGTAGCGGAGCAGCCATGCGCCCTGCTCGGTCCCCAGTCCGTGGGGCTCTCTGCAGGGCCGGCCCGGCGGCTCCCCCTCGCTTCAAACAGCGCCACCAACTTGCCCACGCGGGCAGGGGCGGGTCTGCGGCTGCTGGGCTGCAAGAGTGGGGAAAGGGGGCGAGCCGCCGGGGGGAGGCTCCTCGGCTGAGTGCCCAGTGACTGGGCATGTGGGGACTGGTCCCTTTCCTCCTGAATCCGCTCACTCCCTTGGGTCAAGCGCGCTGCAAGAACAGGAACAAAACGGCGCCGGCTCCTCTCCAGTTCCTAATGATCTGCGAGGGGTCAGGAAGTTTGCTTGGACAGTGGGTAGTCAGGGAGTTTTGTTTTTTTTAAAGGCCTTTCTTTTCATATGAATGCACTTAAAAAGGGGCTTGTGGTTGTTGCATCTGGGTGTGGCATTCCATGGGATCCCTCAAGGTTTCCTCTTTCTTTCCTCCCTGAGAGAGGCCGGCACTGTATGTAACAGGACTGGAGTTTGTCAGCTCTCCTGTCTGCCAAGCATAAAGTGCAGGGAAGGGAGTGTGCCTCTCCTTAGAACTATTGAGGCTGTTACGGTAGAGAGGAAACCAGCAGAAAGCATTACTTACTAGGGATTTGGTTGTGAGAATTATGTAAATGTGCTGTACCCACCAGGACAGGCACTCAGATAGCATGATGATGGGGTACGGTGTAAGAACTTAAAAATCTCTAGTATTTTAATCTATTTCTTTGTATGAGGGGTAATGCTGCCTTTTTTGAGGAGAGGGTGAGATGTGGTTATTTTTAAAACTAACAGGAGATTTTTAAAAGCTAGCTGTGTTAATACAATATGTACAAGCCATAACCAGTTCATTTCTTTTTGTAAGGCAATTTGTAGAACCGAGCTGTTCTTGCATAATGTACTTTAAAGAAGTGATGCGACTCTTCATCAGTTACATTGGCATTTTGTCCTTTTTTCCTAACAAGTTGGATGGAAGAATGAATTGCCAGTACTTGAAGTCATTTTCAGTTACTGATTCTTTTGCTGCTTCTCCGGCATTTTATGTGATAAGACCATATTGTATCATTTACTTCACAAGAGCTGAGCTCTTGAGAAACCACTTCCTTTTTACTAGCCTTATTAGGAGCATTTTCTCTGTTTGTCAGTGAAACTCTGTTTGGGTGAAAAAAGCAACTGTCTCCACTCTGTTTATTGCCTTAATCCATATGCAAAAGTTAGAATTATTAAGAACATGCTCACACTTACACTGGTGTAAATCAGGAATAATTGTATTGCAGTCAGTAGAGTACATGATTTACATCTATGTGATAAGTGACAGCAGCATTGGGCCTGTAACTTTTATCAGTATTGGAATTCAGCTGCTAGGAAAACTAGGGACACCCTCTTTCATGTAGTCTGATGTCCAATCGTGAGACAGAACGTGGCACCTTGAACTACTAGGGCTCATCCCCCACATTATTTCAGCAGTTGCCATTATACAACTTTTATGTTGCACATTTGTCTAAATGAAAAGTTTAAGTGAACATTCAGGAGTGAAGTAGTGTTTGCAACTTTCTTCAGTACATACTTTTATACTGAGTGTGGGGTTCTGAAAATATTTTCATACCCACTCAACCACAGTATTGCTCCACCACAGATAGTACTTAGTAGACTCAGCTAATGAAGAAGATTCTAAAGGCTGGTTGCTTCGGTATGAATATTTTTAATCTATCCCAGCTCTCTGTAGTGGTAATAAATCTGCTGAACTATTTGTTACTGTCAGTAAATGAGCAGTCCCTTTGAAAATCTGCTATTCCACTCTTTTCTTTGCTTTTCCATCTTTAGTTGAGATAACTGTATATGCAGTACCTGTTTACCATGATACATACAGAATCCTATTGGTTTAGTAGGACAGTTGCCCCACTAATACTTGGAGAAGTTTCTCCAACAGATACAAAATTTATAGACTAGGTGGGTGAGGTGATATCTTGTATTGGGCCAACTTCTGTATAAAATAAAATATTAGCTCAGCCCATCTTGTCTCTCTAATATCCTGGGACTAACACATCTACAGCAACACTGCCTGCATAAAGTGTGTCACATACTACAATTTCTGTTGCTTCCTGTGATCATGTTTGTAAGCCCACCATGAAGCTGCCATGTTATTGTTTCTCTTAGTTTGCCTCTAGTTCATCTTCATGGCAGCAGTCACCTGACATAAAGTTCAGGTCTGCTGTCCTGCGAAGAAGCAGGCTCAATGATCAGCCACATCAGAAAAGTGGCAAGAACGACAACTGTTTTGTTTTTATTTATTTTGTTTTGTTTATTATAATTAACATCAATAAATTAATCTAATTTCCCTTTAAAAGACCTAATTGAGCTATATTGTCTTCATGAAAAAATGCAAAGGAGGGATAACAGTTTGATAGCAAGATTTAGATCCTGATCCAGCAAAGCACGTATGCATGTGCTTAACTTTAAGCCTATGAATAGTAGTTGACTTCAGGGGTTTAACATTAAGCACATGCTTACGTATTTTGTTGGATTGAGGCCTTAGTCACTACTATTTGAATGTCACATTGATATTCCTTTTAATTTTAAATAGTTGTGTGGACTAAATAAAAAAACAAGTTATTGGATTATCTTGATGATGATATGAAATAAAAAGTGTTCTTACAGTATTGTTTAGCCACAAGTATTTATTATTGGACAATATAACAATATTTTTGTTTTTTATTAGGACTGTTTACTTATGTGCCATTCTTTAAAAAATAAACGGAATAAAATAACACATTGAATACCATTGTAATTCACAAAGTTCCTGATATATTTCTAAGCATGTGCTAGGTATAAACATGTAACATAAGAGCTGTTGTCGATAAAGAATCAGGTGTAACTATGTAGCTGAAACTAATATTATAATATGGAAAGTGGGATTGCCTTCTCAGATCATATGACTGTCATCGGGTTGGATCCTACTCCTTTTGAAATTGGTGGGAATTTTGCTATTGATTTCAATGGGAGCAAGATTGCCAACTATTTTCTTATTTCACAGCGGTGCTTTGAATTAAATGCTGGAGCCTTATCACTGAAAAAACACTTCAACTGGCGAACAGTTTATTCCTGTCAACAAGTTGGAACATCTTTCTGTTTTGAAATCTATTTTTTAAAAGTCAGCTAATGGGAAATTTTGATGATTCAATGAGAATCGTTTATCTTCCACAATTGTTCTAACATTCAGCTGGTTTTTTTGTTTTAACTTTAATTCCATTATTACCTCCTAACTATATAATTTGGACCACCCCAAATAATTCCTCTCTCTAGTTGTTGTTTACATCATTGCAGTATTGTAAATACTTGAAGATGTTATTTTGCCTTGCCAGTTGCTATCTAGCCAAGTAGGACGCTTTAATCTTTCCTCCCAAGCCAAGGGGTTTAGAGCTGAATACAGTGTGCCAGGTGCTGTTTCACAAGAGCTGACTAAAGGTGGATTGTCACCCTCCTGATCTGGGTGGGGAGGCTTCTGCCTATTCATTCTTAAATTATATTAACTTTTGAAATCTTTAATAGCAATTTTAAAAAATGCTACAGCTCTGTGTTTTTTATCTTAAATACTTATTAAGCAGCATTATAATATTTACATTATTTTTAAAAGGTCATTGCCAACTTGAAATCTAGTCAATTAAAGACATGCCAGAAGTGGCCAGCCTGGAGGGAGATGCTGGAGTTATAAGGAGGGACAAGAGATAAAAGAGTAAGGCGGGCCTTGGAGGTGGCTGCCCTGACCAGCAAAACTCCCACTGTTCAACTAGCTGGGAGGGAGGGAGAGAGAGAGCAAGCACTCTCTCTCTCTTTCTCTCTCCCCTCCTCCCAGGGCCTGCGCTTCCACTAGGCGACCCTAGGCAGTTGCCTAGGATGGCAGGATTTGGGGGGCAGCATTTCGGCGGCGACTCATTTCCCGGCGGCGATTCGGCGGCAAGAAAAGCGGCCGCTGAAATGCCGCCGAGAACGCAGCTTCAACGGAGCTGCCGCCGAAGCGCCGCCGATTACGGCGGAGGAGCGCTGCTGCCTAGGGCGGCAAAAACCGTGGCGCCGCTACTGCCTCCTCTCCACCCCTCCCCCCGAGGAAAAGAGAAGGTCTAGTTATTTCATTGTGTTTTTTGAGGAAAAGAAGGGTTTTTTTCAGCAATAGTCAGGGACATGTCCTTTCTGGCCCAGTCTTTGGTCAATTGCTACTCAACTTCTGTGGCACCTTCACAGACTCTGTGCTTTTAAATATTTCTCTCTCCTGTTGTTGTGCACAGGGGAGACTGACTATGTACACAGTGCTTTCCAAAACAAGTGTGTTATTTAAGTTAGAAGGGTCCTTTACAACTAAGAGCTAGGACAATAAAAATCCATGGTTGAAGAAAATCGAACTACTTAAGAATTTCTTTTTGCGGAATCTTAGACTTATTTTTTAAACAGAGTTGCTTGTACTTCTGGTTTGAAGGTATGCTATCTGATGTCTTGTGTCTGAAGCCATTCATAGATTGAAACAATAGAACTGTGTGCTACAAACATTTCCTTTTTATTTCAACGGTTATAGTAAGTCCCAAGTGTCCTTTATTTTAGTGGAATGATGCCTTTGAACCTTTTTTTTTTTTTTTAAAGATAGCAGTTTTTTCAGTTACTCAAATAATCAAAGGAGTATTCAACTGTTTTCACGTTGCTGTTTCAAATTAATGGAATTTCAGGATATAAGGAAGAATATTTTCAGCTATGTTGCATGAGCAAATTAGCTAGTCCGATTAGCAACAGTTTTTCTGGGCCTGAGCTTCTGGTTTTTACAGATTAACAAATCTTATTGTCTGCAAAAGTGTGGGTTGTTTTCTGGAGAAAAATGATAGATCATGATTATTATTGAGCCCATTCTTGCATTCTTCACCTGGGGGCAGAATTCCCATTGACAGCAGTGATTCACATTATAAAATCATAAGAATTTGAGAAGAGGCTTTTCTGTTAATCTTGAAAAAACAAACAAAAAAACATAAAGTGAGGAAATGAGTACTTTGTGCCACTCAGCAATGAATCCTACATCAAGCTTAGAATGATATTTATGGACACTGAAGCCTATTCATGTTTCATCAACCATGGAAAGTTTCAGTGACTCTGACCATTGAGAAGCCAGGTTGAAAGAAGGAGAGGTCGTCTCCTTTGTAAAGAGCAGAATAAAATCTTGTGTGTCACAAGCTCCTAGAAAGTTGCAGAGTGAAAGTACAATTCAGTTCAAATAATTAGCATTTTCACCGCATGGTACAAATATTAAGTAGTCTTGGATCTGCACATGCCCATGTGTGTGAATTTTGTACCTCTTGGTAGTATAGATATTATGAGACACAACTCACTGATTTTTCTCTTGCCCTTATATTGGATAATGTATCATTGTAGTGGGATTTATAATCTTTGTGGTTGAAGAATTGTCCTTACTGAGGTATTGCTTAATAAATCTGTTCCTGAGCTGAGCTTGAGGATATTAATTCAAATAGGCACAGGAGTTATACACCCATCCAGGATTCTAGTAAAATGTGGTTGTGACGCTGTCAGACCAGGTGCCAGCTCATGCTGAAGCCCCAAGTCAATTCACTTGTGTATTAGTACAGTAGAACCTGAGTTACAAACACCTCAGGAATGAAGGTTGTTCATAACTCTGTACAAAAATGTTATGGCTGTTCTTTCAAAAGTTTACAACTAAACATTGACTTAAAGTTCCAAAGCTGTATTATGCAGAACAAAAATGCTGCTTTTAACCATCTTAATTTAAATAAAACAAGCACAGAAACAGTTTCCTTCTCTTGTCAAATCTTTTTTTTTTACCTTTCTCTCTCTCTCTCTTTTTTTTTAGTAGTTTATGCTTAAACACAGTGCTGTGCTGTATGTTTTTGTTTTTGTTTTTTGTCTCTGCTGCTGCCTGACTGCATACTTCTGGTTCCAAATGAGGTGTGTGGTTGACCAGTCAGTTCGTAAATCTGGAGTTTGTAACTCTGAGGTTTGACTGTATAGATCAAAGTAATTTTTAAATGTATACGAGTATATTTGGTGTTTAAATGTCATGAAAACTAATGGGATGTTATTTGCATTGTTTTCACTTATCTGTATCTTGTTATAAAGTAATAGCAAACATTTACATGGTGTATACCCCTGTAAATAAATAACCCATCAAACGAGCCATCAAGCGAGAAAGAAGCCTTGTGTAATGCAAACGAAGAACTTTAACAGAAAGTGCTGATTTCCAACATAAGTGGTCATTGTGTGTGATGATCGGAGGTCAAAGACTTAAAATGCATTCCTCACTCTCTGTCATCAAAGGGAAAAGCCTAGATGGGTAGTGGTGTTCTCGACTTGTTTTCTGTGAGAAGCTATAAGTATGGATTCAAGGAAAGATCTGGCATCGCTGGACTGTTTGGACTTTTTCAAGGAAGTGTGCCAGATGCAAGGCGAAGTTTCCCAGAGACAATCTGGGTACCCTTAGGGGACTTTTGGAAAACTGACTGTTTGTTGCATCGCTGCCACCATTCGGAATTGTAAACTGTGACTCACCCGTGCATGTGTTTTGCCTGCTTTAACCTCTGTGTCTCTCGTATCCTTTTCTTGGCTAGCGAACCTTTGGTTGGTTTACTGTGGAATTGTCTACCAGCATTGGCTTTGGTGTGGGATCTAGAGTGCCAGTTAATCTGGGGTGAGTGACTGGTCTCTTGGGACTGGGAGTAACCTGGTGTGGTGTGATGTTTGGTTTGAATGACCTTTTATTGTGAGGTCCAGTTTGTCTGGGTGGCAGGATGGACTGGAGAATTGAGGGTGACTCCAAGGTGGGACTGGTACAGTGATCCAGGAGTTCGTGTTTGTTAATGGCTTGGTGAAATCTAATTATGGAACATACCACCTTTTTGGGATATCTGCCCTGTTTTCTGGCAGTCTGCCCTGAAGTGGGCACGCACAGTAGGGTGACCAGATGTCCCGATTTTATAGGGACAGTCCTGATATTTGGGCCTTTTTCTTATATAGGTGCCTATTACCCTCCACTATTCCCTGTCTTAATTTTTCACATTTGTTTCTGGTCACCCTAACTCTCAGTCATGGGCTGCTCCAGACAGTGTGACAAAGGGAACTCCGTATAGTTAATCTCCAATAGGAGATTTGGCCGACCTGCATTAACACAACTGCTCTGTGAATGAACTTTAAAGCACAGTGTTGTGGAAGTCTGTGCAAGTAGCAGATTCTTAGCCCTGGGCTACACTAGGGGAGGGGGGTCGATCTACGATACGCAACTTCAGCTACGGGAATAGCGTAGCTGAAGTCGGCGTATCGTAATCGACTTACCTGGCGATGAGGACGGCGGCGAGTCGATCGCTGCCGCTCCCCCGTCGACTCTGCTTCCGCCTCTCGATGAGGTGGATTGCCGGTGCCAACGGGGAGCGCGATCGGGGATTGATTAATCGCGTCTTAACGAGACGCGAAAAATCGATCCCCGATAGATCGATTGCTACCCGCCGATCCGGCGGGTAGTGAAGACCTGCCCTTAGGCAGTTGGTCAGTAGCAGGCTTAGTACTGGAAGGAAAGTTGGCCTTGTAGATAATGCACAGGCCAGGGAACTGAGAAATCTGGGTTCTTTTCCAGGCTCTGCCACACATTCCGCATGTAACTCTGGACAAGTCACTTCACCTTTCTGTGCCTCAGTTTTCCCGTGAACATACTTCCCTGCCTCAGGGAATTGGTTTTGTGGATTAACTTATTAATGCTTGGGAGGTGCTCAGATACTAAGGTGATGTGACAGAAATAAAGATAATAGACTCTGTGGGGTTGGTGTTTATCTACCAGTTTGATGGTCCTGTGTTTCAATTTTTTCCCTCTGGAACTCGACAACTTTCTAAATCTGCATCTGGGTCAGCAGTGCCTGCCCAGGAATCAGACACGAGCTGCGACCTTTTTGTTGTTTAGTTTTTGCATTTCTTTCAGCCTGGAGAATGAAGTTATTCACTCTTATGACGATCGGTGCCATAGAAGTATTTAGATAGTGCAATTTTTCTTTGTTAGTTGCTGGTTATTTTCACTTTCTGAGCCCTGGTCTACACTGCAATTTAATGTTATAATTAGGTCTCTTAGGGGTGTGGAAAATCCACACACCTGAGCGACATAGTTATACTGACCTAATCCCCAGTGTAGACATTGCTTCTGCCTCTCGGGGAAGTAGAGAACCTATGCCAATGGGAGAAGCTCTCCTTTTGTTGGCATAAGTAGCATCTTCACTAAGCACTCCAGTACAGCTATACGATTGCAGCTCTGTAAGGCTACGTCTACACTGTTCACCTTACAACGGCGCGACTGTGCCACTGCAGCTGTGCCGTTGTAAGGTGCGCTGTGTAGCCACTCTTTATTGCTGGGAGACAGCTCTCCTGGTGACAAAATAAAACTACCTCCAGCGACGTGCCTTAGCTTTGTCCCCAGGAGCATGGCTCTCACCGACAATACGCTGTCCACACCGGTGCTTTTCGCCACTAAAACTTTTGTCGTTCAGGGGTGTGTTCTTTTTCAATACCCCTGAGTGGCGAAAGTGCCAGCGTAGACAAAGCCTAAGTGTAGACAAGCCCCTAGTCTCATGCTTTATTAACACAATGCAATGCATAGACTGCAGGGGAATATTTTTATATATATAAATATAAACGTCAGGATGCATTTCTTTGTCGCAGCTTTTGAAAAAGCTTATTTATATAAAATCTTAATTTTGAGTCAAAATAGACCTGACAGTCCCCTTAAGAAACAAACCAATTCTATTTGATATGCTTAGCTAAGTCTCTTGAAGACTTTAATTTCATAGTTTGTGTTTCCTCAATTTTGACTACCAATATACCTCTGGTTGTTATTCATTGCTTCGTGTCCTCCATGGAAATACAGTTCTCTTCTTGTATTTGAATGCAATACCTGTTTCCATAGTGATGGCCCAGCTGAACTTTTAATGGGTCGATGAGGTACATTTAGAGTTCATGTTTCGTGTTGTTCATCGTTTTCTAAAGGTATTTAAGGATACAAGGATGGAAATAAAAGTGCTTCATCTATCCAGGGAATACAGAAGGTGCGCATGCAATGTACTCATCACAAAAGGAATAAAAAATCCTTTATAAAGCGAAGTCGGGCTGACATATCCATGTTGTTCGTGTTCACTAGCTCTATGGGAGAGTCACCTCCAAAAGCTCCCTTGGGAAAGAGCCTGTGCCTTATCGGGATTAATTGGTTTAAAAAAGAAAAATAACTGTTTTTTCCTTAGTAATGATTGCTATGTAAAACTTTATCGACCATACACAGTAAAAAGGATTTCCTGCATAGATTTTTGTACCAAATCAAAAAAGAGAGTGTTAGAAAGTGCTGATGTGAAAATGGATACTAAAGAAGTAGTTTTTTATAGATTGCCTCTAACAATTCTACAGTATTGCAATGTGGATTAAGTTTATTGCGGTTGTATGAGAAATGTAGGTGTCCGTTATAACTATACAAAATGGAGTTTGGTGTTGCTCCAAAAGTGTATGTATTTTTGTAACAGTTGTCTGAGTCCTACCTTAGAAGTGATACCAGGAGCCTATGCTATCTGACACTTTATGACCCACTTGATTTGTTTATTCTTAAAGATTATTTTGTATGTTGGTTTGTTTGTTTTGGAATGTGCTAACTTTGTAGAGTCTGAGCCTGATTATGATGTCGGTTACTTTGGTGTAAAAACAGATTAGCTCCGTTGACTTCAGTATCTCTGAAAAGCAGGCTGGTTCAGTTGGTGCCTAAATATGGATTCAGGCACTTAACTTCAGGTGCCTGAGTTCTATAAGTGTCATACCCGATTGTATACTGCAGGATGGATTTACACAGACGTAACAGATATCAATCTAGTATAATTTTTACTGATCAACTTGTAATTAATACAAACTATCAGCAATATTGACGTCAGTGGCAGTCAGTTAGAACTTCTGAAATTAGGCACTTGAATAAATGTCTAAATATGGATTGAGGCACCAAACTTCTGGCACCCAAGTTTGAAAATTTTGGCCTGAATGTCTACATTTCTGAAAGCGTGCAGTATTCTTGCAGAACACAAAGCCTGACGTATTATTTTGCAATACATGGAAATGTGATATTTTTCAAGTTTGTATTTAAAAAACGCATTGTGAAGAGTTGTCAGGGTACATTGTTAAATTTTGATTTATCAAGCCTGACTAAAACTGAATAGAGAGTCTAAAGATTTTTATTTCCGCCCCCATCAGCATATACAAATCCCTGCTAATGTACTCAGGGATGAGAGTATAAAGTGTGTATTGTATATCTCCATGTCAATGCAGGCTGGACCTTTTTTTACCTGAACAGAGCAGTCTTTTTTTAAATTTTTTTTCCAGTCTGTTTTGTAAATTGTGTGTAGTAATTTGGTATTTAAACACATTTTAAAGTGAAAACAGAATCTGAAGATGAAAACTTGAGAGAGAGAAATATTAAGCTGATTAAAGCACTGGCGATATGTTAATGCATGTACATGGAAAAACAAGCCATTGGGACCTTGAACTATAGGACGATCTAGTCCATCCTTTGTCTTGCCAAGATATGTTGTAGGTCTTCAAGTGGATATTCAGGCCAACTTTAAAGTCTGTAATGCTAGCCGCTCCCTCTGTTTCTTTTGGCAAACTATCTTGTGTCCCAGTGACCCTCTGGGTGAAACAACCTGACGTCTTGCCTTTCATTTATACCATGACCGTAGATGTTTCCTTGTTTTCTCTGTGGTAAATGGTTCACCTCCTATATCATATCACACTGCCATTAGTATTTGTACAATTAAATGTCCCTTTAGTGGATGCTTCATTTTGAGCTTTGGAAGCTTCCCTGCAAAAACTAGGTTTAAATAACAAACGAATGATTTATTTTAGAGTAAAAGTGTAAGTACTGGGGAAGTGGCCACATAATTAATGAGGTTTTGTATGTTTGCCAGCAGAGTTTGGTGTGAGTGGTTGGGGAAGCCCCTTCTCTAGTTATGTTCCTTCCTCTCTCAGATATGCCAAAGTGTGGTATTGTGTATTTATTTTTTCACATTGAGGGCTTTCGTATCAGGCTTCCATAGGATTCCAGCTTGTCATCACCCCCTATTAAGTGAATACAAATAGATGCTAGGGGAGACACTGACGTGATTTGGCTTGCACTGTCACCAGTATGTATATATGTTAGAATTACAATTTATGAATATCACAGTTCTTGTGCTCTTCCCCGCGCCTAGCAAAAAATAGGCTTAGGTTCAACCCAAATAAGAAGGAAGCTATCTAAGTAGGAAGTATCTCAAAGACTGAACAAGGGTTGTGAGCTGTTCAGATATGGAGAATACAGAAGTATGTGGCTACCAGGTATACCACTTCAATGAAGGCATGATATTTGTCAACCTAGTTTGCAGTATCAGGATAATTTTGGATTAATTCTCACTCTAGATTCTTATCAGACAGCTGTGTCATGCAGTCCATCTTTCCACTTTTTGGCTTAAAATCAACAACCATTCCTTTCCAATAGAGACCTTTCCGCATCGATCCATGCCCTTGTCATCTCAAGGCTAAATTGCTGCAATGCTGCCTGCTTGGGCCTACCCACGAAAAACACCTGGAAGCTTCTGCTAGTACAGAATGTAGTGCCACACAACACTTGTACTTTGCATTGGCTCTATATATCTACACACACACACACACACACACACTTTCAGCAATTCTTCAAATCCAGATCCCATATGTTGATTTGTATTGGCCTATATTGCATGATTCATGAAGAAAAGCCTCATAGAAGTTACAATCTGCCTTGAAGGGATGCCAGACCAGAATGTAGGGCTACCTTCGTAGAATCATGATATTCTAGAAATGTAGGGCTGAAAGGGACATCGAGAGGTCATTACGTCCCGAGGCAGGACCAAGTAAACCTAGACCATCCCTGACAGGTGTTTGGCCAACCTGTTCTTAAACTCCAATAATACGGATTCCATAGCCTCTCTTGGAAGCCTATTCCAGAGCTCAGCTATTCTTATAGTTAGAAAGTTTCCCCAATATCTAACCTAAATGTCCCTTGTTGTGGAGGAAGCCCATTACTACTTGTCTTACCTTCAGTAGATATAGAGAACAATTTATCACCATCCTCTTTTTATAACAACCCTTAATGTATTTGAAGACTGTTATCAGGTCCCTTCTCAGTCCTCTTTTCTAAAGATTAAACAAGCCCAAGTTTGTTTTTTTTCACCTTTCCTCATAGGTCATGTTTTCTAAACCTTGTATCGTTTTCAGCTGAGGCCCCACAGTGCCAAGTAGAGTAGGACAATTACCTCCTATGTCTTGCATATGACGCTGCTGTTAATACGCCACAGAATAATATTAGCCTTTTTCACAACTGGATCATATTGTTGACTCTTATTCAGTTTGTGATCCACCATAATTCCCAGATCCTAGACAGCTATTCCTCATTTTGTAGTTGTTTTGTTTAATTTTTTTTCCTTCCTCAGTGTAGTAATTTGTATTTGTCTTTATTGAATTTAACTTTGTTGATTTCAGACCATTCTCCAATTTGTCAAGGTCATTTTGAATTCTGATCCTGTCCTCCAAAGTGCTTGTCATCCACACATTTCATAAGCATACCCTCCACTTCAATAATGAAAATATTGATTAGCACTGGACCCCATACAGACCACTAGGACCCCACTAGGTGCATCTACCCAGTTTGACAGTGAATCGTTGATAAATTTCTCTTTGTGTACAGTCTTTAAACTGGTTGTGCACCCACCTTATGCTATTTTCATTTAGACACTTCCCTAGTTTCCGTATGAGAATGTCATATGGGACTGTGTCAAAAGCCTTACTGAAATCAAGATATATCACATCTACAATCTCCCTCTCCCCCCAAATTAGGACAATAACCATGTCAAAGAAGGAAATTAGATTGGTTTGGTATTATTAGTTCTTGACACATGCATGCTGGCTATTCCTTATATCCCTATTGTCTTCTATGTGTTTACAAATTGATTGGATAATAATACCTTCCTTTCTTGCTAGTGAGGACCCCTGCTAAGAAGAAGTTGATTTAGGAAAAGAGAAATTTACAGTGTGTGTTTGTCTGTTTTTACATCTTATGTACATAAGTAATCTAATGCACTGTAGTACGTATTTGTGTTCATTTTGATGCATGTTTGTGCTGTGCCTTTATTTCTTGTTTGTTGGAAATATTTCTCTTGAGGTTATCCGCAAGATTACCCAGTGACCACATTATGATTGGTCTGTAAGTACTGGCAGTTGCATAGCTACCACCACATCTGAGAGAGATATCAGCTGAATGGTCCCTTGAGCGTATAACAGTTAGAAAGCTCTTTCTTGTTAGAAGGTATTTAAATTGTCTTGTTGAGAGCAAATTGTGTAATTCATTTTGCAGCATTCTACTTGTAAAGGAAAATGGAGGGAGAAACTGTTTATCTTCAGTTACTTATATTCTCTTTTTGACAATATAGAAGCTTGTGAGGTGCTTAGACAAAACTAGATTTGTCAGTATAATGCCTGATTGTAATTTCTAAGTGTTATGCTACACTCAGTACATGTAATATTTTAACTCAGTTCTGGGTTTTGTGAAATTCCTTCTCCTAAATTTCTTCTTCCTTTTAAGTACAAGTATCTCATTTATAGTGTATATAACCATAAGTGTATCTAACACCATTAAAAATGGTGGTAGCTGCAGAAGTAGTTAAGCTAAAAAGGACACTCACATTGTCTACTGAGAATAGACGACTACATCACCCAGGAGAAAACACTTATACCTAAGATGTACTGGTAGGGGTACAGTAGGTGTTATAATGTAACTCAATATACTTGTATCAACTGTTCCACTGGTGAATGGACACACGTTGCCTTATTTTGGGTCCCAAAGCATCACATAATCAATAGTCAGCTCCATTGCATCTACAGCACTTAGCACAATGGGGGACAGGTCCATGACTGGGGATCCTAGGCATAGGCACCAACTACGTGGGTGCTCCGGGGCTGGAGCACCCACAGGGAAAAATTGGTGGGTGCAGAGCTCAGGGGAGGAGGAGGCGGAGCGGAGGTGAGCTGGGGCGGGGAGCGGTTCCTTCCCCCCCCCCCGAAAGTTACTTCCTGTGCGTCCCCCCTGCGATCTCCCCACCCCAGCTCACCTCCGCTCTGCCTCCTCCCCTGAGCGCACCGCTGCTCCGCTTCTGCCCCCTCCCTCCCAGGCTTGCGCGCTGCAAGCCTGGGAAGAAGAGGGGAAATGTGGCGCGCCTGGGGGAGGAGGCGGGGCCGGAGATTTGGGAAAGAGGTTGGAATGGGGGCGGGGAAGGGGCGGAGTTGGGGTGGAGGCGGGGGGATGCGAGCACCCACCGGCGTTGGGTAAAGTCGGTGCCTATGATCCTAGGTGCTACGGTAATGCAAATAGTAAATAATAATAATCCTAATACTCACTATATATTGGGTTCTCAGCATTATTCAACTTCATTACAATCAGTTCTGCAAAGATGTTAGTGAGGACAGAATTGGTTGTACAGTGTTTGCTCGTCCTTAAGGAAAATTCCTATAAAATGTAATAGCGAATGATAATCTTTCTGTATTCCCCCATCAATTAGTGTGTATATATAATTGAATAGATAATTACATCTTTGCAATAGAATTCTGAAGGGTGGCTCAAAACCCTACAAAAACAACATCAATCTGTGTACTAAATGTAGGTTTTACAGTAATTACTGTGCAACCCCATGGATTTCATCCCTGTTAATTCCTAGTTTCTCCCTTTCTCTTTGTTTCCCTCTTTCATATGGACCTGCATGTTTGGATATCAAACTTTATATGATTCGTTTGCTCCCCTACGCATACTCAGGTTTACACCCCCTTACCAGTATGGAATTTACAGTCTTTCCCAGCCCACCTTGATTCTGGCCCATTGATTCTACGGGATGTCTCTATTTCGGCTTGAGGAGACGTATAGGCACTAGCTCTCTTTGAGCCAGCATGCTAAAAATAGAGTGTATCCACATCGGTGCAAGCAGCAGGAAGCACTAGACACCTGAGTATGATCCTCTTAAAGACACTGGCTACATACTTGGGGTGGCTAGCCCTTTTCTGCTGCTCATTGTGCCGCAGATGGACTCTATTTGTAGCATGCTAGCTTTGTCAGAGCTAGGGTGGATGTCTCCTTCGAGTCGGAATTTACACCTCCAGCTCAAAGTGTATACATACCCTTAGAGTCTAAATTGGTGTAACTCAGACACAGTGAAGCACAGCAAGAAAATCAGTTAAGGTATTATTACTCTCCTGTAGGTCACCCCTTGCTTTAATATACCTCTTCGTCCCTCTCTTACTGATGCATGTGAGCATGACAGCAGTTTAAACTAGTATTAGTAATAGTTTAAACTGCTGTCATGCTCACATGTTGCTGGTGAGTCGATGTAAGTAGGTGTATATAGATTGAAATTACACCTTTTTACACATCCTATCTGAATTTTCGTTGTTAAAGTTTAAGCACCTCTGTGCAGGAGCATACTTAGCAGCTTACTCTATTTCCTGGAGGTTTACATCTATTAGCAGGGCTTTTTAGACCAGGGGAAGTGACCTCTTGACTGGATGTATTTATTGTTTCCCCTGGGAATCTCTTTCCTCTTTGGGAAGAATGGCTGTAGAACACAGTAATATAACACTCTGGAAACAAACTAGTGCGATTATTACTCATGTGTTTTGCAGATTAGTGGACCTATCCTGCTCCCAGTGGTTTCAGAAGGCACTTCCGTTATGTGTGTCCAAGTTTTTTCTGCCTTTTTTTTTTAGGAAAAAACATTGTTTGAGCTGGAATTTTTCATACTAGGTTTAAGGATGAAAGTCAGTTGTTTATTCCCTTGAAAAGGTTAGCAAAATTCCATTTGACCAATATTTATGAGAGATCAGAGTCTGGAGATGGGGATAAAATAATCCAGTCATTTATTTTATGCTTGGAAGACTTCCTTTAAAAACTTGAGAATTGCTGTGGAGATAGGGCCATATTCCGAAAGGTATTTAGGTGCCTAAAAATGCAGACCACTGCCTAGGGACAGATTTTTAAAGTTATTTAGGTGATTACATTTTTAATGTATCAGTGTGGGGCTTCAAATACCTGGAATTCTTCATAATCAAATGCACAAAGAGCGATACTTTATAAGAATATTTTAGAAAGTACTTTGGCCTTTTCATAAATCACTTAATTTCCTTTCTTCAGTTTCCTCATCTGTAAAATGGGGACAGTTCAATGAAAGTTGTTGTGAGGTTTCACTGGAGAATCAGCCTCTTAATTTCAGTAAGATCTTCAAATACAGAACAGCTCTAGGATTGAGCTTAATCTTTGCAAAGTGCTGTGAAAAATGAAGTGTTTCATAAAGGTTAAATATTATTATTATTATTCCACATTTTCCCCTTTCACCCCATATTCTCATTTGACATTTCCATGCAGGTTTGAATTACACTTATGTTACTGCTTTTTGCAGGAGGGTACAGCTTCAGCAGAGTAAACTCATGCACTCCTAATCAGTGTTCCCTCTAATTTTTCCCACCCATTTGCGGAATGAATTTTGTTATGTGCACCCATATGGATGTGGTACACATCACCTCCATATGGGTGCACATAACAAAATTCATGTGGTGGGGTGGGGCATAGGGGTTTGGAGTGTGGGTGGGGGCTCAGGGCTGGGGCAGAGGGTTGGTGTGCGGTGTGGTGGTGGTGGTGAGGATTCCAGCTGGGGATGCAGACTCTGGGGTGGGGATGAGGGGTTTGGGTTGCAAGCTGCCCCGAGGCTACAGCTGGGGGAGAGAGAGGACTCTCCCCAGCTCTCTCCCCGCAGCAGCACCTGGGCTGGGGCTGCGGGAAAGGCGATCTTCCCCGGCCCTGGGAGGGCTGGGCTGGGTGGGGGCTGGGGGAGTGGCGCCTCTCCCCCTGGCTGCGGCAGGGCTGGGGCTGGGGGAGAGGCATATCTCCTTGCCGCAGCCCTGAGCGCCTGCGCGGAACTTAATATGCTGCTGTGCGGCTGTGCAGCTTAGATGGAACTTAGCTCTATGTGACGGGTTGGGATCACAGAAACCACCTTGGTGCTGCCACCTGGTGTGCCAAGGCTACTTCTGCCCCTGCTTCCCTGCCCTTTCCAGCTTGGGACTCCGGAATCCTGTCTGTTTTGAGCCAGATCCACTGATCTGCTGCAAACACAGACCCAGGTCCAAGCCACGTCCCCTAACAACTGTAAGGTTCCTGGAAGCAGTTCAGGAAGTGCGCTTGCCTTTGACACCCAGGTGCCCAACTCCCAATGAGGTTCAAACCCTTAATAAATCCGTTTTACCCTGTATAAAGCTTATACAGGGTAAACTCATAAATAGTTCGCCTTCTATTTCAAAGATAGAAAGATATGCACAGCTGTTTGCCCTCCCCAGGTACCAACTCGTACTCCAGATAACTTAATAAGTAAAAAGTGATTTTAATAAGTACAGAAAGTAGGATTTAAGTGATTCCAAATAGTTACAGACAGAACAAAGTGAATTACTAAATAAAATAAAATAGAACATGCAAGTCTATGTCTAATCACCCTGTGTACAGATAAAAACCTCACCAGGTCCAGTAAACTTCCCTTCACAGGCTATCTTCCTCCTAGCCTGGGTCCAGCAATCACTCACACCCCCTATTATCTTTGTCCTTTGTTCAGTCTCTTTCAGGTGTGTCCTTGAGGGGTGGAGAGTCTCTTTCTTTAGCCAGCTGAAAACAACATGGAGGGGCCTCCCCAGGATTTAAATAGACTTTCTCCCATGGATGGAGGCTCCTCCCCACTCCCTGTATAGCATCATGTTGTCCTGGAGTTTTGGGATCACATGGGCAAGTCACATGCCCAGGCACAATTCTGAAACTAGCCCAGTGACATTTTTGGCCAGGCTCAGATGTGGATTGGTGTCTGGGACTCCTTTTGTCTGTTAAGTGCTTGCACTTAACTTGCACATTCTTTTCTCCAGACATGATCCCATGCTCTTAACAAGACTATGTATAAACCCAGCAAATATAAAACCAATATTCATAACTTCAACTACAGCAATGATACCTGCATACAAACAGGAGGAATAGATTCAGTAGGTCATAACTTTTACAGAGATATGTTACATGGCACATGTAGCATAAAACATATTCCAGTTACACCATATATACATTTATAAGCATCTCCCCATAAAGTCTTATGGGGTACACCGTCACACTCTAAATCAGTGTCACCCTGCTGCTCCTTTGGAGAAAGTGTATTTGCAGGAGCAGCAGAATCTCAGATGTGATTCTCCACTGCTTTTGGGGAAGCCAGAGTGTGCAGGCTGACGGAACAGGTACATGTTTGTCTTTTCTCAGCAGCCTTCTCTTCACACTTTCCAACAGCAGCTGAGAATCCTGTCCAGGTTGTCCTGCTTTTGCACATAGTGGGATGCCAGAGTGTAAGGGAGAGCAAAGTTTGACCTGCTGTTTCCTCAATAAGAAGAGAAGAATGAAGCTAACATTTCATCGTTTTCACTTTCCATTTCACTCCTACGCCCAGATGGAGAACCCACCCATGGGTTCTCTACCCGGGTCCTGATATGGATTTGCAGAAACTGTGGCCTGCATTTCCCTGTCATAGAAAGCTGGGTTGAGGGAGATCATGCAGTGTGAGAAGTGTGTACTGGTAGAATCTTTCAGGAGGCAGGTGGAAGAGCTAAGGGAGGAGGTGGATAGGCTGAAGAGCATGCACATGAGGAATTAATTGAAAATATGCATATGGAGACCTCCAAGTTTAAGGAAGAATCCAGCTGGAGAGGACTGTGGTAGCACCACCAGGAAAGAAGGAAACTGCTCCTTCACTAGGAGGAACCTAGCTGCTGGTTTCCTCTGGCAGCAGGCAGTGCTCCACCAGGGTTGGGGTGGAATCTCCATCACTGGAGGTTAAGAGCAGGTTAGACAAATACTTGTCAGAGATGGTCATAATACTTAGTCCTGCCTCAGTGCAGGAGATTCAACTAAATGACCTGTTGAGATCCCTTCCAGTCCTACATTTCTGTGATTTAAAGAGAGCTCTATCAGAAAATGGATTAATTTTAAAAAGTAATTAAAATATAAATGTAACATATACATTTTATATTAAGATGAATATCATCACCATTATTACTGTACAGTAATAGTACTTTGTACTGTGATGGGGCAAGGCCAGATGGCTATAGGAAAGTAGTGGGAGACAGATACATTAGCCCCAGGCTAACCAAATCCCTGTTACCAGGGTAAGCAAATGGCAGTTGCTCCAGGTCAATTAAGACACCTGGGGTCAATTAAGATCCTTCCAGAAAGCAGGGAAGACAGCTAGGTTGATTGGGACACCCGAAGCCAATCAGGGGCTGGCTGAAACTAGTTAAAAGCGTCCCAGTTAGGGCGGGGTGCGTGTGTCAGGAGCTGTAGGAGGAAGCCACGCTGCTGGAGAAATGGAGCAGTACAAACCCTATCAGGCACAAGGAAGGCGGCCGTGAGGTAAGGGTGACGTAGATATTGAGGAAGTGGGGGCTGCTGTAGGGAAGTGGCCCAGGGAATCGTACTCGCCCTGTTTCCGTAAAGTTAGCTACGAAGAGCTGCTACTATCGGGGTCCCTGGGCTGGAGCCCGGAGTAGAGGGCGGGCCCGGGCTCTCCCTGCCCCTCCCCGACTAATCACTGAGACTGGGAGACAACAGAGACTGTGCGAGGGAGGATAGCCTCTCCTCCCTTCCCTTGCTGGCTTATGATGAAAATGGCTCCGTAGGCTGTGACCCTTGCCTCTAGAGAGAGAAGGGCTACGTGGAGGGTACAGTGAGCCTCTGAGGCTAGCGTAATCCGCCAGGAAGTGCAGGACCCACTGAGACAAAGTTGGAGCTTTGTCACAGTACACACAAAGGGGATACGTTTCAGTTGCTGTGGGAACCATAACTTGCGCATGTAAAATCTCAAGTATGACATTGTTTAATATATAATCTTGTGCTTTTAATGAATCCAAACTGGAAAACCAGGAACAGATCTATGTATGCCTTATTGTTTAGAGTATTAGTATTCTATTTCTCTGCTACACCCTCTTCCCCTGGGCATTACAGTTTTAGTACCAGTTAGCAACATGTGCAAAGGAAATAAATGCCAACATGATTTCTGGATACAACATTGTAAGTATAGTGTGAGCTATTTTGAAACAGTGACTCATGCAAAGTGTTAATAAACTTCTACAGAAATTGATTGAAACTACTTTAGTTGAACTACAAAAGGGAAGGAAATTTCTTAAACACTGGTTCCATTCAAATCAAGATTAAGTGGGTCTGTAAACAACTTATTCGTCTGTAAATATCTGTCTTAAATAGCAATATACCTTCTACTAGGTCAGATTACTTGGTTGTGTGTCAGTTTTCTGATGGTACAATCTGCAAAAGACTCCCAAGAGTTTAACGATGACTGTGAAGTTAGAATTTTACTTTTGCTAAGAAATTTTGAGTTAATTATAAATCAAATGTGTTGTAAATTGTGTGGGATGCTTTAGAATTTGTTTGCATGGAGCCAAAATGGCAGTTTGGGGGTGTGGGGATGTTTTTTTCCAGAATATGAATATACAGAACTGGGCGGACGGAAGGCCTCTTGCTTAAGAGACAGGCCTGGGTGCCGAGAGACCCGAGTGCAGTTCCTTGCTCTTTCAGATTTCCTGCGTGATGTCAGGCAACCCACTCAGGCCTAATGTACAAAAATGTCCACTATTTTTGGGTGCCTCTATTTTTAGGTGCTCACATTAAGATGCCGTAAGCCTGATTTTGAGAGGTGCTGAACAGCCACAATTCCCATTAAATTCATTTGTAATTGGGGGCACTCAACACGTCTGCAAATCAGGCCCAATGTGACGGAAGTTGGGTGACCAAAGCTAGAGGCACTAGGGTGACCAGACAACAAATGTGAAAAATCAGGACGGGGGTGGGTGGTAATAGGAGCCTATATAAGAAAAAGACCCCAAAATCGGGACAGTCTCTATAAAATCAGGACATCTGGTCACCCTAAGAGGCACCCAGAAACAGTGAACACTTTGGAAAATTCTGGTACAAATATCTATATCAATTTCCATGTCTCTAAAATGGGGCTAATGCTTACTGGGGTTGGTGAGGATTTGAGGTAAAATTGTAGCTCCACTGAATTCAGCGGAGGTTTTGCCATTGGCTTCAACGGGACCAGAATTTCATCCTCGAACTTCAGAGAGACATTGTAAAGTTTTGTAGATACTTAAAAAATGTCTGATGTCTTATGGGAAACTTTGATTAAAAACTTCTCTTACTAAAAATATTTGCAAGAGGAAAGGGCGGTATGGGGAGGAGAGGGGAGCATTTTGTTTGAATTCATCTGCTCCTGTTTTCTTTCCTGAAGTTATAATATTCTTTGTTGCAGGATGGCATCATCACCTCTTTGAGTAAGACACAAAGCAAACAGCAGCATTCTATTTGTAGGGAACATGCAATTTGTGCATTTTTTTTCTTTTGTTTTTCATTTTTTCCATACCTTCTAGTAGGGTGCCAGACTTCACCTGCCAAAAGGAAGAGCGAATTAGCTGCAGATTTGATCTCTACAGTACTTACTAGATTTGTAATACTCTGTCAAATTGCAAGACTATTTCTCATTTTCAGAGCATTAGATGCTTTTTTTGGTCTTGTACTGTAATGGTAGGTAGCCTAATGTAGTCAGTGGAACTATACAAGAATAGTGCCATTCTGGCAGTTGTGCTAGAATATAATGCAATGTATTTTATTTTTTTTATTTGAGTCCATGGTAATTTAGAATGAAGTCCAGTTTATCCTGTCTAAGAAAGGATTTGCATTACAATACCTACCCATTATATGCAGTGAGACAATATATGGGTTTGGAATAGATACTGGAAAGAGATTATTTTTGAAAACTTCCTTTAAAAAAACAACCATACACTGGAAAGTGAGTGCTTACAAGCTGTGAAAAAACACCAATACTAAATAATTGGTCTTGCATTTAAGTATTTCAAAAATTATGGTATATTTATAGACCATGCAGAAGCTTTGTGTTGTGCTGTGTAAGTAGTACTGTGTACACTCTGAATCAATGGGAACCCCATGAAAGTAAAGCCTTCTGTGTCCTTGGAGACAAAAATGTGGCAAGGAAGGGAAAATGGGGAAGTGTATTTCACCTCCAGCAATTCTTACATGCTTGTTCACACCAAGGGCAGTTTCCTTTACAAAATATCAAAGCATTATAGTCAGGGTCCTGGGTTTTAGAGTGAGAGTACTGTACATGCTGGCAATCCAGGGGTTAGATTGACTACCATCTAGTGGCAATGTGTGTAAAGAAAAGAGAGATGGTCACCAAACAATTTAGTTTGAGAGTCACTGGCACCAAAAAGAAAATGGGCTGAAAATAGTCTGTTGTTGTTGTAATTAATCCAGTTCACACTCTTTTTTCCTTTTCTGTGTTTTAAATGGTGGTTTGAAAGCGCATTTATTTTATTTTAGGGCTCCTGTGGAGTGGAGGGAATGTCAGTCAACCAGAGAGCCATTCCTGGCACCCTGGCTGAGGAATGAATGAAGCATTTCTGTCCCCATGCATAGGGGTGTTGAGTACAGCCTGACTCTTGCCGAGGAGCGCTGGAGAGCACTAGCAACCCAGTTCAGCAAATATGTCAAGTTTTTTTTTTTTTTAAGACAGAAGCTATGCAGCCTTAAAAGGACTTGTTTAAGTTTTTGTGTGTGTGTGTGCTGAATATGTCAAGTTTGTAAGGAGCCAGCGAATCCTCTCCTCCCCCAAATCCTTTTAAGTGAAAACTATAGAATAGTTCCCATGCTGTTTCTTACCAAAATTCATATTCTATCTCACAACTTCAAATAATATAATATCCGAATTGAGTAAGAAACAGCATTTGGACTATTTTATCATTCACATTTAAGAAACAGGTGGGAAAGAAATTCTGGCTTCTTAAAACCTTGACATAGTGAGCACAGGGGAAAAAAACACAAGTGTAAACACGTCCTTTTAAGGCTATATAAGCAGTATAACTAACTGCGAAGGCTATAGGTACTATATAAATCATTAACTACACAAATGGAATAATGCAAGAGGGACCGGAGGGGAATGGAAAACGGAAAAAGGGAGCAGAGAAGCACAGCGCCATGGAAAGCAGCCAGAAAAATTGAGGCATATTATAGTTTCTTTGCCTCAAAATGGGATCTGGTAGCAGTGGAATATATTCCCATTTGTGCAAGTCTGGGGAGGCAGTCACTGAAAGAAAGACCTGAATGTATTTTACAGGCAGTAATGGGCTTCCATGAATTATTAATGAAAGTAATAATTAAGGCTATTTAGATTTCAGTTTATATGATTTGATAACCGATAATTGAGTAGTATAGTATAATGCTCATTTGCCTGTTGTTACACAGAATGCTCTCTTAGCTCACAGCTATTTTGTAGCAGTGAAATTGTCCAAGCTATTGAACAAACTGAAAAGTTTGGCTGTTGCTTTTGCTTGCGCTGAATTTTTTTCTATTTGCTTTATAAGCCTGTCTTTTTTTCTATCCCTCCTGCATTTAGCTTTCCTTCCAGCAGGCCAGTTATTTGCATCACTAGTTATGACATTTGACCGTACGGTAGGCAACTGAATAGAAGGAAAACTAAGTGCAAGCTCTTTGTTTAAGAATTAAATAACCAGAATGAATCTCCTAGGTGTTTAGCACCATTCCTGTTCAACGTGTGCTTTGTTTCAGAGCAGCAAGCATGTGCTTAATACTTTGCCAGATTGGGGCTGCAGCACAAGATACCTTGCAGGATCAAGCCCTGGAACAACATCATGTTATAAAAGAATAATGGTGGTTTTTTTCATTCTACGTATGATATGAAGGGCTTTATTCTTTTAGACATGTTCCATGGATTTCGAAAAGCATGATTGTCCTGGGGTGCTCTACTCACTGCTGAAGTGCCTCCTTCTGGCGGCATCTGGGGAAAAGCTCTGCCACTCTGATGTCCCCTCCTGCAGTTGCTCACTCCGTGTCTCTGTTTCACTCTTTTGGAACACAACTGCTCCCACTTCGTGACTTGGCCCTCTGGCCAGTTCACTCTATTTTCCCTCTTATGTGGAGGGTTGGGGGGTGGGGTGTGTGTGTGTCAAAGTCTCACAGGACCCACTTGTCCCAGGAACTCTTCCCTTTCACTGCTCCTTAGTGGTGCCACTTCCCCCGTGGTTGGTAGGAAAACCCAGGCCCACCCTCTACACTGGGTTTCAGCTCAGGGTCCCTTCAACAAGCAGTCAGGGTTTGCACAGTCCTAAACCTTACAGCCGTATCCCTGGGTTATTTCCTACCTTGCCTTCTTTCGCCCTGAAAGTGACAGCAACCTCTCTCTCTCTCTCTCTCTCTCTTTCTCTCTGCAGCCCCCTTCTACTCTGAGCTACTGGGCTTTCTACAGGTGCTTCCTGTTCCTATCCAGCTGCACTTCATCTCAAATTAGTCCTCCTTGCTCCCTGGCTACTCCTCCAGGTCAGCCTAGGAGTTGATGCCTACCTGATCCCCTAAGCGTCATCAGGGCTTGTGTGGGGTGGACACCTCATCACAATGATATTCATCTTCCTAAAGTAAAATTCCAAAATTCCTTCTCCTCTTCCACCTCAGCCCACCCACTCTGGAATGGCAAATTATTTGGCCTACGCTGGATTTCACCGGTAGTGATAGAGTCTGAGAGTTGAAATCTGGCCATGTATAGTACAAGTATAATCTATTCAAACAAATTTTCAGGCATTGTCCTTATTATATGTGGATTCTTTAAAACACATTTCATTGCTGTAGTGATACCAGTGTTCTCTACATGCATATAAGGTCCTGGTCTTATACAAAATATGTACGAATGACACAGTAGGTTGTGCTGGTGGGGAGTGGGACTATATGTGAACGAAAGCATAGAGTCAAATATAGTAAAAATCTAAAATGAATCAAACTACCATAGAATCTTTCTGGATAGAAATTCCATGCTTGAATAATAAGAGGATAGCAGTAGGAATATACTACCAACCACCTGACCAGGACGGTGATTGTGAAATGCTTAGAGAGAGGCTACAAAGGCAGAAAACCCAACAATAATGAGGAATTTCAGCTATCCTTATATTGACTGTGTGTGTATAGGTCACCTCAAGAAGGGATGCAAAAATAAAATTTCTAGACACCATAAATGATTGCTTCTTGGAGCAGCTTGTCCTGGAACCTACAAGGGGAGAGGCAATTCTTGATTTAGTCCTAAGTGGTGCACGGGATCTGGACCAAGAGGTGAATATAGCTGAACCGCATCATAATAGTGACCATAATGTAATACACTTAACATCCTTGTAGGAGGAAAATACCAAAGAAACCCCACCACAGTAGCATTTCATTTCAAAAAGGGGAACTACACAAAAGCGAGGAAGCTAATTAAATGGAAAGGAACAGTCACAAGGGTAAAATTTCTGCAAACTGCATGAAGACTAGTTAAAAACATTATAATAGAGGCTCAAACTAAATATTTACCCCAAATTAAAAAAAGGGACCGAAAATATAGCACCATGGCTAAACAGAGTAAAATGTGTTTATAGGCCTTTAAAAATTGGAAGTCAAATCATAGTGAGGAAAATAGAAGGGAGAATAAACTCTGGCAAGTCAAGGGTACAAGTATAAGAAGGGCAGTCCAAAAAAGAATTTGAAGAGCAACTAGCTAAGGACACACAAACTAACAGCAATTTTTTTTAGATACATCAGAAGCAGGAACCCTGCCATACAGCCTGTGGGGCCACTGGATGATCAAGATACTAAAGGAACACAAGACTGTTGCAGAGAAGCTAAATGAATTCTTTGCATCTGCAAAGAGGATGTGGGGGCGATCCCCACACCTGAGCCTTATTTTCTAGGTGACAAAACTGCAGAACTGTTCCAAAACCACCTCTCTATTTACACCTCAATCTGGGACAAACTGATAATGAAACAGTATTAAATCACCAGGATTAGATGGTATTCACCCAAGAGTTCTGAAGGAACTCAAATATAAAATTGCAAAGTACTAACTGTTGTGTATAACCTATTGTTTAAATCAGGCTCTATACCAGATAACTGGAAGGTAGAATATAACGCCTATTTTTAAAAAAGGCCCCAGAGACGATCCTGGCAGTTACAGGTCGGTAAGCCTGACTTCAGTACCTGGCAAATTGGTTGAAACTATAGTAAAGAACAAAAATATCAGACACATAGATGAACATGACATGGTGGGGAAGAGTCAACATGATTTCTGTAATGGAAAATCATTGTTCATCAATCTATTAGAATTCTTTGAGGGAATCAGTAAGCATGTACACAAGGGTGATCCAGTGATATAGTGTACTTGGACTTTCAGAAAGCCTTTGACTGGGTCCCTCACCAAAGACTCTTAAGTAAAATTGGTAGTTGTGGGATAAGAGGGAAGGTCCTCTCATGGATCATAACTGTTTAAAAGACTGGAAACAAAGGGTAGGAATAAATGGTCAGTTTTCAGAATGGAGGAGGTAAATAGTGAGGTCCCCCAGGGATCTGTACAGGGACCAGTTTTATTCAACATATTCATCAGTGATCTGGAAAAGGGTAAACAATGAGGTGGCATAATTTTCAGACAATACAAAATCACTCAAGATAGTTAAGTCCAAAGCTGACTGTGAAGAGTTAAAAAGGGATCTCACAAAACTGGGTGACTGGGCAACAGAATTGCAGATGAAATTCAGTGTTTATAAATGCAAAGTAATGCACTTCGCAACTATATATACAAAATGATGGGGTCTAAATTAGCTGTTACCACTCAGGAAAAAGATATTGGGGTTACTGTGGATGATTTTCTGAAAACATCTGCTCAGTGTGTAGCGGCAATCAGAAAAGCTAACAGGAACCATTAGGAAAGGGATAAATAAGACAGAAAATATCATAAGACCCCTATATAAATCCATGGTAAGTGAACACCTTGAATACTGCATGTGGTTCTGGTCACCTCATCTCAAAATAGATATATTAGAATTGGAAAAAGTGCAGGGAAGGACAACAAAAATGATTAGGGGTATGGAACAGCTTTGTATGACAAGAAAGTAAAAAAGGCTGGGACTTTTCAGCTTAGAAAAGAGCTGCCTAAGGGGGGATTTGACCGTGGTCTATAAAATCATGAATGGTGTGTAGAAAGTGAATAGACACGTGTTGTTTATCCTTTCATATAAGACAAGAACTAGAAGTCACCTAATTAAATTAATAGGCAGCAGCTTTAAATCAGAAAAAAGGAAGTACTTCTTCACACAACACAGGGTCAGCCTGTGGAACTCCTTGCCGTGGGATGTTGTAAAGGCCAAAAGTAAACGGGATTCCAAAAAAATTATATAAGTTCATGGAAGCTAGGTCCATCAATGGCTGTTAGCGAAAGTGGTCAGGTATGCAACCCCAGGACTAACTGGTGAAAGTTAAAAGCTGGCTCTGGATGACGGGGGATGGATTACTCTAAATTGACCTGTTCCGTTCAGTCACTCTGAAGCACCTGGTGCTGGCCATTTTCAGAAACAGGATACTGGGCTAGATGAACCGTTCATCTGATCCAGCAATGCTTTAACCATGGAAGTAAAAGGGAGTTTTACTGCCGATTTCAATGGCAGCTGGTTCAAATTCAAAGTCATCCTTTGCTTATGTTGCTGGTTCACAGTATGTCAGGAAATCCATCATAGTTTAGATGTTGTCTAATTACCATCCGTTTCTGCAGCTGAAGATGGTGTCATTGCTATTCTTCTAAGACCAAAGCTGTGACTATGCAACCATCTCCATTGTCTTCATTTGTAGTTGCAGAAAACTATCAGGGAGCAGAATAACTTTATCTAGTTTACAGGGTCCTATGCTTTTATTTAGCTACTGGCAAGCATGAATGTGCCCCATTGCACTACAGTTTTTGATTTGGGGTTGCCTGATTTATTGATTGTCTATTATTACATTATTGATTTAGTGTCCCTAATTAGCACCCTGAAATTTGGTAGGTTCTTGTCCCAAGATTAGGCAGAATATTATCAAAATCACTGTTAAGTTGGGAGCCGCAACATAGAATATCAGGGTTGGAAAGGACCTTAGGAGGTCATCTAGTCCAACCCCCTGCTCAAAGCAGGACCAATCCCCAATTTTTGCCCCAGAGCCCTAAATGGCCCCCTGAAGGATTGAACTCACAACCCTGGGTTTAGCAGGCTAATGCTGAAACCCCTGAGCTATTCCTCCAACGTGCACGGTTGCAATACCCACACTTCTAAAATCATACTGTATTTATAATAGTTTTATTAACTCTAACCCAGCAAGTAGGTAGAAATAATATAGAATGAGCTGAGCATCCACATACTTCTAGCATGCCTTGCAAAACAACCTGATATGTTTGTTCTTATCGTCCTCATCTTTCCCCTCACCATCATCACCAGTGGTCGTCATCCTGGCATGTCCCAAGAGCTACAGCTCTTCCTTCCAAATCACACAGCTTTTATAATGTGTTATGCTGATGCCACTATGCCTAATGCATATTCAGTAGGGGTTTCAGCCCCTTTCCTTATTTGTAGTTCCTCACCTACTAATGCTGGGGTGCCCTTCTCCCATAGGATATTAATCCTTTTACCTCAAGTTTATTGGCATATATGTCAATTGGTTATCTTGGCATCCTTGTGGTCAGACATTTGTTGATGTCCCTAACTATAAACATATCCCAAGCTGGTAGAAACTAGCATCTTTTGTGATTACCTACCAGCAGTATAGTCATTCCAGCATTCTATCTTATGCTATTTTATGATCTAGAGTTACTCTTGGTTAGCTACTTATGCAAAGGCTTTTTGGGCCTTATGCCTTAATTATAGGTAAACTAATTGTCTTACAGGCCTTGAGGGATTTTATAGGCTCATTGAATTATTGCTTTAACTTATACCTTTGCCTCACCTAGTAAATACCTATATCTAGGCTACAGGGGCTTAACCATATCATAATTAAATATTTGCTAAACTTAAAAGGCATTGGGTCAAAGGAGACTGGGATTCAACAGATCCTGTCCTGGGGATAATGGAGGTGGGAAAGTAGCCACTGTGGCAGGTGCTTTTCTTTCTCTAGCTCTGCAGAAGCTTGTCTCTGACCACTCTGTGTAGTAGCATCATAACTGAAATCTATGCATCATTTGTAGGTAAGTTCTTGCTTGGCCACTCTTCCTTCTGCAATTTGGAATTCCCGTTTGGAAAGGGTAGTCCAAAGACATCAGTCTGTGGGAAACCCCTTGTAGCAGAGCTTGTATAGGAACATACTGATAAGAGACCAAAAGAGACTTGATTTGGGCAGAGTCATATGGCCTCTGTATGGATTGCCTGTGCCCGAACAGATCCCCTAAACCCGCAATTCTAGGGGTTACTCCTGAGGGAATTCTGTGCCCCCAAAAATAAAAATTCGATGCACAATATTTTTAATATAAAACATTTAACATTCCTGTGGTGTGAAGAACATCTCAACAGCCCAACACTGTGGCATTTAATTTCAGAAAGGGGAACTATGCAAAAATGAGGTTAAACAGAAATTTAAAGGTACAGTGACTAGAGTGAAATCCCTGCAAGCTGCATGCACACTTTTCAAAGACACCATAATAGAGGCTCAACTTAAATGTATACCCCGAATTAAAAAACACAGTAAAAGAACTAAAAAAGCCATGGTGGCTTAACAACCATGTAAAAGAAGCAGTGAGAGATAAAAAGGCATCTTTTAAAAAGTGGAAGTCAAATCCTAGTGAAGTAAATAGAAAGGAGCATAAACACTGCCAAATTAAGTGTAAAAATGTTTAATAAGAAAAGCCAAAAAGGAGTTTGAAGAACAGCTAGCCAAAAACTCGGAAGGTAATAACAAAATGTTTTTTAAGTACATCCAGAAGCAGGAAGCCTGCTACACAACCAGTGGGCCCCCAGACGATCGAGATACAAAAGGAGCACTTAAAGATGATAAAGTCATTGCGGAGAAACTAAACGAATTCTTTGCTTCAGTCTTCTCGGCTGAGGATGTTAGGGAGATTCCCAAACCTGAGCTGTCTTTTGTAGGTGACAAATCTGAGGAATTGTCACAGATTGAAGTGTCACTAGAGGAGGTTTTGGAATGAATTGATAAACTTAGCAGTAACAAGTCACCGGGGACCAGATGGCATTCACCCAAGAGTTCTGAAAGAACTCAAATGTGAAATTGCGGGACTGTTAACTATGGTTTGTAACCTGTCCTTTAAATCAGCTTCTGTACCCAATGACTGGAAGATAGCTAATATAACACCAATATTTAAAAAGGGCTCTAGAGGTGATCCTGGCAATTACAGACCGGTAAGTCTAACGTCATTACTGGCCAAATAAGAATAAAATTGTCAGACACATAGAAGAACATAAATTGTTGGGCAAAAGTCAACATGGTTTCTGTAAAGGGAAATCATGTACTAATCTATTATAGTTCTTTGAAGGGGTCATGTGAACAAGGGGGATCCAGTGGACATAGTGTACTTAGATTTCCAGAAAGCCTTTGATAAGGTCCCTCACCAAAGGCTCTTACATAAATTAAGTTGTTATGGGATAAGAGGGAAGATTCTTTTATGGATTGAGAACTGGTTAAAAGACAGGGAACAAAGGGTAGGAATACATGATAAATTTTCAGAATGGAGAAGGATAACTAGTGGTGTTCCCCAAGGGTCAGTCCTAGGACCAATCCTATTCAACTTATTCATAAATGATCTGGACAAAGGGGTAAACAGTAAGGTGGCAAATGATGATACTAAACTGCTCAAGATAGTTGAGACCAAAGCAGACTGTGAAGAATTTCAAAAAGATCTCACAAAACTACGTGACTGGGCAACAAAATGGCAAATGAAATTTAATGTGGTAAATGTAAAGTAATGCACATTGGAAAAAATAACCCCAACTATACATACAATATGATGGGGGCTAATTTAGCTACAACTAATCAGTGTAGCTGACGTCCACGCAGTGTGCAGATGCAGTCAAAAAAGCAAACAGGACTTTAGGAATCATTAAAAAAGGGATAGAGAATAAGACGGAGAATATCTTATTGCCCTTATATAAATCCACGGTACATCCACATCTTGAATGCTGCATACAGATGTGGTCTCCTCATCTCAAAAAAGATGTCATTAGAAAAGGTTCAGAGAAGGGCAACTAAAATGATTAGGGGTTTGGAACGGGTCCCATATGAGGAGAGATTAAAGAGGCTAGGACTTTTCAGCTTGGAAAAGAGGAGACTAAGGGGGGATATGATAGAGGTATATAAAATCATGAGTGGTGTGGAGAAAGTGAATAAGGAAAAGTTATTTACTTGTTCCCATAATATAAGAACTAGGGGCCACCAATTGAAATTAATGGGCAGCAGGTTTAAAACAAAGAAAAGGAAGTTCTTCTTCACACAGCGCACAGTCAACCTGTGGAACTCCTTGTCTGAAGAGGTTGTGAAGGCTAGAACTATAACAGGGTTTAAAAGAGAACTAGATAAATTCATGGAGATGAAGTCCATTAATGGCTATTAACCAGGATGGGTAAGGAAGGGCCGGGCTGACCCAGAAGTCCATAGGAGGGGCTGCTGCAGGGTGATCTCCCACCTCCTCCATGCAGCCAGTGGCCTGTGTTCCCCATTGCCATGCTGGAACCTTCACATTTGTTGACAAATGAATTTTGCAGAATTTTAAAATTTTGTGCGCAGAGTTTTTGGTTTTGGTGCAGAATTAGCAGCCCCACACCAGGTGTGGGCAGGCAGGTTCATCCTGGCAGGATCCAAGTTTGGAGGTGCTTAGTGTGTGTGGGGATCCAGGTGAGAGGGTTCTGTGTAGGGCATTCTAGGTGGTGGTGGGGAATCTGGATGCACAAGGGCTTGTTCGAGGGGTTCCAGGTGCAGAGGGGTGGTGGCTCACAGAGAGGGGCTGGGCGTGGGGAGGATTGAGTCCGGCTGGGCCTGGGTGGCTCAGTGCGGATGCAGGGGAGGTCCAGGTGCTGGGAGAGTGGGACTTGGTGGTGGGGGAGGAGGTTGGGTGCAGCTGGTTGGGGCTCAGTTGGGGGGAGGGGGGTCTAGTTGCAGAGGACTCATGGGATTCAGGGGTGGGGCTTGGTGAGGGGTCTGGATGCAGGGGGTGGGGCTTGACTGGTGAGGCTCAGTTGGAGGGGGTCTGGATATGAGGGGTCCATATGTCTAGGGGTTGGGAGGATGTGGAAGCAGTTCCCCCCCGTGGCTTAGGAGCAGTGGGGACAGGAAGTGGGGCGGGGAGGTGTGGAGCTGGGGGAGGTTTCTGATGGTGGCTCTGCCTCCCCGGCCACTCTATGCAGGGGAAGTGCGGTCCTCCCCATGCCCAACCTAGCCCAGCCGGGACTAGCAGCTAAGCCTGGCGCAGGGTAGGAGGCACTTGCCAGAGTGGGGCTGGGGAGGCCCATGTGTGTATGGGGTGGGGACGACTCAGTGCGGGAGTCTGGGTGTGGGAGGGCAGCTCCAGATGTAGGGGGTGAGGCTCGGCGGGGTGGGAGGTTCAGGGAAGTTTGTGGTGGGGGGTTTGTCGGGGGGTCTGGATGCACAGGAGTTGGGAAGACGGGGGGATGGGTGTGACCTGGCCCTGGTTGGGGCGTCCCCAGGCCTCCTGCCCCTACAGTGATTTACCTCTTTGCTGGCTACTCCAGGCACCCAAAAGGACATGCCTGCGCTGCTGGGACAGGCGCGTGACTGCTCTTGTGGCTTCCCTTTACTTCCTTGTCAGAAAGTCATTTTTCTGCAGGGAAGCAAAGAATTCTTCCAGGAATAAGGGGTGAACCCTCCTACTAGTTATACTGAGGGCAGGTCTTCACTACCCGCCGGATCGGCGGGTAGCAATCGATCTATCGGGGATCGATTTTTCGCGTCTCGTTAAGACACGATTAATCGATCCCCGATCGCGCTCCCCGTCGGCGCCGGCAATCCACCTCATCGAGAGGCGGAAGCGGAGTCGACGGGGGAGCGGCAGCGATCGACTCGCCGCCGTCCTCATCGCCAGGTAAGTCGATTACGATACGCCGACTTCAGGTACGCTATTCCCGTAGCTGAAGTTGCGTATCGTAGATCGACCCCCTCCCCTAGTGTAGCCCTAGGCTAAGAGACTAGAAGGCAAACCCAGCCTCCCAGTGGAAGATTTCCAAGGAAATACAGCAAACCCCATTTCCTGTAATTTCTTTGCACCTATGCAGAGATAATCCATTAATGAGATGGTCTAGCTCACTTTTATTTCATTATTGTATAAGATCTTTTGGTATTTCCAAAATCACTTACTTTTTCTTTTTAAAATAAATTAGATTTGGTCCCGAACCAGAACTCCAAATTCCACAGCTGAAAGTCTTTGTGTTGGGCCTCCTTCTGAAATAAGTAATCCAAGGGAACCAAATCTTTGGATTCTCTCCTATCCACACATTTTAGGGAACTTCATATCCAGATCTGAGTCCCAGTTTTGTGAGTTGGACCCAACTTTAGAATAAAATATTCTATATATGAGGGAGCAGTTTCTTAAGACTTTATGATTTATATAGTATATTAAGCTGATTTCAGAGCCCAGACCAATATTTTTATTATGTAATGTCTTATTTCATATTTTGTTCTCCCCCTGAAAGAGACTTTTTGCTTTTGGCAACATCTTTTATTGGCCACACCTCAAATGAGGTATAATAGCTGAAAATGATCAGCGCATTTTCTTGTGTTGCAAGAACACTTAATAAAAAATAAGATGCTATCATTTGGAACATCTCAAACTTGTTTTCTTAATAGTCCCTCAGGGCACTTATTTATCATAAAGATATGATTGTTTACTATTCATTAAAAAAACCCTTTGTTCTGTATGTTTTAAAAATCTAAAACCCCTTTTAAAAATCTAGCAACAATGGTGAAGAGTTGGGAAAAGTAGCATAAAGAACTAATGTATTTTTTGAGAAGGAAAAGTTGCTACTCGTATTTTCTGTGCTTGTTAGTGAACTATGATAGATTAAACCTTCTCTTTGCCTGATTTGAAAAAAATATATGTATGAAGCATTTTATTTTCCTTCACTCAAGAGGAGCGAAGAATAAAAGTAATAACTTGCATAATATTCTACTATTAAGCAATGGACAACTTGTCAATAAGGTGCACAACTTAAAAATCACAATTTTGCATTAAAATATCCCTGCCACTCTTACAAGTAGTATCTAAGATGACTTATAACTGAAAGAGATTGGAGGATTCTTTCTTTCTTTCTTTCTTTCTTTCTTTCTTTCTTTCTTTCTTTCTTTCTTTCTTTCTTTCTTTCCGCAATCTATCTGTGCATTTGATAGCAGTTTGTGTATAGTCAGTTTCACGCTCCAGGTCACCTCCAAGTTTCCTTTCTTGTTTGTGTGGGCCTCTCAGTCACACAATAGGGTAGAGGATATATTTTAAAACTAGAAAATTTGGCTGTAAAAGCATGAAAACTAACAATATTCAGGAGCATTTTTGACTCATTTTTTGAAGTAGTTTCGATTTCAGTTTGACACAGTCCTTTTATAAGTTCTCAAACTTTTGTACTGGTGACCCCTTTCACATAGCAAGCCCCTGAGTGTGACCCCCTTATAAATTAAAAATACTTTAAAATATATTTAACACCATTATAAATGATGCAAAGTGAGGTTTGGGGTGGAGGCTGACAGCTTGCGACTCCCCATGTAATAAACTCGCAAGCCCCTGAGGGGTTCCAACCCCCAGTTTGAGAACCCTGTTTTAAAATCTTATTACGAGACACTGCACTTTGGGGACAGAAGTTGTTTTAGAACCTTTATGCTTATGAAATAAAGAAAGTTGAAATATTTGCTAAGCGTACTTCATGACTACCGAATCCCACATGTAGATGCAAAAGACAAATGTTTGTGAAATCTTTATCAAACTGGAATGATGTTCTGCAACAAAACCAAATAAATCAAAGGCTCTCTGTGACATTTCCTTTTCAGCTTTACACCAAAATGCTTTTAAAAGAGCATTAAATATTCCCTTTTTGTCAAATGAAAGGATGTTGTTCTATCTTTTCTAAAGACGGGAGAAGGGAGGGATTTATCATAATCACATCCTGGCTGTCCAGAAAATGCATTGAATATTTTGTATTTATTCCTTTTGATGAGGAAATAATTGTTTTTATTTTTTATATAGTGATGGTATATGAAATAATTAATTACTGTAATATGAAAGTACATATAAACGGAAACCTTGAATCCACGCTTGAAGTGACAGAAGATGCCATGAGAACAGCCAAATTTGATACCATTTTCCTTATGTATACCTATGTGTCAGTAACGAAAATGGTTAATATCACAACAGTATAGGAGCCAAATAAATTAGGAGTCTTGTTTTCAAAAGTCCAGTGTGAAACTTTATTCCCTGACTTGATGCCAGCAGATATTTTTATCCTATTAGGATGTACTGTATTTAAAATGTTTAGCCATTTTTAGACTCTGGGTGATATAATTTTGAAGAACTGGGTGGGAACATGTGGGGCCAAACTTGGCTCTGTTATGGTAGTGAAAATTCAGAGTAAACACGCAGGTTTTATTCCAGATTTTCATCAGCAGAGCTGAGAATCAAATTTGGTCCATCTACAGCAACTGGCATTCCTTCATTGTATTAAATAGATGAGGAATAAAATAGAGAGATTCCCAAGTGATATGTTAGTGCTTATAAATATGCAGCTACATTTTCTTGAGAATGAGATTTATTTTCAAAAAAACCTAAGGCTTTGAAATACTAAATCTTTTTACAATACAGCTCACTATTTAAATAGTATCAACATTACAGATTAGTGAACAAACTGGTGGTGCATTCTGGCTACAAATTGCTTTAACATGGATCATGCCCAACTCAACAGATGAAGTATGGGACAGTCCTGGGACTAGATAAAAGAAGGGAAAAGGGCCCAAGATGTTATCCATTATGGAGGGGACACTCTGCTAGTGTATCTCATCAAATGTGAATCCAAGCTCTCTGGATTGGACAAGTGCTGTTGGGGTGAGAATTACCTTGTTAGACAGAAAAATCACTTGTTAATAAGTGTAGGTATAGATTGCGTTTTATGGTTATCTTTTACCTGGAAACTAACGTTTCCAGATCCTCTTTAACTCAAGCTTTGCTAAATAAACTTCAGTTTGCTTTTACTATTGAAAAAGTAGTACTATTGACACATCTAAGTTCCCTGAGCTAAGGAGAATATTGAACTCAGGTGAAGTCAGCAAATGGGTGCACTGCTTCTACGGAGGCAGGGGATTGGTGTACATTGCGGATGTCCTGAAGACAACGGACTGGGCACTCAGTGCAACTGGATGGTGGTGTGTGTAAACTGCTAACCTGCAGTGGGAAAGAGTGGGGCTTGCGATAACCGGGAGTGGAGCGCTTGTGTGGCCTGTAGCCAGCAGCTTTGGGAGAACTTCCCCCAGTGGGCCCAGACCAGACACTCCCAGACACTTTAGTTAACCGTGAAAGTGACACACTGAGTTAGTGGTTGGCTACTAATAACTACTACTACTTTAGATGCAAAATCTTATGAGTTCCATCAGTTGGCATTACTGGTTCTGATTCTGTTTTTGCCATCCATTGTGTAAAATCTCCTTTGAAACTAGAGAGTAGCTTTCCTCACCCCACCACTCACTCATTTATTTTGTCTTCTCTTTGGCAAAAGTGCTAGAGCCTACCCCTCTGCCCACTCCACACATAAAGCTGTCATTGGCTTCATTTAAGAGTTCTATGCGTATCGGGTAACATTTTCAAAAGCACTTAAGTCACTATAGGAACCTTAAGAGTGTTTGAAAACAAGACTTAAGAGCTTAAGTCCCTTCTGTGCTTTGAAAATGTAACCTAGTGTGCCTAGGGGATTGAGTTCTTACTGTACTGAACTTTCTTGTGGGAAAAGAATATATCTGCCTTTTTGATTGTTTCTGTCTATGTATCATCATGGATGGTATCAGCAAGAAAGTATATGCTTCAGGGAACCTGTCTGTGCACTAACACTATATTAGTTGTTTCTCCATGGTAGAAAATAAGTTTGTTTGCTAGTTAACTGCCACAGCAGTGCAAGAGCTCACACGGAAAGTGCAGACACAGCCTCAAGACACACTGGAATGATGATGCCATGGATTTGTGGGGGGAAAAAAGTTGAAGTTTTATTAAAGACCAGCACCATGATAAACCACAATGAAAACAATTACATTTATACAAAATGTTAAGAAGCTCAACTAATCCTAAGGCTCAGATACTGAGGTCATATCCTGACTGCCCTCTGTGTTGGCAGACTCCCAGCACCAAAGGGAAGTTCTGTCTGCACCATTTAAATCCTCTGCTGAAAATCCTTCCAGCCCAAGAGAAATTCTGCCCCATGGGGGTTCTTTACTATCTGCCCTGGACTTGGTAAATACTTACACAGATGAGATACGCTGGTTTCCCAGCATACTGAGAGACCATTGCCTAATCTTCTCTTGTAAATGTTCCCTGATGATAGTTACTTATAAACCCTTGATCTCCTTCCATCCTGCAGATGAGTTCTCCTGCTACTAAGCACTATTGTGTACATGCTGGAGGCTAGAAAACTTAGACTTGTGAAGGCTCTGCAGTTAACTTCAAAAGGAGAGAGGGGATGAGGGTTTCAGCATAGGTAGAGATGAGATATGATGGAAATGGTGTGGAAGGCATATTTACACACAGGTGAGGTGCAGAGGAAAAGGAAAATGTATAGATATGGAAAGTGAACACAAATGGGAAGCAGGAATTGAGGAGGGAGAGAGATGGTGTTTGAAGGTGCTCCACTTGCTCAAGAGAAACATTTTCATCTTTGATACAGTTTGTGAGGAATGCTGAGGCACAACCATCAGTTAATTTAGCCAGAGTTTTCAAATGTATTGAGGAACTGCCTGTACTTCCATTTTTGTGTGCCAACTTGAGATGCCTTGACCCTAATTTCAAGGGCTAAGTCCTTGCACTTCAAAATAAGACCTCTTGTGAAAATAGGCTGTCTACCAGTAACGGAGCCTAAGTCCAACATTTAAGTGCCACTAGCATTCACAAAACCTTGGCATTCAGCTGCTGCCTAACCCTGTAGGCTTCTACAGTCCCTAGGAACCCCCATTTTTGCTGGTGGGCATGCACAAAATCCACCTGACAGTGCTGAGCAGCTCAGTGCTGAACTCATGCCAGTAGGATTCACAAACTAGGCATTTTCCCACCGACCTCAGCGGCAGGGCCCTATCTGGTAGACCATAACCCTATGGCCCAGAGTATGCCATAACTCATAAAAAAAAATGATGGTGCTGGTCCTTTTATACCGAGTAGCTCTGTAATTAGAGCACTTACCTGGGATGTGGGATATCCATGAATTTTGGTAGGTCGTCACAGGCCCCACATTTCTGCTATGTTAATGGAGGGGGTCTGGGAGGCAGTTTGGGTGCAGGAGGGAGCTCCCAGCTGGTACAGAGCGTTTGGGTGCAGAAGAGGGTGAAGGGTGTGGGCTCTCAGAGAGAGTTTGGTACGGGAGGGGGCTCTGGGCTGGGCAGGGGATTGGAGTGCAGGAGGGGGTGCAAGGTCTTCGAGGGAGTTTGGGTGCAGTAGGGAGCTCTGGGCTGGGGCAGGGGATTAGGGTGTAGGAGAGGGTGCAAGGTCTGGGAAGGAGTTTGGGTGCAGGAGAGGGTTCTGATCTGGGGCAGGGGTTGGGGTGTGGGACAGGGTGCGAGGTGGAGGCTCTGTCCAGGAGGCGCTTACCACAAGTGGCTCCTGGCCGGCAGTGCAGCAAGGCTGCTTACCTGCCATAGTCCCATGCCGCTCCCAGAAGCGGCTGTGGCCGGCTGCTGCTGGCACGTCTCTGCGTGCCCCTTTGGGGGAGGGGGCAGCGGGTCTCCCTGCGCTGCCTGTGCCCGCAAGCACTGCCCCACAGCTCCCATTGGCCTGTTTCCGGCCAATGGGAGCTGTGAGGACGGTGCTGGGGGTGGGGGAAGTGCGCAGGGGCAGTGCACGGAGCCGCCCCCTCCCCAGGGGCATGCAGACATGTGCCAGCAGCCTGCCGCTTCCACGAGCGGCATGGGGCCACAGCAGGAGTGCCCCGCTGTGCCGTGAGACTTTTAGCAGCCTGGACTCTGAGATCGCGAGGGGGGCCGGATAGAAATGTTAGATGGGCTGGATCTGGCCTGCGCGCTGTATTTTGCCCATCCCTCCCTTAGGCTATGGGGTATTCTAGGGTGGGTGGCTCTCCTGTTGAAACTGTTCCACTTTGTATAAAAGTCACTGAATCAGGGACTTGAACATGGGTTTCCCATCTCCTTGATGAGTGCTGTAACCACCAGGCTATGGAGAAATTAACATATACTTGCTTTCTTTCTCCCAATGTCCCCCTTGTGAATCTAGCCCAAAATGTTCATTTTGGTGAGTCGTATACATTTTCAGAGCAATTTTTACAATGATAATACACCCAACCATTGTGTAAATCTTTTTTATATTCATCCGTGTGGACATAACGTTCAAACTATTTTTTAGTCATTAGCTTGGAATTTTCTCATTTGTTTCTTAAAACGATAGGGATTACCAGCTGTGGTGGGATCTGGGGATGACGCAGTCCCAATGTGAGATGGAGCAATCGCTGAGACACTCCATATAATTCTGGGCTTTACATTTTGAGGAGTTTATTTAACTCTAGTCAATTATTTCTGATATTCAGGTTAGCTTTTACTGTAAAGTCACATTTTATTCATGAAAAGCAATTTTCAGGCTTATGACTAAAAAGGTTTATTTGGACTGGAAAGGTACAAGATTTATTCGAAGACAGGACACCACACTCACTTCTCAGAAAACACATAATCAGGTAAACAGTATTAACCTAAAAATGTTGGCACTAAATAAAGTTATTCTGGCCGTGATCCCGGGAGGTATTGAGAACTTTTGCTGGATGCTCAGCAACCACAGCACTCAGCCCATTTCAAGATTGAGCCTTTTTTCCGTGGGAAATCTCATTTTTACTCTGTTTGCATCTCCTTGCTAAGAAGGCTGTTATCTCCTTTACAGAGACAGACAGACAGGCTGGATATTGCTTGTGGAAATGTCTGCTTTATAATAAACAATAGTAGTAATGATCCAAATAGTAGTAATGTTTTTCTATTAAAAGTTCTTTAGGGCCATGTAGCTCCCGTTGCAATTATTGGGAGCACAGAAACTGCTTTCTGCCCCTCATTGTTCAGTGTGTTTGCATTCAAACTAATGTATTGTTCTTGTAGCATTGTCTACCTTTTAAAAGCCTAATTTAAAGGAGAATTTTAGAAAGAGAGAAACAGCTATGACACACACAAAGTAAATATAAATGTCCGAGTGCATTGTCATTTATTACAGGACAAAGAGTATTCTGTAGCCTCCTTCCTACAAAGCAAAAATAAATACTTCACAAAGAGAGAGAATGGTGCTGTAAGATAAATGGAAAAAGGTGTTCATGTGAGATGGAAAGGGAGGAAAGTAATCTGGCTCAGAGGGGAAGATCATTATTATTGATGTTTGTTCATGTATTTTCTTATGTGGTGACATAGGTGAGTGCACTTTAGAATACATATAAAAGGCCTGATTCTCATTTACACTAAGGTTCCTTTATATTGCTCTGGCAGTGGGAAGTGACCTTAAAGTGAATGTAAATTTTACTCCTGAGGGCATTCTGCACCAAAAAATTAAAAATGTTGCACCAAAAAAATAAAAGTTCTGTGCATAATATTTAAAGTTTAAAATTCTGGAAAATTCTGTTAATTTTATTTGTCATATAAATGTGGAGGCTCCAGCATGGCATTGGGGAGCACAGGTCACTGGCTACAAAGAGGTGGGAGATCACTGTGCAGCTCCCCACTCCTGGGACATGGACTCCGCGGTAAGGCTGCACCCAACCCTGACACAGCGCCAGGACCGGGCCTGCCCCAGAAACACCCCAGGGCCTTGCCCCTCCATGCCAGGTGCACCAGGAGTGGGCAGGCAGGCTCAGCAAGGCAGGATCCAAATGTGGAGGGAGATCCAGGGGGGAATCCAGGTGTGGGGTGAGAGGGTGCGGACGACTCAGTGGGGGAATCTGGGTGTGGGAGGGATCTGGATGCACAGGGGCTTGTGGGAGGGTTCTGGGTGCAATGGTAATGGGACTCTGCAGGGGGGTCCAGGTGAAGGTGATTGGGGCTCAACGGGGGGGGGGCGTCTGGGTGAGGGGGAGTAGATCTCGGAAGGGGGGTCTGGGTGTGTGTGGGGGATCCAGATGCTGGGGGAGTAGGGCTCAGTGGGGTGGGGATCCAGGTGCAGCTGGTTGAAGCTTGGTAGAGTGGAGATCAGGGTGCAGGTGGCCCGTTGGGGTGGTCCAGGTGCAGGGAGAGTGAGGCTCATGGGGTGGGGGGGCTTCTGGGTGCAGGTGAGGCTTGGAAGGGGTTGGGTGGATGGGGAGCAGCTCCCTGTACAGGGTCCCTCCCCCTGCAGCTGAGGAGTGATGGGCGCAGGAAGCATGGGGAGGGAGGGATTTGCAGAGCTTCCTATAGCTGGGGGAGAAATCTGGGGGTGAGTCTGACATGGCCCGTGCCAGATGCTGTGCAGGAGAAGAGGAAGTCCTGTCCTCCCAAGCCCAGCCAGGTCTAGCAGCTGAGCCCGGCGCAGGGTAGAAGCCATCATCCGTGTCTTCCCCAGTCCTGCCCCCTGCCCCACAGTTATTTACCTCTCTGCTGGCTGCCCTGGCACCCGAAACGTACTGCTGGGGAGGGATACATGTAGGGTGACCAGATAGCAAGTGTGAAAAATCGGGACAGGGGGTTGGGGGTAATAGGAGCCCATATAAAAAAAAGCCCCAAATATCGGGACTGTCCCTATAAAATCAGGACATCTGGTCACTCTAGATACATGACTGCTCTTGTGGCTTCCTTTGCTTCCCCTTCAGAAAGTCATTTTTTTGCAGAGAAGCAGAGAAATCTGCAGGAGACATACATTCTGAGCATGCGCAGTGTTGCAGAATTCCCACAGGAATAAAATTTACACTGCATGAGTAGTGTAAAAGGGTCCGTAGTGTAAATGAGAACGAGGCCTAGAAGAGTTTACATTCTGGGTTAAGATGAGAACAGAGGACACAACAAAAACATGTTGGGTTAGGAGAGGGGAAAGACACAGGCAATATGACAGTGAGGGCAATTGGGAGGCAAACTAACCATGTTTTTGTCTATATATTAGATGCTATAGTTTATAAGAACCTTCTAGTGGTTTTTAATAAGGGCCTACATGACATATGGGAGATGGCATGACAGATATGGATAAGGTCAGGAAGGGAGTTCCAGGGAAAGGGTAGATACAGATGGTGGTGTGGGAAAAGGACACAAATTCAGGCAGATAGCTTGGTTTGACCGAAGAAGGGATGAGCTAGAAAGGAAGAGAGTTCTAGACCAATGGGGCAGTCCGAGTGAATCACTGAGAGATGACAGCGAAGAAGCCCAGGGTAGCATGATGAGCAAGCAATGGAGCAAGTAGGTTTAGGGTCAGGGGTCTCTGAGTCACTGGAGGAGTTTTAAAAGCAGCAAGGAAATCTGGAATGGAGTCAAAGAGATGAGGAAGCCAATGAAGGTGATAAAGGATGATACTATTTATCTTGCATGAAAGTAGTCATTCTGGACAATCCAAACTAGAAGTGATCTGGAATATAATGGGAATCTTAAGAGTGAAATCCTGGCCCCATTGAAGTTAATAGCAAAAGTCCCATTCATTTCAATGTGGCCAAGATTTCACCCTCAGTTTGTGCTTCTTTACAATTATAGGAACATGCACAGTGCAAATATGTTGGATGAGCTGCGATTGAAGAGAGAATGTAAAATAAGTCATGTCTGAAGGACTAGACATATCACTGCCAGCTATTTAAGATTTAAAGTTCTCAGAGCTCCAATTCGGTCAATAAAGTGTTTATTGAAAAAGAAGCTTTTCCAGCATAAGTAACAGCAGTTTGACAGCTGTTAATTTAAAATTCAGTTCAGAGTGAAAAAAACAGAGGCAACTATACAAAGTTTTACTACTTTCAGATCAAGACTGAGGGTCTTGTGGTGGAGCCAGGGTGAGGTGTAAGGAGACCAGAGTTCTCTTTCTGGCAATGTCCCAGACTTTCTGTGGGCACATCATCTAATTTTCAGTGCTGCAAATTTCTCCTATTTTTAAATTTAGAACAAGATTATTTGGCATAATTTTTTCATTTTCTTCAGCCAATGAAAGCGATGTTTCTATATTTTCTATGAAAAGAACTTGGAGGGACACAAAAAAGTACATTAAAAAAAATCTCCATAAATTATCTATAGCAATTCTTCTGTATCAGTGGTCTCCAACCTTTTTAGGCACAAGATCACTTTTTGAATTTAAGATCAACCCAGGAGTTACCCCACCCCTTCACCGAGGCCCCACCCCGCTCACTCCATTCCCCCCTCCCTCTGTCGCTCGCTCTTCCCCACCTTCACTCACTTTCACCGGGCTGGGGCAGGAGGTTGGGGTGCGGTAGGGGATGCAGGCTCTGGGCTGGGGCACAGGGGTTCGGAGTGTGGGTGGGGGCTCCAGGCTGAGCCTGGGGCAGGGGGTTGGGGTGCAAGCTTTGGGAGGGACTTTGGGTTCATAGGTCATATGGTCACACTGCACCTAACCTCATAGAATCCACTGGACATTTCATGAATTTTACTTTTTATTAGTGTCATTTGTGGTTTATAGATCCAAAATCCTTTAGGGATTGTCACAAATCAGTGTAACATTCTCCACTGTGGGGTGTGCATTGGTTCAGCCTGGGGCAGAGGGTTGAGGTGCAGGAGTGAGGGGTGCAAGCTCTGGGAGGGAGTTTGGGTGTACGAGGGGGCTCTGGGCTGGGGTGCAGGAGAGGGTGAGGGGTGTGGACTCTGGGAGGGAGTTTAGGTGCAGGAGGGGGTGCAAGGTGCAGGCTCCGGCCAGGAGGTGCTTACCATAGGCAGCTCCTGGTCAGCGGTGCAGCGGGGCTCAGGCAGGATGCCTGCCTGCCGTGGCCCCACACCGCTCCTGGAAGCGGCTGGATGTTGGCACGTCTCTGCAGCCCCTGGGGTGGGGGCAGCGGGTCTCCGTGTGCTGCCCGTGCCCACAAAGCACCACTCCCGCAGCTCCCATTGGCCGGTTCCTGGCCAATGGGAGCTGCGGGGACAGTGCTGGGGGCGAGGGCAGTGCATGGAGCCGCCTTCCCCCCACAGAGGCTGCAGAGATGTGCTAACAGCCAGTCACTTCCAGGAGTGGCGTGGGGCCACGGCAGGCAGGCATCCTGCCTGAGCCCCGCTGCACCGCTGGACTTTTAGCGGCCTGGACCAGTCGATTGCGATCGACGGGATGGTAACCACTGTTCTATATGATACATTAGGATGACTTGAAGTTCAGGTATCTTTGCCAACCACCAGAATACAGTACAGATTCTTTAGACAATTAGAAAAGTGGGAACTCCAAACATTATATTGATGTACAGTTTGTGTTTCTGCCTGGATGGGTTATGTACAATATGACTTTAAAATTATTACTTGTCCAGGATTGAATATTGTCTTTTCAGAATAACTGAACAGTGTGATGTTTTGGGCTATGTCTGCGCTACCAGTTATGTTGGTATAACTTATGTTGCTCAGGGGTGCAAATAAGCTACCCCCCTGAGCAACATAAGTTACACCAACCTAGGTACCGGTGTTGAGACTGCATTGTCGGCGGGAGAGCTGCTTGTTGGGGTTGGGTTAATTAAGTTGATGGGAGAGCTCTCTCCCTTCTGCTTAGAGTGGCTACACTACAGAGCTTACAGCAGCGCCACTGTAAGCTCTCTAGTGTAGCCATGACCTTGGTGAAAGAAGTAAATCTTATTTGTGGGAGTTTCTGTCTAATGTCTCCATGTCTGACCATTACTATCCTATATATGAAAATTGTACAGAGGTTTGAAAGATGAGTAGTAGGATGGATTAGTGGGCAGTGTTCAGGATAGGCAATTAAAAGTACAAAATAGTTGCATCAGGGATGAATGCCACTTTATTTTGTTAGATACTTTCTTTTCCTTGAAATTGACATGATGTGAAAGTCAAAATTTACCTTGTGCTGAAATTTTGAACTTCTTTCCTCTATATAAGGGCTTACCTTATTCTGGATACCAGTGAATCAGTGTTGTGTTTTGTTTGTTTATGGATCTGAGAAGGAAAAGGGTCAGTAGAACGAATAAAGTGAGCAGGATAGTGTCTCTTCCTCCTCTATTTTCAATGAAATTGTTGGGGACACAGACAACATGAAGAGGAGTAAGTGAGTGAGGCCTTCATGTTTCTGCTCCTCATCTTCCTTAGTTTTGTTAGAACAACATTAGACAAAACTTGATTTGTTGCATTCTACCTGGGAATAACTCCATCATAACTAATTCATTTACACATACCTACTCACTAGCTTTTTAATCTATATAATGTAATGTATGTAAAACAGGCATTAATTAGCCTTTTGAAAATCACCTTGGCAACTACATAGTCTAATTAATGCCAATGTACTTTATAATGTTGTCTCTTTTTTTTACCTGTTGACAGGGAGATTATTAATATGAATACCAGCTGGGTACCTGCATTTTCTTTTTTCATTTAAATGTCTGTTCGCTTCAGATATATCATTTGTTTTTAAGGCAGCTTTCTTGTTTTCTTTGAAAACTTATAATAAGCTATGTCTTGGGGCTACTTCATCTTTTCTTGTGCCAAACTCAACAGCAACAACCAAAAAAAAAAAGATGAAAGGCTTAGTGAACCAGAATGACAGATTGAAGATAAATGAAAAACATTGTTAGTTGCTCAAATTTCATCCTTTTGTCTTAGGTCATTAGCTGCAGTGTGAGAAACAGGCACAAGAGAGTTGTGTGAGTTTCCTTGGAATAGCAAAATGTCTCACATCTTGGAGTTGTGTTTTCAATTTGGTGTGTCTTGATTCTGAGTGTAAATTTTGAGCAGAAATTTTGAGCAGTGGAATTGTTGGCGTGATGTGAGGGGCAAGAGAAACAAAACAATTAAAGAACCCTATGCTTGTAAACATTTCTGTTCCAGTTTAAAGTGGCAAAATGCTTAGACATATACAAAAGAGAAAAATAATGTTGATAGTAGAAGGAACTGGCTTTATGATCCTTAAGATTTTTAGTTTTTATAATTTGTCTTATTTGGTTGCAATTAAAATTATTGATAATAAAATTCATCCTTATCTGGTAGTTTTACTAGATTACATGATATAAATGTTGGTCCATGGTTAAAATTGGTACTGAAAAGATTGATTGTAGAGAAATCCTGTTTGGATGAAAATGACAAATTCCATTCAGGCACCGATTGCAATAGAGGAGAAAAATGTTCTGGGAATAACACAAATTGTAAATGCCACCCATGTATATAAAATAGAGGAAATCATTTCAGAAGAATAAAACCAGAACAGAGCCATTCACTCAAATAACAGCATTGTGGAATATTTTAAGGTGACTAAATTGCCATCTGAAGTTTACAAGACTGCCCTTACCTTCAACCCCTTCTTAATTTAGTATCTCCCTGCCTATTTCTCACTGCTTTGTGACCTGTCCCCTCTGACCCACCAATGATGAATGTTGCCATCGCCTATTTGTCTGCTTTTCCCACCAACATATTTGGGCCTACTTCCATGCTGCTCCTTAGGCATGGTATGCACCCCCAAATGATTTGCTAGTGCTAGTAGCCTGCCCTTCAAATCGCAGCTCAGAATCACAAGTTCCTTTTCTAGACCTATATTAAACGCTAAAGTGATTAATGGCAATTGCAGTAGTTCCGTTTTCTCATTAACTTAAACAAATGTATAACTGCATGTTTTGCATGTTGCTACCATGTGTGTATTGCTGTAGCCCTTTTTTCCATTCCCCCAGTAATCTCTCCATTGTGTACGACACCTACCTACGTGTTCTGCCCTGAGATTGTAAACCCCTGGGGGGCAGACACTGTCTAAAAGTGAAATCCTGGCCCAGCTGAAGGGAAGGGAAGTTTTATTATTGATTTTAGGAGGGCCAGGATTTCCGCCTGAGTGTTTGTACAGTGCCCTTCACAATGGGGCCCCTATCAAGACTAGGGACCACTAGTTGCTACTGTAATACAAATAATACATAATAGTAATCATAAATACTGCAAGTGCCAGGGAGAGCCAGATGGTAAGAGGAGAGCTGGTCTATAGGAAAAGGAGTGGAGACCTTTTGGATCTTAGTCCAACTATCGTAATGCCCTCTAGCTCTACATTTCTCCCAAGCACTCACAGAAAGTTCTACTCACTCCTAGGTGAGTGCACCTGTCATATGTGATCCTTCTGCAGGTTTTTCTAGTGTAAATTACACTGGTTATTAAGGGGAACATGCTTTGTAAACTGGCTGTTCCGTTACTATTTGCTTAGATGCCTTTTGACTGTAGTAAATGTACCCGAATACTTGGATGCTAATATCTAAACTGTATTGTTAAATTTATGCACTTAAATTTGGGTTGCTGCTGGTTTCAGGGGATCCACCAAGCATGGCTGGCATTAGACTCACTGGGGGCCCAGGGCAGAAAGCTGAAGCCCCACCATGCGGGACTGCAGCCTGGGGCCTCGAGCCCAGCACTCAGGGCTGAAGCCAAAGCCTGAGTAATGCAGCTTCGTGGTGCCTCCTGTGGCATGGGGCCCCAGGCAGTTGCTCTCTTTGCTACCCCCTAATGCTGGGTCTGACACAGCTGGGCCATGGAATTTTTATAGCATGCTTGGGGGGGGTGGGGGGGGGCTCAGAAAGAAAAAGGTCGAGAACCCCTGCTGTAGAGTATTACAATGTCTGTACTGAAATGACCTCTGTTTTTAGTGATGGGTTCAATAAAGGAATTGGATAAACTGCCTTCCTCCCTAATTAAGCTTTGAGACCATTCAAAGGAACTCTTTTTACACTGAGAACCTGCTTGTACATACATACAAGAGTAAAAACAAGCAATCGGGTTGGGGATAGGGCATGGAGAAGATGCTTCCCAGAATTACTCCAGAATAGGCATTTGTAATCTGCATCCTGTGATTTGGGTTACTGCTGATTATGCGCTATATGTATCTTATGACGTTTAAAACAAACTTGGTATTTGTGGATAATCTAAGCACTATACCTAGATGTACAGACACTCTTGTCTTAACCTGTGTACTATATAATTTTTTAACATTAGCTTTAATAAAATTTTAAAATCTGACTGCGCCACAAACATCAGTGGATTTACTCTCACAACATTCCTGTGAAGTAGAGAAATCTCCTTGTCATTTTACAGAACGGGCAACAGGAAGTTAGTGGCAGTCAGGACTGATACCTAGTCAGTGCCATAGCCACAGGGCTCATCCTACGTGCCGTTCCACAGCCTTTTGACTGCTGCTGCTCCTCTCTTCCTTTCCTGCAATGCCTTGGGGGAAGGTCTCTGAAAATTTAACCTGCACCCAGCCTCTTATTTTTTGAGCTCTTAGGGCTGGTCTACACTGGGGGGAGGGGGATCGATCTAGGATACGCAACTTCAGCTACGAGAATAGCGTAGCTGAAGTTGACGTTTCCTAGATCAAAAGTAATTTTACTTACATCGGGTCCACGTGGCGCAGGCTCGCTCCCCCGTCGACTGCATTTCCTCCTCTCGCCGAGCAGGACTTCCGGAGTCGACGGGGAGCACTTCTGGGATCAATTTATCACGTCTAGATGAGATGCGATAAATCGATCCCCAATAGATCGATTACTACCCGCCGATTTTGCGGGTAGTATAGACGTACCCTTAGGAACCATGTGTAGCTCCAGTCCCTCCCTCTACTACTGCTAATTGCTTCTGCAAGCTGCAGCATGAAATTGATATGATTCCTGTCAATGTCACAGCTGCCCATAGAGGTGTGACTAGCTGCAGTGAAACAAGATCCAGTTTTGTCAGTTTCATTTTAGTGCTACATGGGAAAGTAGTATTGCATTGTTTCATATTTCAAACTTACATTTGTATTTAGAGGGGCTAGAAACTTATTTTAACAGTTGATACCCACCTTCAGCTTCCATTAAAGTTAATAAGAATTGCATATATTCAGCACTTCTATAAAATTGAGCATTAATTAAAAATACTTAGCATTTATGCAAGTAATTGTGAAAACTGAATTGCTGCAGAAAGTGATGGCTTCTTGTCCTTCTGTATTCCCCCAATCACCAGGGAAATTTCCTATTCTCTGTTGTTGAGTAGCTTTTCCAAGCTCTGCCCCAATGTAACATATATTTATGGATTTTCAGTGACAAAACCAATATTAATCTGGAAAAAATATTTTCCCTGTTACTTTGCTGCTGTTTGTGGCTCTAAAAAACTTTTACTAACGATTATAAATCATTAAATAATTGTTTATGAGTTCTCTGGCTTATAATAATTGTCTGTGGGCTAGTTTAATTTTCCTGGTATATGGAACATCATTTTCTTTAGCTGTTTGAGATTCTGAACAGCTGGAGGTCTGCAAACAGTTGTATCAAGTGAGTGAGAATGGTAAAACTGTGCAGCTAGCGCTTTTGTCGGCCATTCTGTTTCAGAAACATGACGTATCTCTGATCAGATAGTGGAAATGTTTTCTCTTGCAGTCCTGAGTCACTGGTAAGGAATGTTAAGATTAATGCACCAGATGAATTCTGTCACTGTGTTCTGTGCTGTTGTAGAAATGGATTGTTCTTCCTTTGAACCTTCCTCTAATATCAAATAAAAGTTCAGGTGCTCCACAACTCTTATTAGTATTCATTGGAAATCAGATGCAAATTCTAATTTTTTTTTCCAGAATCTCCTATTAGTGGTTAGCAGTGGATCAACATTTTTTTTAGACTATGAGTTGCAGATCAAGAGACTGAGCCTTTTTGTGTGTTTGTTTCCTAGAATATTTTGAATATGTCTATGTTGCAATAAAAACTTGTGGTAGAGCTGTGGCTGGCTTGGGTCACCTGACTCGGGCCAGGGCTGCAGGGTTATAAAATTGCAGTGTAGACGTTTGAGCTGGGGCTGAGGCCTGGGCTCTGACTCTGAGACCCTCTCCCCTCGCAGGGTCTCAGAACCCAGGCTCTGGCTGGAGCCTGAAAATCTACACTGCAATTTTATAGCCCTGCAGCCTGAGCCCTTAGTCAACTGGCCTGGGCTCTGAGACTTGGTGCCTCTTTATTTTTTAATCACAGTGAACATACACAAATTGCAATATAAATAGCAATTAATGATGTTCTCAGTTACAGTGGTGTAAATCTGGAATAACTTAATTTAACTTCAGTGATATTATCTGGATAACATATCAATGTAATTGACATAGAATTTGGTCCATCTGCAGGCAAGTGTTAATTACCTGTAGAGCAGCGGTTCTCAACCAGGGGTCCGGGGCACCCTGGGGCGGGGCCGTAAGCAGGCTTCAGGGGATCCGCCAAGCATGGCTGGCATTAGACTCACCGGAGCCCAGGGCAGAAAGCTGAAGCCCCACCGTGTGGGACTTTAGCCCCGGGTCTTGAGCCCACCACCCAGGGCTGAAGCCAAAGCCTGAGTACTGCAGCTTCGTGGTGCCTCCTGTGGCACGGGGCCCCAGACGATTCCCTCTTTGCTACCCCCTAATGCTGGGCCTGGCACAGCTGGGCCATGGAATTTTTATAGCATGTTGGGGGGTGGGGGGTGGGGCTCAGAAAGAAAAAGGTTGAGAACCCCTGCTGTGGAATATTACAATGTCCGTACTCAAATGACCTCTGTTTTTAGTGATGGGTTCAATAAAGGAATTGGATAAACTGCCTTCCTCCCTAATTAAGCTTTGAGACCATTCAAAGGAACTCTTTTTACACTGAGAACCTGCTTGTACATACATACAAGAGTAAAAACAAGCAATCGGGTTGGGGATAGGACATGGAGAAGATGCTTCCCAGAAGTACTCCAGAATAGGCTTTTGTAATCTGCATCCTGTGATCCTTTCTGATATTCATGAATTTGCAGTGGGCCAGATTCTGACACCATTGCTCACATTGAATAGTACCTTACTTCACAAATATGCTTGTTGATTTTGAGGATAAAGGTTTTAGAATCTCACCCAATATGATCAGCAACCTGTGAGTGTAATTTCAGTGAGTGCAATGTTTCATATAACGATGAGTTCATGTTTTCGTATGTAAAAGTATGGTTTTTTATTTCTCTTTGAAATCCAGTGCACAGAGTGTAGTTCAAAGCTATAACAAAAAACACAGAAGTGAAAGATTTATTCTGCATAGCGCAGAGGTAGTGCTCTATGCATAACTTAAATGGATGTAGGTGGAGAAGTCAAGGTACACCACCCTTGCTCTTCTCTGGCCCTGGAGTCAGCCAGAGGCCAATTCAACTCCCAGTGGAAGTTTTATCAGCTTCAGAGCCTCTCTGATTATGGTAATTATGATCTAAAGGCTGTTACACAGTTAGGGATTGCCAAAGATTTTTAATGCCAATCAGCAAACCAAAAAAAAAAAAGCGTATATATAAAATTTTGGCTAGTTTGGATGGATGTTTGTATATTATGTTGTCATCCACTTATGTGGAAACACTTATTTTTATAATCTTCCACTCCTATTTTTTCCTCTCTCTCCACTGCTAACACCTCACATCCATTCTCTGCTGTTCCTCCATCCCCTATCTTTTATATTTTCCCTCTTTAATCTTCTGTCTGCTTATGTTATTTCTCTTTCTATGGCCTCCTTCATACATGCAACACACACATACTTTACATTTCTCCAAGCCTTTTCTTTTAGTTCTTTCAAATTATATTGCAGCTGTTCTCAAACTTTAGCAACCTGAGGACCCCAATTTTGATTTAAACATTTTCAGGGACCCCCACGTCCCCCTGCTCCACCCCCTTCCCTACCTCTTCCCTGGGGCTATGCCCATGCCTCTCCCCTTCTCCAAGGCCCCACCCCTGCTCACTCCCTCTGTCACTCGCTCTCCCCCACCCCCAATCATTTTCACCAGGCTGGAGCAGGGGGTTGGAATGCAGGAGGGGGTGCGGGCTCTGGGAGGGAGTCTGGGTGCAGAAGGGTTGTGGGGTACAGGCTCTGGGAGGGAGTTTGGGTGCAGGCTCTGGGTTGGGGCAGGGGGTTGGGGTATGGGAAGGAATGAGGGGAGTGGTGCTTACCTCGGGGTGCTTCCAAAAGTGACTGGCAAATCCCTCTGGCTGCGGCTCCTAGGTGGGCCGGCCGTGAGTCTCTGCATGCTGCTCCTGCCTGCAAGCACCTACCTCGCAGCTCCCATTGGCTGCACTTCCTGGCCAATGGGAGTTGCGGCATCAGCGCTTGGGGCAGGGGCAGCGTGTGGAGACCCACTGGCTCCAGGGTACATGACAGGAGCCAGGACACATAAGTCTGTTCCCCAGCATGTTGGAGGCGCACCTGGGAGGAGTTTCTCAGCAGAGCCCCGGACACCCTCGAGTCCCCGAGGGGACCCTGAGGGGTCCGCGGACCCATTTGAGAAACTCTGCTGTATTGGAATCAACGTTTTTTTCACCAGAGTAATTTCCCAAGGCCCTTGTTTAATTAGAAAGGAAGGCAAAGGTATATACATTACCGCGATGTGCAAACCACGCCAGAAATTATTAAGAAACAACAGGGATATGAGGAAACAATGGCAAAACTCCTATTGACTTCTGTCAGGCATGAAATTCACCCTAGTTTTCTAGTGACTTCTTTTATAAGCGAAACAAAATATCAAAACCTTATTATTTTTGGCCATTCCTATTTACATCGTCTCCTGTTTTCTTGCATTGTGCATATACATTAAGCAGCTCATGACTTGCCCACTGATAAACTCCATGTTTCGTGAAAGGAGATATTCTCCCTTCCCCCACCCACCTTTGTAGGGCTAATTGAAAATATCAAACTCCATATGCACCCAAACTTATAACAAGGAAGTCCGCGTATTAGACTACATCTCAAGAGGAAACAGACTGAACCACAAACTGCAAAAGGCTTCCTGAGCATTTGAGCCTTCAAACAAATTTGTTGTTCTGTTTATTGTAGACATTTACTAACACCAATCCATTTCTAAGGAGCCAAGGGAGAAAGAATCAATCAAGTGGTCATTAAATGAACCCTGAACTTAACATAAAAAAAAACCATACAAAGTCCTAGCATATTGTAGCCCACCCCAACAAGTCTGAAAAGTTGCTTAAAAGCATTTGGAGCAGAATAGGAATGTAGTCTTGAACCCTGAAAACCACATTCCCATTTCTGCAGTGAGAAGCAGGTGTTGTCTGAGCATAGGACTGGTAGTCAGTGGTTCCTGCCTTCTAGCCCTGGCTCTGACACTGACCCTCTTTAGAACACTGAACAAGTTATATAACCTCTCTGCCTCAGTTTCCTCACCTGTAAATTGAGGGTAATAATAAGCTACATCACAGGTGCGTGTAGGCAGTGTATTAGGTGTATTAGCTTTTTAGCACGTTGGAGATAAAAAATACTAAATATTATGCTACTAACTTGGCCTTCAAAATAGACGTGGAAGACACGTTTTCACTTCACAAAAGCTGAGAGGTTCTAATACCTACACAAATAGCAGCAGAAATGCATTGTTAAAGGAAAATCAAACCTATGTACTCTCCAGACCCTCAAAATCTATTAAGAAAAGATTGTTTTAGCTTCTCCTAACCAAATTGACATTCCTTAGTGTAAGCCAGGGGTGGGCAAGCTTTTTTGGCCCGAGGGCCACATCTGGGTGTGGAAATTGCATGCAGGGCCATGAATGTAGGGCTGGGTAGGGGGTTGGGTTGCGGGAGGGAGTGCAGGGTGTGGGAGGGGGTGCGGTGTGCAGGAAGGGGCTCAGGACAAAGAGTGCGGGGTTCGGGAGGGGGCTCAGGGCAGGGGGTTGAGGTGCAGGAGTGGTGCAGCAGGGGGCTCAGGGCAGGGGGTTGGGGTGCAGGAGAGATACAGGGTGCAGCAGGGGTCCCAAGGTAGGGGGTTGGGATGTGGGGCTTAGGGCAGGGGTTGAGGGCGCAGGCTCTGGCCTGGCGCCGCTTATCTTGAGTGGTTCCGGGGTGGCAGCGGCACGCAGCGAGACTAAGGCAGGTTCCCTACCTGCCCTAGCCCTGCGCTGCTCCCAGAAGTGTCCAACACCACGTCTCTGTGGCCCCTAGGTTAAAGGGGGGCAGGAGGCTCCATGCGCTACCCTCGCCTGCGGGTACCTCCCCCGAAGCTCCCATTGGCCGCGGTTCTCCATTCCCGGCCAATGGGACCTGCGGGAGGCGGTGCCTGCAGGCGAGGGTAGCACACGGAACTCTCTGCCCCTCCTCCCCCAGGGGCTGCAGGGACGTGGTGCCGGCTGCTTCTGGGAGCAGGGATGGCAATCCCCGGGCCGGATCCAAAGCCCTGATGGGCTGGATTCGGCCCACAGGCTGTAGTTTGCCCACCCATGGTCTAAGCTTATTTTCTGCATTGTTAATATGACTTTTTAAGGCCTTGCATTCTTCAGGGCACTCAGCTACAGTATAATGGCATTTGGCCCGTGAATAGTGCCTGTCATTTAGTACTTATTGTGTGCCAATGTGTGGTACTTACTATCTCTATCGTAAGAATTCAAGGTTTTATCCAAAAGAGGCCGTACCTGCTTGGAATTGCTCATAATTCCCCCTTACCTGTTATTGGAGCTCCTTTTTGAATGTTCTGGATTTTTTAGAGTCAAATCACTTTTGTAGGATAAAGGCTAGGGCTGTTGATTAATCACAGTTAACTCACGCGATTAACTCAAAAAAAGTAATTGCGATAAAAAAATTAATCACAATAATTGCACTGTTAAAACAATAGAATACCAATTGAAATGTATTAAATATTTGTAGATTTTTTTCTATATTTTCAAATATGTTGATTTCTATTGCAATACAGAGTACAAAGTTTACTGTGCTCACTTTATATTATTATATTTGATTACAAATATTTTCACTGTAAAAATGATAAAAGAAATAGTATTGTTCAATTCACCTCATACAAGTACTATGGTGCAATCTCTTTATTGTGAAAGTGTAATGTACAAATGTAGATTTTTTTTGTTGTTATATAACTGCTCTCAAAAACAAAACAATGTAAAACTTTAGAGCCTACAAGTCCACTCAGTCCTACTTCTTGTGCAGCCAATCATGGAGACAAACAAGTTTGTTTATATTTACGGGAGATACTGCTGCCTGCTTCTTATTTACAGTGTCACCTGAAAGTGAGAACAGGTGTTCGCATGGTACTTTTGTAGCCGGCGTTGCAAGGTATTTACGTGCCAGATATGCTAAACATTTGTTCACGCTTTTGGCCACCATTCCAGAGGACATGCTTCCATGCTGATGATGCTCGTTAAAAAATAAAAAGGATTAATTAAATTTGTGGCTGAACTTCTTGGGGGAGAATTGTATGTCTCCTGTTCTGTTTGACCCACGTTTTGACATATATTTCATGGTATAGCAGTCTTGGATGATGACCCAGCACGTTAGTTTTAAGAATACTTTCACAGCAGATTTGACAAAACGCAAAGAAGGTACCAATGTGAGATTTCTAAAAGTAGCTACAGCACTCGACCCAAGGTTTAAGAATCTGAAGTGCCGACCCAAATCTGAGAGGAGCGAGGTGTGGAGCATGCTTTCAGATGTCTTAAAAGAGCAACACTCCGATGCGGAAACTACAGAACCTGAACCACCAAAAAAGAAAATCAACCTTCTGCTGGTTGCATCTGACTCAGATGATGAAAATGAACATGCGTCGGGTCCGCTCTGCTATGGATTGTTATCGAGCAGAGCCTGTCATCAACATGGACACATGTCCTCTGGAATGGTGGTTGAAGCATGAAGGGACATATGAATCTTTAGCACATCTGGCACGTAAATGTTTTGCGACGCCGGCTACAATAGTGCCATGCGAGCGCCTATTCTCACTTTCAGGTGACCTTGGTAACAAGAAGCGGGCAGCATTATCTCCTGCAAACTGTAAGCAGACTTGTTTGTCTGGGTGACTGGCTGAACAAGAAGTAGGATTGAGTGGACCTGTAGGCTCTACATTGTTTTATTTTTGAATGTAGTTATTTTTTTGTACATAATTCTACATTTGTAAGTTCAACTTTTATGATAAAGAGATAGTAATACAAGTACTGTAGTGCAATTTCTTTTGTTTTTTACAGTGCAAATATTTGTAAGAAAAATAAATATAAAGTGAGCACTGTACACTTTGTATTTTGTGTTGTAATTGAAATCAACGTATTTGAAAATGTAGATAACATCCAAATATATTTAAATAAATGGTATTCTCTTGTTTAACTGCGCGATTAATTTTTTTAAATCACTTGCCAGCCCTAGTAAATGCACAAAGACCCAGGAACCTGACCACTGGCAATCTGGAAACATGTTGCTCTTTTGAGGCATTATTAAGTGCTGGTTGATTCTCCAATATAAATACCTTCAAAGACTGTATAAGAAAAGCAGTGAACCTGAAGAAAGCCTGTTTAGCTCTGGCAGGGAGTTCTTCCCATCACTCATCATCAAGCCCTCCAGCCAATTAAGAAGGCCATGAGGCTTCGTGGTGAATAAAGCATGGAACTAGAATAAACTAGTTGTAGTGCTGGTCCTGCCACTGATAACATCATTTCCTTTAAGTGAAAGTAGCATGCACAGTATTCTCTAAAGGCAAGATCGACCTTACATGGATGCACAGTGGGGAGAAAAAATATAAGATGCCATTGTGTGTGGAAGCTGGATCCCATGGCTGGGTAGCACAAGGGCTGCACTGAGGCTAACCTGCCCAACGCCTCCATAGCAGCCATAGAATTTTACAGGCGCACAGGATGGTGGACCCTTAAAGTGTGGCACCACAGCCAGGCTCTTTCTCTACTCTCTGGAACCACGACAGGGTGGTATGCATTAAGGCTACATTTTTGAAAAGTGTCTAGGGATTTCAGGCACCTCCATTTTAGAATGCCCAGCTTTACTTCACTTTAAAGGGGCCTGATTTTTAGAGTGTGGATGCTCAGTAATTTCTAAATAACTCAGGATAATATATTTCAAATAAACTTCATTGTGCAAATAGTTTAAAGCTAATTCTATACATAAACTATTATATGTCTGAAGAAGAGTTATGTATACACGAGCCATGTGCTAGGCTCATTAATCACAGTAAGCCATTTTAATCACTTTTTTAAACACCGGAGTTGTCATTATTAAAACTTTAATGGGAAAATGTCAGCTGCAACACACAATCCAGCATGCCTTTTGCTGTTTGAGAAGAGGAACTAGAACAGAGTGCAGTTTGGAATTGCATAAACATTTTCATTATGTAAGGTGAGAATGGAAAAAGCGTAACTGATGGATACCTACCATCCATGGCTGTGATATTTAAATATCTACCCAAAATGTGGTTGGACTATTCCACTTTTAACTTCAAAACATACTAAAAGATTTACTTGTTTATATTTTCAGTTTATAGCAACAGTAGTGATTGCTGGGTTGGGTATTTTCTGGTAGTAAATGACTAGCTAAATTAAAAACCCATGTCAAAGCTTCCTTGTCAGTCATTATCACATTTAAAGGTTTTCTGTCAGTTAAATTGCAATATGAATAAAATGTGTGTACTGTATAACAGCCTTTTTTCTCAACGTATCCCAACTGGTTTTACAAACATTGATCAGCTTCTGGAAATAAAATATAGACAAATGGACCAGAAACCATTATGTGCTCACACTTAGCTTTGCGGCCTGATTCTGATCTCTGTTGCATCTATTTAAATCCATATTAAATAAATTCAAATTGGATTTACTCTGGATTTACAGCAATGTACCAGATCATAATCTGGCCTTTGGACATTAGGATGCTGTCCAAGACACCAAAGGGTGGTCAATTACATTTTTAAAGTGTTTTTTTTTTTAACTGATAATAGAGAAAACCCCATATTAAATATTCTGCTCTATATGTTTATACTATTCAGTGAAATTAATGTCAAATAAGGTTAAGAAGATCATGAAGAAAATTTGAAAGTAAGAAAGCTATGTACATTTATATGACAAAAATTGAACAGTATAGAATATGTAAGCTGGCTGAGAAAAATCTCTTAGAAAAACACTGTGTTTTTGTTTTCAAACATGACTTTTTTTGTAATTTAATCTGCCCTCTACTCCCAATAAAAACCTCTTCTAATTCCCAGACTACCATTAAAAAGATCTGATTTGGGTACAAAACTTTTTTTTTTAATTAAGGTTTAGGTTTCATGATTAGTTTTAATGTAACAGTATCCTTCAGGTTTTGGTGCTTGGAGCTAGTACCATTTAGTAAAAAGTACAGTGGTAAAAAGCAAACAGTAACCCCACCTATTATAAATAACAATGTACTATAATATGTTTACTAAGAATTTTAAATGCCATTTGTTTAATACAATTCTTATTACTTATACAATCTGTAGCTCTCATGCACAGATCAAGTGGTAAGTACAGCAGTATGTTTTGCATACAAATATCCTTAAGGTAGCATTTCCAGGGATTTAAAATGAGAATAGTTGCATTAAAACTGTCGTTTCAGCCATTTGTTTTTACCAAAAGTTCCAAAGCACTTCTCTAGACAAGTTCAGTCCTGGAAATCGGGACCTTAGGCTTGGTCCACACTAAGCCCCCAGTTCGAACTAAGATACGCAACTTCAGCTACGTTAATAACGTAGCTGAAGTCGAAGTATCTTAGTTCGAACTAAAAGGTACTTACCGCGGTGGGTCCAGATGCGGCAGGCAGGCTCCCCTGTCGACTCCGCCTACTCCTCTCGCGGAGCAGGATTACCGGCGTCGACGGCGAGCACTTCCAGGATCGATTTATCGCATCTAGACAAGACGCGATAAATCGATCCCAGAAGATCGATTGCTTGCCGCCGAACCAGCCGGTAAGTATGGACGTACCCGTAGACTAGAAAGTTGGACAGGTATAGTAGCTAAAAATATATGATTGTGCTGAGCATCTTTTCTATTCTGATGTGCTTCATTGGCAGTTGGCTCCAGCCAAAAGGTTCTCAGGCCCTTTAGTTTGATTTGTATGGTTAATGTCAATGAGTCTGGTTTTGGTTTGGATTCTGGCTTGTACTGATACAGCTGGATACTGAGATATTACACCTTTCCCCACACCAGGTCTAAAAGCAGTGAGAAGGGAGAAAAGAGGACGTACTTCTTCCATTTTGCATCATGTCACTGTGGCAAAGTGCTAGAAGAGGTGAGCAGAAAATTACTTTTTCTGGAGCTGCTGCAAGTGGCACCCCCATAAACCAGCTATAAGAGCTTGAAGTAAGACTGTGCCAAGAGTGTGACATAGGCATATATCTCAATGAAACTCTATGGAACTTAGAGACAAAAAGTAAAAATTTCCAAAGCACCTAAGTCAGTGGTTCTCAAACTTCATTGCACTGCGACCCCATTCTGACAAGTGAGGGGAGAGAGGGCCAGAGTCTGAGCCCCGTGGCCCTGGTGGGGGGTGGAGCTTGGGCTTCAGCTTCAGCCCCAGGTCCCAGCAAGTCTAATGCTGGCCCTGGTGACCCCATTAAAATGGGGTTGTGACCCACTTTGAGGTCCTGACTCACCGTTAGAGAAAACTGCTGAAAAGTGATACAGTTGTCTATGCCAGCTGTCTAGTTTGGTTACAGTTATGATTGTAGTGATACCCAATGTGGATGACCTCTGATGACTGGCTGTATGAGTTAAGTTTATAATCTTTATCCATTACTTTTTGGAGCAGTAGCCACATTAAACTTGACTCAGCAGAAAATACATGCTTTAAATGGGTAAAGAACACTACCTGGTACCTTAGAAGTGGTCCCTCCAATTCTGGGTTCAGGCATGTTGGTATAACGGTGCGGAGAAGTCTCATTCATTCAATAGTGGATAAATAGGGGAGTTCGCTTCCCATTTCTGCCAGTTTGGGGAAAAAATCTGAATATGTCATCAGGCCAACAAATAAGAAATACTTAGAAACAGAAAGTGCTGATACTCTTTTTTTAAAATGACGAACCCGAACAGGAAAAAAAAAAGAAGGGAGTTCTGTGATTTAGTGTGGCTATAAAACATGCCAGAGATTTAGTTTTTTCTTTTGTTTTTTCTTTTTCACACTTCCTAGCTTGTCTTTCAGAAATATAACAGCATGCTTTGAGAATGACTGAAAAAGCACATTTCCTGACCAGCTCTGAGTAGATAAAGGATGAATGCTTTGGTAGTGAGCTTCAAGCTATCATTGTGATTTGAAAAAAAAAAATTAAGACAAAATTTTCGATTTTTAAAAAAATCTTTTTTCTTAATTCAGGTGTTTGTGTTTGATACTCTTTTTAGTCCTTTTCACTCTCCTGTTGAAATCCATAACTTGTGCAACTAAGCTATTTTACTTTGTTGATTTTCAGAATTAAATCTTTATTAAATATCTTGTATAACAGGCAGAAGACATCTAAGCCAGTGAATACAGCTGCTATTAAGTACATACCAAGTAACTAATGTCTTCACTTGTGTATATACAGATGATATCAGAATACCAAATACAGGTTATAATCTGACTGTTCTTGGGCCATGATATGGGAGGCATTCAAGTCCTACATTGGGGAAAAATTATCAGCCTCTCTTCATTTTGGGGGCTGAAACGGGTTGAGAAACAAGGCCAAAGAGTTCAATTACTGGAATAAGAGATTAAAGCTCTGAGGGGCAACACATTTGAAAAGTCAAATTAGAAGTCTACAGAGCAGAAACTAATTCACCATAAATTTGAGTTTATGAAGGCTCCACTGCTGCAAACAGCTGTTCTAGTGTGAATCCTCACTCATCCAAGTAGCGTTATTAATTTAATTGGGACTCCATGTGGGTCATCGAGTGTGTACTGGCATCTCTGTTTGTAAGACTGGTGAGAGAGAATTTGCTCTTGAGTTGAAAGTAGAATTATGTAGAGCTAGGAAAGAAAGCCAGGCAAGTTGTTAGCATGAATGCTGTAGAAGGCAGAAACTTTCAGTAACATCCTAACTATTCCTGATGAGCAAGGATTAAGGGCTTTTCTTCATGTACAGTGGGTGCAGCTGCACCACTATAGCACTTTAGTGAAGATGCTACTATGCCGAAGGGAGAGCTTCTCCTGTTGGCATAGTTAGTCCACCTCCCCTCCCATCAACATAGCTCTGTCTACACAGGCGGTTAGGTTGGTATAACTGCGTCACTCGGGATGTGGATTTTTCACATCCCCTCTTGTGATATAGTTATACCGATATAGGTCTGTAGTGTAGACCTGGCCTAAGAGTCACCAACACCAAACCAAATAACCAGACATTCAGAAATTTCTGGGAGGAATCTTACACTGCAACACCTACCAAGGCTGTTGTCTCAGAATTCTTACAAATCTTGCAGGTTCCCACAGGGCTACCTGAAAACAATCCTATGCTGAAAACACCCACCAATCACTCTATTCATTTTGTTGTATAACTATGCAGAAAAAGATAACAGAACCCTTTGGAAAAATATAACTATTTATGTTATGTATAGAGAGAGATCGTGGAAACCACAGTGATGGGCACATTAGAGACACCATGTGATGGATCATAATGTTTTTAGTATTCTTCTGCAAAGGAAAATAGCTCAGTTCATAGACTCATAGACTTTAAGGTCAGAAGGGACCATTATGATCATCTAGTCTGACCTCCTGCACAACGCAGGCCACAGAATCTCAACCACCCCCTCCTGTAATAAACCCCTAACCTATGTCTGAGCTATTGAAGTCCTCAAATCATGGTTTAAAGACTTCAAAGTGCAGAGAATCATCCAGAGAATCCTCCAGCAAGTGACCCATGCCCCATGCTACAAAGGAAGGCGAACCCCCCCATGGGCCTCTGCCAATCTGCCCTGGAGGAAAATTCCTTCCAGACCCCAAATATGACGATCAGCTAAACCCTGAGCATGTGGGCAAGACTCACCAGCCAGACACCCAGGAAAGAATTCTCTGCAGTAACTCAGATCCCACCCCATCTAACATCCCATCACAGGCCATTGGGCATATTTACTGCTAATAGTCAAAGATCAATTAATTGCCAAAATTAGGCTATCCCATCCTACCATCCCCTTCATAAACTTACCAAGCTTAGTCTTGAAGCCCCCACTACTCCCCTTGGAAGGCTGTTCCAGAACTTCACTCCTCTGACACTTAGAAACCTTCGTCTAATTTCAAGTCTAAACTTCCTGATGGCCAGTTTATATCCATTTGTACTTGTGTCCACATTGGTACTGAGCTTAAATAATTCCTCTCCCTCCCTGATACTTATCCCGCTGATATATTTATAGAAAGCAATCATATCTCCCCTCAGTCTTCTTTTGGTTAGGCTAAACCAGCCAAGCATTTTGAGTCTCCTTTCATAAGACAGGTTTTCCATTCCTTGGATCATCCTAGTAGCCCTTCTCTGTACCTGTTCCAGTTTGAATTCATCCTTCTTAAACATGGGAGACCAGAACTGCACACAATATTCCAGATGAGGTCTCACCAGTGCCTTGTATAACGGTACTAACACCTCCCTATCTCTATTGGAAATACCTCGCCTGGTGCATCCCAAGACCGCATTAGCTTTTCTCACGGCTATATCACATTGGCGGCTCATATTCATCCTGTGATCAACCAATACTCCGAGGTACTTCTCCTCCTCTGTTACTTCCAACTGATGTGCCCCCAGTTTATAACAAAAATTCTTGTTATTAATCCCTAAATGCATGACCTTGCACTTTTCACTATTAAATTTCATCCAATACTATTACTCCACTTTACAAGCTCATCCAGATCTTCCTGTATGATACCCCAGTCCTTCTCTGTATTGGCAATACCTCCCAGCTTTGTGTCATCCGCAGACTTTATTAGCACATTCCCACTTTTTGTGCCGAGGTCAATAATAAAAAGATTAAATAAGATTGGTCCCAAAACCGATCCCTGAGGAACTCCACTAGTAACTTCCCTCCAGCCTAACAGTTCACCTTTCAGTATGACCCGTTGTAGTCTCCCCTTTAACCAGTTCCTTATCCACCTTTCAATTTTCATATTGATCCCCGTTGTTTCCAGTTTAACTAATAATTCCCCATGTGGAACCGTATCAAATGCCTTACTGAAACCAAGGTAAATTAGATCCACTGCGTTTTCTTTGTCTAAAAAATCTGTTATCTTTCTCAAAGAAGATCAGGTTGGTTTGGCACGATCTACCTTTTGTAAAACCACGTTGTATTTTGTCCCAATTACCATTGACCTCAATGTCCTTAACTACTTTCTCCTTCAAGATTTTTTCCAAGACCTTGCATACTACAGATGTCAAACTAACAGGCCTGTAGTTACCTGGATCACTTTTTTTTCTTTTCTTAAATATAGGAACTATGTTAGCAATTCTCCAGTCATACAGTACAACTCTTGAATTTACAGATTCATTAAAAATTCTTGCTAATGGGCTTGCAATTTCATGTGCCAGTTCCTTTAATATTCTTGGATGAAGATTATCTGGGCCCTCTGATTTAGTCCCATTAAGCAGTTCGAGTTTGGCTTCTACCTCGGATGTGGTAATATCTACCTCCATATCTTCATTCCCATTTGTCATCGTACCATTATCCCTAAGCTCTTCATTAGCCTAATTAAAGACTGAGGCAAAGTATTTGTTTAGATATTGGGCCATGCCTAGATTATCCTTAACCTCCACTCCATCCTCAGTGTTTAGCAGTCCCACTTTTTCTTTCTTTGTTTTCTTCTTATTTATGTCTATACAATCTTTTACTATTGGTTTTAATTCCCTTTGCAAGGTCCAACTCTACATGGCTTTTAGCCTTTCTCACTTTATCCCTACATGTTCTGACCTCAGTAAGGTAGCTTTCCTTGCTGATACCTCCCATCTTCCACTTCTTGTAGGCTTTCTGCTTTTTCTTAATCACCTTTTTCTTAATCACAGTTCATTCCTTTCTCTCAATCACCATTTCTTCCAAAACAGTTTGAGACTGTTCAGAGATTTCTCTGTTTTTATTGCTCCCCCTTTCAAAGTTTTTTAGCCTCGAAAAGACAAAAATGTGTTTATCTTTTTGCCTTTTTTTCACATCACTGTGGTCAGATACTAAGAGAGAAGTTACAAAAAGATAAGTTGAATAACAGATCTTGTTTTTCAGCCACTTGTGAGGCTGCCATAGTCTCCAGTTCCCTATTTTCACAAGTTGTTTTTCCGTCTTAACAATGAATGAGTACAAAGAATTGAGACAGTTTCCTACCATTATGTGAATTGCAGTTGTTGCTTTAAATCTGAATCAGTGTCATTTTTAATTCCCAAAGTTTCACAAGGTTTTTTCTTTTTTGCAAAGATTAAAGTTTTTATTTCAGCTGGGGCTTACAAATTTCTTAAACATGTCTTAATAGCACATTATTTCCTCTGCTTCGTGTATAACCAGGAAAAATGTTGTGAATATTTCCAAAGAGAATTACCTAGAAACTGGCAGCTTAAATGTAGTATTATAAAGCAATTTAGATTGACGTGATTCTAATAGTTAATGATCCCAGTGGGAACAAATGGGAAAAGGAGACCATAAATTACCACTGAGATGCGGTCTCGTTTGCTATGTTTCAGTAAAGCAGACATTACTCAAACTGATCATGTCACGATATGAATGTAATCAGGTAGTGGCTTCTAGGGGGCTTACTTATGGGATCAGAAAATTAGGATGCATCAAGGAATGTCAGGTGTGACTGAGATAAATAATATCGATTGTAAGGATTTTGTGAATTTAAACCAAAGGTAAGCCAATGTTTTCTTCTTTTTTGATGCATAAATTTTCATTGTGCCAGAATATTGTTTGCCAACATATCCGCCAACCTTCCAAAACCAAATTATGCTGTACTGTAAACAGACCAAGCATCACAGTTAAAAATAACTAAATGATGCCATCTGCTGTCATAAAATATCATTTAATGCTTTATGAGATGCATGAATGGTTTTGATAACTAGTAATGGAAATTGAATGCGTTTACTAAAATGCTTAAAGCAGTTGTATGCCACCGATACTTTTGTCAGAGAAATACAATGTTAACTTTGATTCTGATTAACTAATGTAATTTGTAGAGTACACGTGGAGATTTTGCTTAAGTTACTATGAAATAGCTTTTCATTAAACTGTATGTTGTTATTTAGATTCCATTCTTTGCTGAGGGAAATCAAAATAATAATCATACAATATGTTTATACAGAGTGCAACTCTTCTCTTGAATGACCCTAAGACTCTAAGGGGCTAAATTCATCTTGGGCTTCAAAGAATTTACATCACAAATTAATTTGGTCCAACATGTGCAAAGATTATTTTACCCATGTCTTGGATGGAGCAGGTCATAACATTCAACAAGGGTTTATAGGGAGAAGTGAAAAATAATTTAATTAAGTTGAAACTGGGAGAATGTAGGTAGGTAGACTAGATTAACCAGGGTAGGAATTTTAGCACCACAAACACAGGTTAATATCCTTATGACAGAAGTAATAAATCTGGTCCCGGTACATTAAGAATGTATCAAATAATTGCTTAACTATCTGCAGGATGCAGATTTTAGTTGTCTTTTTAGAGGAGAGTTCTGTCTATATCTTAAGTACTTACCGTGGTAGGTGAGCTACTCGCATGTTTGAATGTATTTATTATCATTTGTAGAGGTCAGCATTTATTATCCTCCTTTTACGGGTGGGGGTGGGGGAAGAGGAAAGGGGCGGGGCTGATGCTCAGGGAGAATGATGACTGACCCTCAGGAAGTCTTGGCACTGAACCATCATTCCTCTCAAGTGCTAGAAAGCTGACCGGTTAGAAGCTAACAGCTTTTAGGAAGGGGTGGTGCTAAGATACACTTAACTTGTCTGAGGTCAGCTTGAGTTTGAAACAGCTAGAACAGCAGTTCTCAAACTTCATTGCACCGCGACCCTTTCTGACAACAAAAATTACTACACAACCCTAGTGTGAGTGGCCCTACTAATGTCAATGGGACTACTCGCATAAGGATTATTTATGTGACTAAGGGTCGTAAGATCAGGCCCTATGTCATTGGTGATTCTTACAAATTAGTATTGCAGCATAATATCTGAAGGGAAAACAGTTTATGGTTGCAAATGAGACTCTATTGTCTTTAAGCTGTGAGAGCCTGCATAATGGCATTTTCATTCTGTGAAGCAAAAAGGAATGTCAGTTGTGGTCCTCCATACAGTGTGCCAAAACCAAACTTTCTCTCTAATAATTACCAGTGGAAATACAGTAGCAAGAGTTAGGATCCTTGTATTCCATGCCTTGCAAAATTAATAACTGAACTGGATCATGGGGAAAATTATTGTTTCCACGTATTTCTTTTGTCTCATAAACACAAACTTATTATTTCTCCCGGAATGGCACCAGAACATTTAAATTCTACAGTGTATGTTTCTCTCTGGCCAAAGTGAGCTTTAGATGGTGAATGTCAGCCTTTCAAGAAAGTTTAATGCTTCTGGAATAGATTACTAGTCTAGTGTAAGGTTTTATTGACTTGGAAAGGGTTCTTTTAGAGGGTTAAAATCTTCAGTCCTTTCAACATTACACTACTTTATTACCTCACTTTAGCTATGGAAAGAATTCGCTGCATTATTTTAAAGTTCTCTAAGTTTCTGTTTCTGGAAATACTGTTGCCTCAGGTTTCATTATATGAGCTAAACAGAGCAAACTGTTTCCATGACATAGCGCCTTTTATCAAAAACAAACCTTATATCAATACTAGGATTTGTAATTTAAAAATAAAGTTAGCTGTATAGCTTGTTGCCAATTTGAAAAAATTAATTGGCAAGTTAGTTATTTCCACATATCTGGCCAAGTTGATGGATATGATGTTAAATCAGCTTTAGCTGAAAACTCATTATATTGCTTTCCTTTTGCAAATATAATTGATAAAAACCTTACATTGAGAGAATAAAAATACTACATTAATTAGATCAAAACTCAGGATTTACCTTTATACAACTACAATTGTAATTTAATAAAAGACGATAGTTTCTTATATTATTTTAAGGAACCAGAACATATTTTGCTACTAAAATAATTTTCCGTTGGTGCTTTGTTTCTCTCTCTAACTCTTTTATTGTTTGAATTTTATTATAAGCAGTAAAAGAGTGTTTTCATTGTATAAAACAGGTATATTTATAGCTGTGGCACTCTATTTACACCCCATCCTGTGAGCGGTATAGTGAAAAGAGGAAGATGGATTAAATTGACCATTCTGTTTCCTTCCCTTTTGGACAGCCTCTTCAGCTGTTTGCTAAATGCATCACTTTTTAGCAGCAGAAATGTAAGACTTCATGATTGAACAGATCATGAAATGTACAAATCACTTTGGCAATAGCATTTAATTAACCTTTTCTACTTAATGTGATGCCTCAGAATTATTATATAAAGTAAAGCAGTTGCCGGCAGATCCTCAGCTGATGTAAATTGTGTGGCAATTTACACCAGCTGAGGATCCGCTGGATGTTCTAGCATTATATGTTAGTCCTTCCAGTCTCTTCAACAGCATAGGTAGTTCCTGTTCATCACTGTTTTTCATTAAAAAATGAAGAAATTTGGTGAGCATTGAAGTGCAGTTTTATGGTACCATCATCACTCCATCTATAGGGTTGCCCTGCCCCTTCTCCCAGGCCCTGCCCCCACTCGTTCCTCTCCCCAGCTCCCTCCATCACTTCCCCCCACCCCCACCACTCCCTCCCTGTCCCAGGACTCACCTGCTGCCTGCAGAGCTGGGCTGGGAGGAGCTGATGTAGAGCCTGCCTGCCTGCCCAGTTGAGGCACAGGAGGAGGGAGTTGGTCCCCAGAGGGGTTGGGGTGGGGGCACAGCAAGGCGGGGGTAGGGGGGGGTCAGTCCCCAGAGCGAGAGGGGGCACAGTGGGGTCATGGGGGTTGATCCCCGGAATGAGGGGCTGAGGTGGGGACACAGCAGGGCGGGGAGGACAGGATCCCCCCTTCCAGGTGGTGGCAGCATTGGTACCTACCTCTCTGTTGAAGAGGTTGGAGCTGGGTCTAGGAGCCAGCCAGCCAGCCACTTCTCTCCCTCAGCAGCTGAACAGAGAGCAGCTCCTCCAGGCTCCAGCAGCAGCTGCTGCTCTTCCTGCCCTCTCGGCTGGGAGTCTGATTGTGGTTATTCCGGTAACCGGACTTTTAGTGTCCCATCAGCATTGCTGACCGGACGTGCCAGGTCCCCTTTTTGACCGGACTTTCTGGTCGAAAACCGAACACCTGGCAAACCCTATCCATCTGCCATTATGTCTCCCACCTCCAATGCTCTCAAACAGGCCTGATTTGCACATTTGGATTTAGCCAGATTCTAACCTTTGGAACGCACAGTTCAGTTGATGTACAGCCAACATAGGGAGCATGTGGGTGGCAAGAGAGGGCATGGGCATAGCTCTTTGTGTTTCAACAATCTCAAGATGGTGGACAGGCCCAAGAAGAGGTATTTATACAGTGGTAGAAGTCAGATGCTCAGATATTAAGGTGATGAGCAGAAGTATCCAATCCTAAAATGCAAGAATCGAAACTTGTTCCTGGCAGCCCTAAGGATCCGTGGCCCCCTTGTGTAAGTGAAATGGTTATTACATTTATTGTGCTTAAATTTTTCCTCCTTTATTAGAAAAAAAATATTGAAATAGGGAACTATAATAGGAAAGTCAACAACACAGCTTAATCCTCTGCAATTTCTCTTGGATCAATTACAGCACCACTTTCAAACATGCTTTTACTCCTCTATATTGTTCCATATCATGTTTGTTTTTTTATTGTGTACCGTTTGACAAATACACAAGATACTTGAGGGTGGATGGGGCAGGGGAAAGTGGAAGCTGAATGAGGGGGAAGATAATGGGAGTGCTGGCTAGCATGTGGGAATGATCCATTTAGAACAAGGTTGAGATGGATCCATTTTCACGAGTGTACATACTGGGAGGAAGTCTTGATATACACATGCTATCTGTAGTTCCATAACTCAGCACATTGTTATAAAAATAAGTGGCCGTTCAGCTGCTGAAAATGCATAGTACTCACTTTCTGAGGGCTACTTATAGTCATTGGGCCTGATTCACACTAACTGAAGCAGAGGGGTGTCAGATTTTTTTCATTTAAAATGTAATTTCTTTTTTAAAAAATTGAAATTTTAATTAAATTTTTCATTAAAAATTTTTTTTTGGTGAAACCTGAATATATTTTTTTTGGATGTTAAGTATTTTTTTATTTTGGTTTTGCCTTCTCCTCTCCCCTGTTTTGGCTTCCCCAATGGAGAAAGCAGAATAGTGGAAGTATTGGGGGCTGGGGGAAGAAAAGGGTGAAGGCAGGAAAAAACAAAACCTGAATTTTTTTTTTTGAACAAATGAAGAATAGTTCATTTTTGAAACTTGCAGACCTTCTTTTGTGTGTGTGAAAACATTTTTGACTTTTTTTTTTTAGCAGCTCTGATAAGAACCCTGGCAGTGCAGGTTGTTGAGGGGTCCATAGTGCCCCTTTTGGCTACCCTGGCCAGGCCTGCAGCCCAGCTAATGGCACCCATTTTATGGGTTATGAAGGCTCCTTGGCAGAGTGGAGGTTTATAAACATCTTCTACCCGCACCAGTCACCACTGCCTCCCAGCCGGCCCCAGATGCTCAAGGGAAGCTGACCACCCCTGAGGCAGGGAATAGAGTTTGCAACTCTCTTGTAAACTTGGCTATGGAACCAGAAATGACCACAGATCCATTAAAACATGAACTAATATATCCCACATTGAAAAAACAAAAATGCCATACTACGGAAAAGCACTATCAAACAAGTCTAAAAACAGCACTGCATGTTTTTCTCATTCTGTCTATTTTAAGATTATTTAGCATAATTGAATGTTGTCAAATTGTGCACGTCTCCGCCATGGGAATGTCGTTTTGAGTGCGTAGCCACACACAGAGCTTGACTTGAAAGAATAAGCATCCCTTCCTTACCACTTTCTCTGAGAAGTGGAGGAATAAGGGACTGAGCACATATCCCATTATATAACATGCAAAGAGACCTAGGGTTGGGTTTTTTCAGCTCACGCATTGAACAAAAAAATAAACGTAGCTCTTTTTTTAAAAGAGGTTTATTTGCTGATTTGGGATGTGGGGGGAGAGGGACTTAAAGCCCTGACGATCTCTCCTCAACTCTTGCACATCTCACCACTTTTTATTGAGAATACTCTTTATTTGCAGGACTTCAAACTTTATGAAAACAATCAGGCAACTTCCTATGTTATAGGAACTAGATTATAGTAGAGATCTGCAAAGTTGGTGTGAACTGTGGCTATCTGGGGCTGTTTAGGAATGAGTATTTATGCTGAAGTTTTCTTTTCCAGGGTAAGGAAGATAGTGAAAGGAGGCTATTGTTTTGACTAAGTACTATGACAACATTGTTCCTATTTCTGCAGTTTTCCCTGCACCTGTCGCTTACTAGAGCTATTTTTTGACTGTCTAGACAATCCTCCTAAATGTCTCTCTTCTTTTTTGTTCTGGGCACTGGCACCGTGTATAAAGAGAGTAATCAAATTCACTGTGAATCTGTTCTTATGCTGATCCCCAATAGCTTTTTAAAAATAATATTGCTAAAAGCATATATCCCATCTAGATCATGTATTTTCAAAATGATTTGAATTTGGCATAATTAACACTTGAAGCCCAACCTGGAAATGGGTTTTTATGTTGCATTTTTTATAAGTCGGAGTTAAGTGAAGTCTAAAACTATTTTCTAAAATGTTAAGCTGTTATAAATGGGCACCGAGAAATAAAAACAATTATAGCTGAACTCTTTGAAATTGTTAGTTTCTAATAAGTATAATAAGCTCCAATTAATAATATGTTCCCGTCCATTTGCTCTTTTATTTTCTTGGCCTTTTAGGTCAGCCTCTCCACTTTAGTGGTACATTGAGAGCTGCTTGGTAGATCAAAGAATTTAAAGATTCAAAGCATGCCTTCTCGTCTGAAGCTCTGCCAAAAGGATGCAGCTACAGTACTTGCAGCTACCCACGCCCCTCCTCTGTTGGCACAGATGCAGCTGTTAACTGGGTTTAGGGCTTTTCCTGCTATCACAGCTTCTTGGTCCTCCCCTCACTGCTCCTGTTATACTGCTTCAGCTTACTCCACACACAGTTCTCCTTCCACTATTGGTTTTACTTCTCTTCCCCTTCACTCCTGAAAAGAATTTAAGATGTTTTTAGAGGTACTGTTTGCTCTCACGCACCCACCTACACGTTACATTCTACTGAAACAATGCAAGCTAACATTACAACACAACCACAGAATGAGGACTGAATGACTCACTGATCTGCTAATGGGACATTTAGCCTTTCCACTAATAGCTTGCCAGTTCAAATCTCTGGCTATTCAACGACCTGGTTAAAATGAGTTAGCAATGAAGGCCCAACCAGCAGGGGAGCACTGTAAATGTCAATTTGAAGTAGTCAAAGCAGAAGAGGGAAGCAGCATTAGGCTTCTGACTACTCAAACACACTTCTTTTCCTCCCCAAAAAGGAGGAAGGAGCAGTAGCATCAGCAGTATTTGAGACTCTACAGGAGAACAGGGAAGCACAATATTGCTTAAATATGAACAGGCTTATTTTTGTCTAACATGCAACACGTAGAAAGCTATTATGGTTTTAAAAAGGACTTTTTTAAACGGGTGATATTCAGCTATGAGCTACACTAGTGTAAATCTGGAGTCGCTTCATTACAGGCAAGCTGTTAAAATATAATTTTTGTTTAATCTTTTTGTTAAAAAGTTGTAGAACTCTACAGATGAGTTCTTCATTTATTTTTTTACGAGCATTCATTCCTCTGGTGTGTGCCAGTGGACTGAGAAGCGCACATTCTTGTGTGTGTTGTTGGAATTCCACAGCAGTATACATGCATACATACATCTTGCTAATAGACTGCTTTCTTTGAATTTCATTTACAGCATATTCCCCATTGAAGGTGGGGTTTTTTATGTAGAAGAATTAATATTTGTCACATACAGTTTCACAGTGAATTTATGGCTGTCTGAGAGTAATATTTACGGAAGGTTTATGATGAGATCATTTCCTTTCTGAACCGCGAAAGAAAACTTATCAAGCCAGATCGTAAAATGTTATGTTGCTATGCATTCACAAGTGAGATGCTATAGCAACATCATAATTTGCTATTAAATATATGATAGCACAGTTGTGGTACTTTTTCCCTTTCTTTCCCTCTTTTATGTTTAACAAATCCTATTGGTATTTGAATTTCTCAAGTAACTTCAGTAGTAATTAATTCAATGATCCAAATTCTGCTCTCAGATAAATTGGTGTAAACTATCATTAAACATTTGTATTGTGGTAGTGTAACGCTGACAGACCCCTGTCGTTGGTGAGGGGGATTGAACCTGGGACCTCGGGAACTAAATGTATGAGCCTCTACTGCAGGGGTGGCCAACCTGAGCCTGAGAAGGAGCCAGAATTTACTGATCTACATTGCTAAAGAGCCACAGTAATACGTCAGGAGGCCCCCCGCCCAGCACCTCCTGCCTGCTGGCATCCCTCCCGATCAGCACCTTCCCCTCCCTCCCCGTGCCTCCTGCCTGCTGTGATCAGCTGTTTCGCAGTGTACAGGAGGCTCTGGGAAGGAGGCGGGAGGAGCAGCAAGGGTGTAGCAGGCTCAGGGGAGGTGGCAGGAAGGGGCGGGGGCCTTGGGGGACAGGGCCTGGGGTTGAGCAGTGGAAAGTTAGCACCTGTAGCTCCAGCCCTGGAGTCAGCACTTATGCAAGGAGCCGCATATTAACTTCTGGTTGGCCACCCCTGCTCTACTGCGTGAGCTCAAAGTGACCTGGTGTGGCACTACACCCCCATACTCTTCATAGAGTTATTGTTATGATATGAATATGGCATAACTAAGATATGTTTTATGTAAGATGGGTCATGTAAGATATCATTGGAAAGGTTATGATTTACTGAATGTGATTATTCTGTTTATATGCATGTATCATTTCTGTATCTGAAGTTAGGAGTATGGACTATGTATCAATTACAAAATTGTTTGTACCTGGGGAACGCCCACCAGACAGTAGGCAATCAGCATGGAGGGGCCATTAGGAAGGGCAATAGGACTTTGAAGATACTAATCTCCCACCTTCATGAGAAGCTTCCTTGGATGCTGCTTTGACACTGCAACACTGCAGGGTCATGTGATCATGTCACCTGGTACAGGATACCATCTTGGACTGCTGGTATTTTTCCACTGGAAGGGGGTTAGGGTCAAACTGGGAAACAAAGGATTCCCCCATATGTAAATCCTATTTAAGGCCAGGGAGTGAGTTAACCAGGGATTGTGCTTCACTGAATCCCCACCCAGGATGACTGCTGGAGACATCTAAGAAACAAAGACAAAAGGGAATGGCGGGAAGTACTGAATTTGGGCTTGGAATGGTGTCTGGCCCATGAAGAATATACCTGGAGTTTTAAGCTGCAAGCAAGAGCTGTCTGTCCCCAAAGAAATTCTGCAACCCGCTTAAAACAACATTTAGGGTGAGAAATTATTGTTTGCAGCCAGTTCCTTTAGTCTAGTGGTTAGTGCACTAAGCGGAGATATAGTTGTTCAAATCTCTTCTTCTCAGGCAGATGGGGAAATTGAACTAGGGTCTTCAATCTCCCAAGTGAGCTCCCTATAACCACTACACTAAAAGTTATAAGGGAGGCCAACTGCCACCTGAGCTGGGACTACTTTTTCAACAGCAGGGAGGCAGAAGTGGGCATCTCCACGTGCTGTTCTTGTGGTCAGTGTGGCTCACAGCACGGAGCAGCATGTTGGAGCCACAGTGTGGGCAGCAGGGGAAGACTCAGTGGCCAGCACACACTTCCACCTGGAAACAATTAAGCTTTTTAGTGGTGACTGAAGCAAAATAGGCATTAAACACCTCAGCCTTCTTGATGTCATCCATTATTAACTGTCCTTTGCCACTAAGTAGAAGATCTACACTTTCCTTCATCTTTCTCATGCTCTTAATGTATTTATAGGCTCTCTTCTGATTGCCTTTTATGTCCCTTGCTAGGTCTAACTCATTTGGTGCCTTAGCCTTTCTGATTTTTATCCCTACGTTTGTGCTATTCTTTTGTACTCATCTGTAGCAATTTGTCCATGTTTCCACTATTTGTAGGATTTCTTCTTGATTTTTGGGTCAGTCAAGTGATGGAGCCATATTGGCCTCTTACTATTCTTCCTATCTTTCCTTTGCAACAGGGTAGTTTGTTGTTGTGCCTTTAATATTTTTGTCTCCTTCAGAGCTGAACCTTATCAGAGAATCAGGAACTTGTGTAATTACAGTGCATTAGCTTTGAGGAGCAGCGGCTTCTCATGAAACTGGAGGAGTTGAAATTTTAAGGAGCAGAACAAAAAGAAAGCGGTTGGCTTTCATTGCTTTTTAAATGGAATTATGCTCAGGTGGCCATGAAGGGGAAACTTTCTTTAGGTTTTCTTACATTTCCTTGCTTCATACCTAAGTCATTAACACTTCTTTTAATGCTATCATACAATTTAAAAGAATACCCAGAGAGAATAACCTGTAAGCTTATGCTACAGCAAATGACGCATACCATTTTTCTTTTTTTGTCTTTCTGAGGAGGAACTTGCTATGCCCTGATATGTATCCAGAAATAGTCCATCTGCCAGCTTCAGACAGTTTAATTTTTCTCCTTCCTTCAGGCCAAATGGTCTCACCCATTTCCGTAGGCAGGAAGCTTATCAGCTTTTCTCTTTTATATTTTTCTGAAGTAAGCTGTAATACTACTGATCAGCTCCAGTTTGGCTCCATGGCGGGTGGGGTGGGGAACATGCTAACATATTGTGGGTGTAATCCTGGTTAGTGAGTCAGAGTTCTGAGCGGGATCAGAATTTTAACATAGATGCTGCAGCCTTTAGTGCTGTCCTGGCATATGTAACAGTTTACAGTGGATCTCAGGTTATCCGTGGTGTTGGAGGGTCACACAGTGGAGAAGAATATCTTTTAACCCTCTCATGAGACTTGCTTCATGAGAATGTGATCTGCCCTATAGCTTTCTTTGGGTACGTATACACTACGGAATTAGGTCGAAGTTATAGAAGTCGATATTTTAAAACCCGATTTTATGGAATCGATTGTGTGTGTCCCCACTAAAGACCGTTAAGGCCATTAGGTCGACGGACTGTGTCCTCAGTATTGGGGCTAGCGTCGACTTTCGGAGCGTTGCATTGTGGGTAGCTATCCCACAGTTCCCGCAGTCTCCGCCGCCCATTGGAATTCTGGGTTGCGATCCCAAAGACTGATGGGGCAGAAAACATTGTCGCTGGTGGTTCTGGGTACATGTCGTCAAGCCATCCCCCCTCCCTCCCTCCACGAAAGCAACCTTTTTTGCGCCTTTTTTCCGGGGTTTCCGGGTTTGCTACGGCAAGCATGGAGCCTGCTCAGCTCACAATGACCGTACGTCTCCAGCGTATGCCTGGACATAAGGTCTAGTGGGGATTCAGTCGTGCTGTAATATGGGCAGAGGGATAGCTCAGCGGTCTGAGCGGTGGCTTGCTAAACCTGGGGTTGCGAGTTCAATCCTTGAGGGGGCCATTCTGCCTGAGGCTGGTAGTCACAGGACTACACAGCAAAAGCTCCTTTCCTTCTAGCAGCAGATGGTATAATAGACCTGAAATTCATCATCCCCTGTGTGCTCCTGGCTGGCCTATGGTGTGGCTGGCCAGGGGCACTTAGACATAAATGGGAGTGACCAGAGTGACTCTGGTCATTCTCTTTTTTACGTTTTGTTTAATGGAGATTCAGTACTGCCTGGAACACGGGCAGAAGGATAGCTCAGCATTCTGAGCGTTGGCCTGCTAAACCTGGGGTTGTGAGTTCAATCCTTGAGAGGGCCAGGAGATGATGATGGATAGCAAGCATATTGTACCATCTGCTGCTAGAAGGAAAGGAGCCTAACCCTTGCTCCCCCCTCCCTCTGTGAAAACAACTGAGGAGGGAGCAAAAAATCCTTTTTTCATGCGGGCGCCATATTGCTGACACCATTGTTATCCACCCGCCACTTCTGCTGCCACTCTACTGTCCTGCAGACACCATACCAGGGAAAGCATGGAGCCTGATCAGATTGCCACGGCTGTTATCGCCGTTATGAACACCACGCGCATTGTCCAGCAGTATATGGAGAACGAGAACCAGGAGCTGCTACAGCTACAGCAGGTGAGGAGGCGACAGCAGCGCGGTGAAGACAGTGATGAGGACATGGACACAGACCTCTCTCAAAAAAGGCCCCCCCGCAAGGTGGACATCATGGTGGTAATGGGGCTTGTTGATACAGTGGAACGCCGATTCTGGGCCCGGGAAACAAGCACAGACTGTTGGGACCACATAGTGCTGCAGGTCTGGGATGAATCCCAGTGGCTGCGAAACTTTCGCATGCGTAAGGGCACTTTCATGGAACTTTGTGAGTTGCTTTCCCCTGCCCTGAAGCACCAGAACACCAAGATGAGAGCAGCCCTCACAGCAGAGAAGCGAATGGCGATAGTCCTGTGGAAGCTTGCAACGCCAGATAGCTACCGGTCAGTCGCGAATCAATTCGGAGTGGGAAAATCTACAGTGGGGGCTGTTGTGATGCAAGTAGCCAAGGTGATTACTGAGCTGCTGGTACCAAGCGTTGTGACTCTGGGAAATGTGCAGGTCATCGTGGATGGCTTTGCAGCAATGAGGTTCCCAAACTGTGGTGGGGTGATAGACGGAACCCATATCCCTATCTTGGCACCGGACCACCAAGCCAGCGAGTACATAAACCGAAAGGGTTACTTGTCAATAGTGCTGCAAGCACTGGTGGATCACAAGGGACGTTTCACCAACATCAACGTGGGATGGCCGGGAAAGGTACATGACGCTCGCATCTTCAGGAACTCTGGTCTGTTTCAGCTGCTGCAGCAAGGGACTTTCTTCCCAGACCAAAAAATAACTGTTGGGGATGTTGAGATGCCTATAGTTCATAGAATCATAGAATCATAGAATCTCAGGGTTGGAAGGGACCTCAGGAGGTCATCTAGTCCAACCCCCTGCTCAAAGCAGGACCAAACCCAATTAGATCATCCCAGCCAGGGCTTTGTCAAGCCTGACCTTAAAAACCTCTAAGGAAGGAGATTCCACCACCTCCCTAGGTAACCCATTCCAGTGCTTCACCACCCTACTAGTGAAAAAGTTTTTCCTAATATCCAACCTAAACCTCCCCCTCTGCAACTTGAGACCATTACTCCTTGTTCTGTCATCTTCTACCACTGAGAACAGTCTAGATCCATCCTCTTTGGAACCCCCTTTCAGGTAGTTGAAAGCAGCTATCAAATCCCCCCTCATTCTTCTCTTCTGCAGGCTAAACAATCCCAGTTCCCTCAGCCTCTCCTCATAAGTCATGTGCTCCAGCCCCCTAATCATTTTTGTTGCCCTCCGTTGGACTCTTTCCAATTTATCCACATCCTTCTTGTAGCGTGGGGCCCAAAACTGGACACAGTACTCCAAATGAGGCCTCACCAGTGCCGAATAGAGGGGAATAATCACGTCCCTCGATCTGCTGGAAATGCCCCTACTTATACAGCCCAAAATGCCGTTAGCCTTCTTGGCAACAAGGGCACACTGTTGACTCATATTCAGCTTTTCGTCCACCGTAACCCCTAGGTCCTTTTCTGCAGAACTGCTGCCCAGCCATTCGGTCCCTAGTCTGTAGCAGTGCATGGGATTCTTCCGTCCTAAGTGCAGGACTCTGCACTTGTCCTTGTTGAACCTCATCATATTTCTTTTGGCCCAATCCTCTAATTTGTCTAGGTCCCTCTGTATCCTGTCCCTACCCTCCAGCGTATCAACCACTCCTCCCAGTTTAGTGTCATCTGCAAACTTGCTAAGGGTGCAGTCCACACCATCCTCCAGATCGTTGATGAAGATATTGAACAAAACCGGCCCCAGCACCGACCCTTGGGGCACTCCACTTGATACCGGCTGCCAACTAGACATGGAGCCATTGATCACTACCCGTTGAGCACGACCATCCAGCCAGTTTTCTATCCACCTTACCGTCCATTCATCCAGCCCATACTTCCTTAACTTGCTGGCAAGAACACTGTGGGAGACTGTATCAAAAGCTTTGCTAAAGTCAAGAAATAGCACATCCACTGCTTTCCCCTCATCCACAGAGCCAGTTATCTCATCATAGAAGGCAATTAGGTTAGTCAGGCATGACTTGCCCTTGGTGAATCCATGCTGACTGTTCCTGATCACTTTCCCCTCCTTTAAGTGGTTCAGAATTGATTCCTTGAGGACCTGTTCCATGATTTTTCCAGGGACTGAGGTGAGACTGACTGGCCTGTAGCTCCCCGGATCTTCCTTCTTCCCTTTTTTAAAGATGGGCACTACATTAGCTTTTTTCCAGTCATCCAGGACCTCCCCCGATTGCCATGATTTGTCAAAGATAATGGCCAATGGCTCTGCAATCACATCGGCCAACTCCTTTAGCACCCTCGGATGCAGTGCATCCGGCTCCATGGACTTGTGTTCGTCCAACTTTTCTAAATAGTCCCGAACTACTTCTTTCTCCACAGAGGGCTGGTCACCTCCTCCCCATACCGTGCTGCGGAGTGCAGCCGCCTGGGAGCTGACCTTGTCTGTGAAGACAGAGGCAAAAAAAGCATTGAGTACACTAGCTTTCTCCACATCCTCTGTCACTAGGTTCCCTCCCTCATTCAGCAAGGGGCCCACACTTTCCTTGACTTTCTTCTTGTTGCTCACATACCTGAAGAAACCCTTCTTGTTACTCCTAACATCTCCGGCTAGCTGCAACTCCAAGTGTGATTTGGCCTTCCTAATTTCACTCCTGCATGCCTGAACAATATTTATATACTCCTCCCTGGTCATTTGTCCAATCTTCCACTTCTTGTAAGCTGCTTTTTTGTGTTTAAGACGAGCAAGGATTTCACTGTTAAGCCAAGCTGGTCGCCTGCCATATTTACTTTTCTTTCTACACTTCGGGATGGTTTGTTCCTGCAACCTCAATAAGGAGTCTTTAAAGTACAGCCAGCTTTCCTCGACTCCTTTCCCCCTCATGTTATTCTCCCAGGGGACCTTGCCCATCAGTTCCCTGAGGGAGTCAAAGTCTGCTTTTCTGAAGTCCAGGGTCTCTGTTCTACTGCTCTCCTTTCTTCCTTGTGTCAGGATCCTGAACTCAACCATCTCATGGTCACTGCCTCCCAGGTTCCCATCCACTATTGCTTCCTCTACTATTTCCTCCCTGTTTGTGAGCAGCAGGTCAAGAAGAGCTTTTCCCCTAGTTGGTTCCTCCAGCACTTGCACCAGGAAATTGTCCCCTACACTTTCCAAAAACTTCCTGGATTGTCTGTGGACCGCTGTATTGCCCTCCCAGCAGATATCGGGGTGATTAAAGTCACCCATGAGAACCAGGGCCTGTGATCTAGTAACTTCTGTTAGTTGCTGGAAGAAAGCCTCATCCACCTCATCCCCCTGGTCTGGTGGTCTGTAGCAGACTCCCACCACGACATTACCCATGTTGCTCCCACTTCTAAATTGAATCCAGAGACTCTCAGGTTTTTCTGCAGTTTCATACTGGAGCTCTGAGCAGTCATACTGCTCTCTTACATACAACACAACTCCCCCACCTTTTCTGCCCTGCCTATCCTTCCTGAACAGTTTATATCCATCCATGGCAGTACTCCAATCATGTGAGTTATCCCACCAAGTCTCTGTTATTCCAATTACATCATAATTCCTTGACTGTGCCAGGACTTCCAGTTCTCCCTGCTTGTTCCCCAGGCTTCTTGCATTTGTGTATAGGCATTTAAGATAACTCACCGATCGTCCTGCTGTCCCAGTGTGGGGCAGGAGCCCTCCCCTCTTGCACTCACCTACTTGTGCTTCCTCCCAGTATCCCACTTACCTCGGGGCTTTGGTCTCCTTCCCCCGGTGAACCTAGTTTAAAGCCCTCCTCACTAGGTTAGCCAGCCTGCTTCCAAAGATGCTCTTCCCTCTCTTCGTCAGGTGGAGCCCATCTCTGCCTAGCACTCCTTCTTCTTGGAACACCATCCCATGGTCAAAGAATCCGAACCCTTCTCTCCGACACCATCTGCGTAGCCATTCGTTGACTTCCACGATTCGACGGTCTCTACCCCGGCCTTTTCCTGCCACAGGGAGAATGGACGAGAACACCACTTGCGCCTCAAACTCCTTTATCCTTCTTCCCAGAGCCACGTAGTCTGCAGTAATACGCTCAAGGTCATTCTTGGCAGTATCATTGGTGCCCACGTGGAGAAGCAGGAAGGGGTAGCGATCTGAGGGCTTGATGAGTCTCGGCAGTCTCTCCGTCACATCACGAATCCTAGCCCCTGGCAGGGATCCTTGGGGACCCAGCCTACCCCTTAATGCCATGGCTCATGAAGCCATACACAGGTAGCCTGGACAGTAGTCAGGACCTTTTCAACTATAGGCTGAGCAAGTGCAGAATGGTGGTGGAATGTGCATTTGGACGTTTAAAGGCACGCTGGCGAAGGTTATTGACTAGGTTAGACCTCAGCAAAACCAATATTCCCATTATTATTACTGCTTGCTGTGCGCTCCACAATATCTGTGAGAGTAAGGGGGAGACGTTTATGGCGGGGTGGGAGGTTGAGGCAAATCACCTGGCCGCTGGTTATGCGCAGCCAGACACCAGGGCGATTACAAGAGTACAGCAGGGTGCGTTGCGCATCAGGGAAGCTTTGAAAACCAGTTTCATGAATGGCCAGGATGCTGTGTGAAAGTTCTGTTTTTTCCCCTTAATGAAAAGCCCCGCCCCTTGATTCACTCTACTTCCCTGTAACTGAACCGCCCTCCCGTCCCCACCTCGGTCACCACTTGCAGAGGCAATAAAGTCATTGTTGCTTAAAATTCATGCATTCTTTATTAATTCGTCAAACAAATAGGGGGAAATAGGGGGATAACTGCCACGGTCGCCCGGGATGGGTGGTGGAGGAAGGGAAGCACCAAGATGGGTGGTGGAGGAGGGGATGAGGGAAGGACAAGGACACACAGCACTTTAAAACTTATTGAATTCCAGCCTTTTGTTGCTTGGACAGTTCTCTTGGCTTGAGTGGTTGGGTGCACGGAGGCCACCCAAAAGCATTCTTGGGCGTCTCGGGGATGAGGTTATGGGACTCGGGGAGGAGGGCTGTTGGTTACACAGGGGCTGTAGCGGCAGTCTGGGCTCAGGTGGCCTTTCCTGAACCCTACGCCTTTCCTCAGCCATAAGCCGGAGGATTTCCATTTGATCCTCCAGTAGCCTCAGAATTGCATCCTGTCTTCTCTCAGCATGCAGACGCCACCTACTCTCTTCAGCCCACTGCTCATTGTCTTCAGCACGCCACCTGTCCTCGCGATCAAATTGTGCCTTCCTGGACTCCGACAGTGTCTGCCTCCACGCATTCTGCTGGGCCGTTTCAGTGTGGGAGGACTGCATGAGCTCTGAGAACATATCGTCTCGATTCCTTTTTTTTTTAACTTCTAATCTTCTCTAGCCTCTGGGACGGTGATGAAAGGGGGAGCGTTGACACATTTGCAGCTGCGGGAGGAAACAAATGGGAGAGGAGTAGTTTAAAAGACACATATTAGAGAACAATGCTCCAAACATTACATAGCACATGTGCATTTGGTCCAAGGTTGCACTTTGCCTGTTATATTGAGGGTCTGCCGGTTTGGTGTGAGAGATCACACAAACAGGGCCGGTGGGCAACAGAATTCGGCTTGCAGGAAGCCATGTTAAGCCACAGTCTATTGGCTTCTTTAACCTTCATAACATGTGGGAATGGTTTCAAACAGCAACCCCCTCATTTCCCATAAGAAACAGCCGTTGGGTTGGCCATTTAAAACGGGTTGGCAATTGAAAAGGGAGGGGCGGCGGTTTTCGGGTTAACGTGCAGCGCGAACCTATTCGACCCCCCCCCCCCACACACACACACACAGATCCAAGATGATCGCTGTTTCCCCTCCCCCCACCGCGTGGGTAACAGCGGGGAAGATTTCCGTTCAGCCACAGGCAAACAGCCCAGCAGGGACGGACCCCTCTGAATGCCCCCTTAATAAAATTCCCCTATTTCAACCAGGTGACCATGAACGATATCACTCTTCTGAGGATAACACAGAGAGATAAAGAACGGATGTTGCTTGAATGCCAGCAAACACCGGGACCATACGCCGCCATGCTTTGCAATGCAATGATTCCAGACTACGTGCTACTGACCTGGCGTGGTAGAGTGTCTTACCACGGAGCACGGGATAAGGCTGCCCTCCCCAGAAACCTTTGCAAAGGCTTTGGGAGTACATCCAGGAGAGCTTTCTGGAGATGTCCCTGGAGGATTTCCGCTCCATCCCCGAACATGTTAACAGACTTTTCCAGTAGCTGTAGCTGTACTGGCCACGAATTAATCATTAAACACACTTGCTTATAAAATGTATGTTTTAATTTCACAGAGGTACACTCACCAGAGGTCCCTTCTTCGCCTTCAAGGTCCGGGAACACGCCTTGGGTGGGTTCGTAGGGTACTGGCTCCAGGGTGACAAAGAGTTCCTGGCTGTCGGGGAAAAGGGCTTCTCCGCTTCCTTGCTGTGTCTGGGCGCTATTTTCAGCATCATTATCATCATCATGCTCCTCTGTGGTTTCTGATGATCCACTTACGGAGTCATAGAACATAGAACTGACTGCACCCCCTAGAATTGCATGCAGCTCGTCATAGAAGCGGCATGTCTGGGGCTGTGACCCAGAGCGGCCGTTTGCATCTCTGGTTCTTTGGTAGGCTTGCCTGAGCTCCTTAATTTTAACGCGGCACTGTTGAGCGTCCCTGTTTTAGCCTCTGTCCTGCATGCCCTTGGAGACTTTGGCATATGTATTGGCATTTCTTCTTGTGGACCGTAGTTCTGCTAGCACGGTTTCGTCTCCCCATACAGCGATCAGATCGCGTTCCTCACGCTCGGTCCACGCTGGAGCTCATCTTCGGTTCTGGGACTCCATCATGGTCTGCTGATGAGATCTGCATTCACCTGCAGCTCACCATGCTGGTCAAACAGGAAATGAAATTCAAAAGTTCATGGGGCTTTTCCTGTCTACCTGGGCAGAGCATTCGAGCTCAGACTGCTGGCCAGAGTGGTCCAGGATCCAGGAGGCCAATACCGTCGAATTGCGTCCACACTAACCCTAATTCGACTCGGCAATATCGATTTTAGCGCTAATCCCCTCATTGGGGGTGGAGTGGAGAAATCGATTTTAAGAGCCCTAGAAGTCGATGTAAATGGCTTCGTCGTGTGGACGGGTGCACGGATCAATCGATAGAACACTAATAAATTCAACCTAAACTCGTAGTGTAGACCAGGGCTCAGACTCAGCAGCCAGCCTAAGACTATGGAATGAACACCCAGAAGAGCAAGGTACCATTGCAAACTTCACTGCCTTTTGCTCTAAGGGCAGTGCACATTTCTTTGACCTGGTCTTCTCTAACATAAGCATATACGTATGTGTGTGTATATAGATATAAAATTTCAAAACAAAATACTCCTCTGCACACATTTCTCCCATGGGAAGAGGATGAGAGAACAAACACATGACAGATGTTAGGCATAGCACTTAATGAACTACTGGAAAGTGCTCAGATTCTACAGTTATGAATGCAGTATAAGAACCTATATAGACTAGAACTCTCTACAAAGTCTAAGATAGTAAAAGAGTAACGGAGAAAGAAATTTAAAGCCAGGGCAAGAAGAAACTGAGAGTTTTAACTTTTGAGTATTCAGAGGCACCGGTAAAATATAATTTAATTAGTTTGATAAAAATGCAAGTGTGTGCAGTTTTCTAGGTACTGTCACTCTGACACTGCATGTTGCCAGGGTTTCAGATAATTGTTTCTGTTTGAAATGTACAGTTTAATAAATATATATCTCTGAAGGATATAAACTGAGCAACAGCACCGAGGAGGATTTGTCAGTTTATTCTAACACGTCTTTCCTTTTAAACATTGTAAAAGAACAAAAGTTCATGTGATTCAAATGGCTGATTGCTGCATCTGCGTGTGTATGTTTAGGAGAAAGTTCTGTGTCTTAGAGATAGGGAATGTAGAATATGATGCAACAGTTGCTAAGGCAACTACACTTTTTATGGAATGCTAGGATAAATAATGGTAAGAAGCCTATGTAAGTTGTTCACCTTCCCCTTTTGCCATTTTCCAGTTTTTTTAAATACAAAAGATAATTTGAGATCAACCTAGAAATGGCTCTTCTTTTGTTGAACTCAGCCATATTACTGAGGTCGTGCGATCTTTATGGATATAGCAGAGAGGGATCTATTTACACACCGGAAAGAGAGGATTCAAACATCTCTAAAAAGCATACTTTACAAGGAAAAAATGCGTTCCTTGCTCTGCTTGAGTAAATTACATTAGAATTGAATGAAAGTGAGTCAAGGTTTTTTTTGTTTTTTGTTTTTTTGGTTTTTTAAAATGTGATTCCCTTGTCCTGTTTTCCCTTTCCCCTTTGTGTGTGTTCTACGCAAGTTTTAGAAACTCTTTTCTATTACTTTGTGTATCATTTGTTGTTCATTATGTGGCAAATGAGGAGTAATGAAACCCAACTTGGAGAGAGTTGGGTTGGAACTAGAGCATTGCAAGCCCTTCCAAGTTCCGTGTGCTCACAAAAGTTGTATGTCAGCACTGGCTTGCATGGATGGACAGGCACAGAAATTCTGAAAGCCTGATGTTTTGAATTGACATCTGACCTTGCTCAGTGAAAACTCTTACAGTGATTCAGGCACAGCTTTCCAGTAACATAAGTGGAAGTTTTGCTAGTGTAGGAATTGCAGAATCAGGTGCCATATACCTAAATCCACTATATTTTGTTAAGTATAAATACATAGATATAGATAGGCCTGGTATTCAACATATAGTGAGGTATTTAGAATTTAATGGTGGGATTTCAGTAGTGTTCAGCATTGGGATATCTCTACTCCCAATGATTTCAGTGGGAGTTTTACCTTTGACTTTAGTGGGGTAGAATTAGGCCAACCCTGAGTGCTTTGAAAATCCCAGCCTAAGATCTTCAGAACAGGTCCTACATCCTTACATGTGTGTAAAGCACCTAGCATGCTTTTGGGAGTTTATACATAAATAATTCCAAAGTGACCAACTTTCAATTATCACTGAAATATGATCAGATTTTCAAGTAAGGGACACTGTGATATTTGACCCAGAATAAGTCCCCCGAACTCAGGTTTCTGTGAAACAGTTCATGAAGCATACACATTTTTTTTTCATGAATGAGAAAGTAAGGAACATTCATTTACAATTTTAAGCATTTTAAGCACCCCCCACCCCACCCCACCAATGACTAGCTACTTACTTCATCGACATTCAGTAAGGTGGAACTATTTTATAGATAAACATAACTTCTGAAGGGAGGTACTGAAAACCTTGCTTGGGTCCCAGTCCGAGGGATTATTTTTCAATTGAGTCCCCATTCTCTATTTTATTTTTTGTGTTTTGTGGCCATAATAGTAACTAGTTCCTAAAATCTGAATGCAAATTTTTAAAAAAGTTTTGGTAAAATACTTAATTTATTTTACTGCCAAAGATTGATTAAGGACCTCGCTTAGCAGGCTGTGTTTGTTCTTTTTATTGTCCAAAATTCTTCAAAAAGGAGTATGTTAAAGCTGCAGGATAACTTCTATGAGAGACTTCTCTTAAATTGTCCTTTAAGGCTCAAAATATTTATGCTTGGGCTCAGTCACAAAGTGAGATGTTTTGTAAAATGTAAAGGAAAAATTCCGTTGTTACAGATTTATGTGACCGCTGGGGGCGGGGAGAGAGGAAGAAATATATAAAAGGGAGAAATGATGAGGGTGCCCAATGTGCTTTACAATTCCAAACTTCCCATATGAGTAAAAGTCCCTTATAATGGGTGAGTGGGAAAGAATTAAGCAATTAGAAGTGATTCATGGATTTTTATACATTAAGTAACTCAACTTAATAGTTACTGAGTTATTTTCATCTCAGTTACACTAGTATAACGCCAGTTATTCTACATTACACTGCTGTAATAGAGATAAGATTTTGGCCCTTAAATTTAAAGGGAAGACTGAGAAAGGAGTTCGGAGCCACAAGCAAGGAGTGTCCGAGGCATAGACCACTACCCAGATCTGCACCTGTGACCTCGGTGTTCTTGGATGACTACTCTAACCCCCTGAGCTACACAGCCAGGCCACAGGTCCCCTTAGCAGAAGCAGAGGGGGGAGGTAGGTTAGTGCTGAGGAGTGATGAGTCACTGAGGAAGGAGCGAAGAGCCATCAGCAAGGAGAGTCCAAGGCAGAGACCTCTACCCAGGCCCCAGCGAGATTCAAACCAGTTTTATTTATGATGTTTCCTATCCTGCTCCCATGGATGTCAAGCTGTGACTTCAGTGGGAAGCAGGATTGGATCCATACTGCATAATGAGAGAAAACATTGAGTGTCCGGAAGTGTGATAGAGCTAGAGAGAAATGCTCCTTCTGTTCTCCAGCTGCCAGAGGAAGTTGGATTGGGGGTCTCCAAGTTTTTTCAGACATGTGCTAGCTAACGGCTGATCCAAAACAGGATCCAGGGACAGCATTCTGTTCAGAATTTCACCATCCCTTTCCAGCAGCTTAGGAAGGAATGGGGGTTACCTCCTTTCACATTGCTTTTGGACAGTAGAGTCCCCAATCCCAAGTATCCATCTCTGGCTGTTGTATTTATTCATTTGACTATTAGGTGTCTGCTAAAATTTCACAGCACTATGCATGAATGGGTCTGTGGATAGGTGTGTTTAGGCAAGAGAGAAGGGAAGAGATGATGTGATACTAGAAAAGGGAAATATGAACAGATACATTTTGTGGGAGAGAATAGGAAAAGAATGAGAGAATACAGTGGAGAAAGAGAACAGCTAGAAAAAGAGAGGGGAAAGGGTGTTAGAGAGAGGGGAGGGGAAAGAGGATATTAAAGCAACACTGAAGACCATTCTGTCTTCTGGAACTGAAAGAAAAAGAAAAGTTGGAATCAAGCCAGAATGGGAAAGTATGTAACAAAACCAGGAGAGGTGTCAGTAGAAGTTGTCAAGTAGCAGTCATTGAATATAGCATTTTGATTAACTTCACAGGTCATCAGCTAAGTCATCTGACAAATACTACTTTGCAGTATTCGACCAGCCATATAGTTAGTCAAATACTATTTGGTAAGTGTATTATTAGATGAATACCAGTAGGATTTGCTGAATATATTCAATGAATTTTTCTTCTTCTATTCAACCTGCCCTAATAGTAAGTTGAATTAAATATATTTTTTTCACCTTGACTAATAGTCTTAGTCCTGGGGTAAAGGTGAAGGGTAAATATTGAATTGCCTGAAAAGCAATTTAGAGTACCTAGAATGTAAAAGGTGTTTATGAAACCAACCTCCTTTTAATTATAATTTAAAAGCTTGTTTGAATAGTAGTTTGAGCTACCCTAATATTTGTGCAAGGAATATGAGCAGATAATAATTAGAAATACAGTAGGGGGGCACTTTCTTCCTTGAAGGCATGTAAGCTTTCCTCAACTGCTCTGACATGTCTTTTAGAGGAAGCCTTCTACATCTTTAATACTGTTTTTGGAGTAGGGCATACCCATATCAGGGAGAACTTTTAGATAATTTGGGATTTATTTGGTCCCTTTCAAAGGTGGGTTTGATGAGCCATGTCAATCTTTGGTTTGACTCTTGGGCTTCAATCGTATCAACATGGTCATTATAATGAAAAGTCCAGGGACCCCTACTGTATAGAATTACAAAGGATTGATTGAATCAGTTGAACAAAGCATATACTGAACCAGCTGGACATATGATAGTGTGCTGGCAGCAACATTTAAGGAAGTTACAGGCATACGGTATGTGTTTGTAAACATTCTGGATAGCCAAACATTGAGATAAATAAAATCAGACTATTTAACTTATTAGTATTGCAGTATCCAATTCAGCCATCCATATCCAACTTTCTTTTGCTCCCAGGATGCACCGAGGCTTCTAGCTTGAAGGTCCATTCAAGAAGTCTTGCAACAGCTTTAAAAAAAGGGAAGTTACTTGCAGCTGGTCAAATGAAGCAGATGGTGATAATTGCGGAAATCTGAGATAAAAAAAGGATGATTATCATTGTTTCTGCTCAGGCGTAGCACCTCCTTCAATCAGGATATGGCATTGCACTGGTCTGCACCTCTAGCTCCCCTTTTGACTGCTTTCTATATAGTGCACCAACTTGTCCACAGTATTTGCATTTTGTGGCCTTACCCTCCAGCTAGATTATTTTTCCAGCCCCATCCCCTTTCGGGGTATCAAAAGTCTAATGTATTTATAAGTTCCAGTGACCACAAACAAGGAGGTCCTCTGCCCCTTCGCCAGGGGTGGCTCCAGGCACCAGCGCAGCAAGCGTGTGCCTGGGGCAGCAAGCTGCGGGGGGCGGCACCGCGGGCGGTCATGCTGCCGCCCGCCCCGTAGCCGCGCTCCTCCGGCTGGCGGTGAGCGGGGCATGCCGCTGCCATCCCCGCGGCGCTCCTCCGGCCGGCGGAGAGCGGGGCCGCGGACGGGCATGCCGCTGCCCTCCCTGTGGCTGCGCTCCTCTGGCCGGGGGAGAGCGGGGCATTCTGCTGCCTTCCCCGCGGCCGTGCTCCTCCGGCCGGGGGAGAGCGGGGCATGCCGCCGCCCTCCCTGCCGGCGCCCGGAGCGGGGCCGCGGGCATGCCGCGTTCCCCGCTGGCGCCCCGGCCAGGGGAGCGGGGCCGTGGGCATGCTACGCTCCCCACCGGCGCCCCGGCCGGGGGAAAGGGGCGGCCGATGGCTTTTTTGCCTGTGGTGGTGTAATGATGCTGGTTCTGGCGAGACCCAACTGAGAGTGCCAGTTCAGGACAAATTGCTTCAAGCAGGGCAGTTACAGCCGAAGACTGGGGTTTATCCACCTCTAAGGCAAACCAAACCAGCCAGACAGAGGAGACTTTGGTTTTACCCCACTGGCTAACCATGAGTCATCCCAAGCAATCCCCTTAGACACTCCAGTTTCCCAGACTCCCCACCAGTGCCACTCGTTATGGGGACAAATGATCATGAAAACCAATGCCCCAGTAAAAGAAAAAAGTTCTCCTGATCCCAAAGGACCAGACCCCAGATCCAGGTCAATATACAACTCAGATCTTACCCACAAATCATGCTGTTGTCAATCCTTTAGAATCTAAAATCTAAAGGTTTATTCATAAAAGGAAAAAGGTATAGGTGAGAGCTAGAATTGGTTAAAAGGAATCAATTACATACAGTAATGGCAAAGTTCATGGTTCAGGCTTGCAGCAGAGATGGAATAAACTGCAGGTTTAAATTAAGCCTCTGGGATACATCCATAGCTGGGATGGGTCATTCAGTCCTTTGTTCAGAGCTTCCATTTGTAGAAAGGTTCCTCCAGAGGTAAGAAGCAAGAATGAAGACAACATGGAGATGAGGCAGCTGCCTTTTATAGTTTCTTCCAGGTGTAAAGACACCTCTTTGTCCTTACTGTGGAAAATCACAGCAAAATGGAGTCGGGAGTCACATGGGCAAGTCCCTGCATACGTTGTTGAGTCACAGGCGTGTCTGCCTTCTCTCAATGGGTCCATTGTATCGCTGATGGTCCTTAATGGGCCATCAAGGAGGCCTGGCAGAGCTGATAGCTTGTCTTGGGTCCCAGAAGCACAGCCCCAGTTTGAAATACAGACAGTATAAAGTCAATATTCATAACTTCAACTACAAAACTGATACATACATATAAATGGCATACTCATAACCAGCCAAGCATAACCTGGTCTTAGACACCTCATTTGACCCCCTTTATATAAGATTTGGTGCCACTACAGGACCTTGGTTGCAACAATGATCTATACAGTCCCAGTTATTGTCAATAACGTCACAGGTGGCAAAAAAGCCAGAGCCGGCCCTGCCCTTCGCAGGGCTACATCCAGATCACCAACTTCCCTCTCAATTCTTCCCTCACAAGTCTGTCTTGCTCTCAGGACTTTCCTAACAAGAGCCTGTCTTACTTCCTGTGATTCCTTGCAAAAGTGTCCTTCCTTCTCTGCTGTCTCTCCCCTCCCTGAGCGCCTCAGCCTACTTATAAGGCCCAGGTGTCTAATGGATCATCACCCAGCTCTGCCCTCTCTGGCTGGGAGACAACCAGTCAATCACCCCACAGGCCTCTCTAATTGGGGTTCTTTCCATTCTTTACAGGAGATGGGGGAATCTCATCACAAGAATATAGTGACTGGACTTGCCCAAGTCACTTTGTGACCCAGGAATAGCTCTTGACAGTATTTAAGATAATCAATACTATATACACATGTTGTCATAGGGAATATAAAAGAGGGGAACTCTTCTCCTTTTTCCAGATCAAAAGTATTGCAGAAATTTACAGTTGTGTTTAAAAACTGATGCATCTTGAATGGCTTAATATAGTTAGCAGGACTGTTTTCAAAATAGCACTAAAGAGGGGTTTGACTATTCTAATTCTGATTGAATTACATATTTTAAATTGTAAGTAATTTTTATTTACTAGGCTGATGCCAATGTTTGATTATAAATAAGCAGCATTCAATTTTTCAGCATTTTTAAGGGCAGAGAAAATGTTATTTATGAAAACAGATTATGGCCCACATTTTCAGAAGTTACCTTCCTCTGTCTGCGTTCTGCAAATCAAAATCCTACCACTAGATGACTGTGTATTTGATTTACACGTGTAACCATGAGCTTAGTTGTTTTACTAGCAGGGTCAGTAGGCACAATTTCTGCAAGCACAGTTTTTAGCAGGTATAACATTGTGCTTATACAAAGGGAAGCTAGACTGAGGTGCAATTGCTAATTGTGATAAAATGGGCCCTGTTCTCCTGTGTCCTGCAGTAGGTGTACAGCACTCATTTACTCTCATGCAAAGTGAGTGAGTGGTGGAATTTTAAATGTGCTTTGCACAGATGAATATGATACAATGCAGTGGGGAATTAGGCCCTATGAACCTGGTACCTGCAAGATACAAAGTGACATCTGCAAGAGCAATAGAGCAGTGCACAGACAATCCAGGAAGTTTTTGGAGAGGGTTGGGGACAAGTTCCTGGTGCAAGTGCTGGAGGAACCAACTAGGGGCCGTGCTCCTCTTGACCTGCTGCTCACAAACAGGGAAGAATTGGTAGGGGAAATAGAAGTGGGTGGCAACCTGGGCAACAGTGACCATGAAATGGTCGAGTTCAGGATCCTGACAAAAGGAAGAAAGGAGAGCAGCAGAATATGGACCCTGGACTTCAGAAAAGCAGACTTTGACTCCCTCGGGGATCTGATGGGCAGGATCCCCTGGGAGGCCAATATGAGGGGGAAGGGAGTCCAGGAGATCTGGCTGTATTTTAAAGAAGCCTTATTAAGAGCGCACAAACAAACCATCCCGATGAGCAGAAAGAATAGCAGATATGGCAGGTGACCAGCTTGGATTAACAGAGAAATCTTTGGTGATTTTAAGCAAAAATAGGAAGCTTACAAGAAGTGGAAACTTGGACAGATGACTAGGGAGGAGTATAAAAATATTGCTCAAATATGCAGGGGCGTAATCATGAAGTCCAAAGCACAATTGGAGTTGCAGCTAGCAAGGGATGTGAAGGGTAACAAGAAGGGTTTCTATAGGTATGTTAGCAACAAGAAGAAGGTCAGGAAAAGTGTGGGACCCTTACTGAATGGGGGAGGGAACTTAGTGACAGATGATGTGAAAAGAGCTAAAGTACTCAATGCTTTTTTTGCCTTGGTCTTCACAGACAAGGTCAGTTCCCAGACTGGTGCACTGGGCAGCACATTATGGGAAGGAGGTGAGCAGCCCTCAGTGGTGAAAGAACAGGATAAGTACTATTTAGAAAAGCTGGACATGCACAAGTCCATGGGTCTGGATCTAATGCATCCGAGGATGCTGAAGGAGTTGGCTGATGTGATTGCAGAGCCATTGACCATTATCTTTGAAAATCGGTGGAGGTCCCGGATGCTTGGGAAAAGGCAAATATAGTGCCCATCTTTAGAAAAAGGAAGAAGGAGAATCTGGGGACCTATAGATTGGTCAGCCCCACCTTAGTCCCTGGAAAAATCAAGGAGCAGGTCCTCAAGGAATCCATTTTGAAGCTCTTAGAGGAGAGGAAGGTGATCAGGAACAGTGAACATGGATTCACCAAGGGCAAGTCATGCCTGACCAGCATGATTGCCTTCTATGATGAGATAACTGGCTCTGTGGATATGGGGAAAGTGGTGGATGTGATATATCTTGACTTAAGCAAAGCTTTTGATATGGTCTCTCACAGTATTCTTGCCAGCAAGTTTAAAAAGTATGGAATGGATAAGGTGGCTAGAAAGATGGCTAGATCATTGGGCTCAATGGGTAGTGATCAATGGCTCGATATCTAGTTGGCAGCCAGTATCAAGCGGCGTGTTCCGGGGTCGGTCTTGGGACCAGTTTTGTTCAACATCTTCATTAATGATCTGGATGATGGGATGAATTGCACCCTCAGCAAGTTCGCAGATTACACTAAACTGGGGGGAGAGGTAGATACGCTGGAGGGTAAGGATAGGGTCCAGAGTGACCTAGACAAATTGGAGGATTGGGTCAAAAGAAATCTAATGAGGGACCATTGCAGAGTCCTGCACTTAGGACGGAAGAATCCCATGCACTGGTAGAGACTGGAGACCGATTGGCTAAGTGGCATTTCTGCAGAAAAGGACCCGGGGATTACAGTGGATGAGAAGCTGGATATGAGTAAACAGTGTTCTCTTGTTGCCAAGAAGTCTAATGGCATACTGGGCTGCATTAGTAGGTTTATTGCCACCAGATCGAGGGAAGTGATTGTTCCCCTCTATTCGGCATTGGTGAGGCCACTTCTGGAATATTGTGTTCAGTTTTGTGCCCCCCACTACAGAAAGGATGTGGACAAAGTGGAGAGAGTCCAGCGGAGGGCAACAAAAATTATTAGGGGCCTGGGGTACATGACTTACGAGGAGAGGCTGAGGGAACTAGGGTTATTTAGTTTGCAGAAGAGAAGAGTGAGGTGGGGATTTGATAGCAGCCTTCAGCTACCTGAAGGGGGGTTCCAAAGAGGATGAATCCAGGCTGTTCTCAGTGGTGGCAGATGACAGAACAAAGAGCAATGGTCTCAAGTTGCAGTGGGGGAGGATATTTGGTTGGATATTTGGATGATATTTGGTTGGATATTTGGAAAAACTATTTCACTAGGAGGGTGGTGAAGCACTGGAATGGGTTACCTAGGGAAGTGGTGGAATCTCCATCCTTAGAGGTTTTTAAGGTCCGGCTTGACAAAGCCCTGGCTGGGATTATTTCGTTTGGGTTGGTCCTGCTTTGAGCAGGGGTTTGGACTAGATGACCCCCCGAGGTCTCTTCTAACCCTAATCTGCTATGATTCTATGCTATGACTCCTGAGAATTACCGTTTACAAAAATTCCATTATTTCAGCATAAGCTTTCGTGGGTTAGTACCCACTTCATCGGATGCATGGAATGAAACCATGCATCCGATGAAGTGGGTACTAACCCACGGAAGCTTATGCTGAAATAAATTTGTTAGTCTCTAAGGTGCTACAAGTTTTTCTTTCTTATTTTCATTTTGCTGACACAGACTAACACGGCTACTACACTGAAACCTATCAAAAATTCCATTGATTCTGATTAAAGTTAATATGCTTAGCATGTGCAGAATTCAGACCTATGGGTGTCTGAGTGCCTGAATAATATACGCAGCCCAATCTTGCAGCTCAAGATTTTAAATGAATAGCTATATGCAATATTTTTAAATGGGGCTTAGTCCTATTTTGAACTCAGTCCACATCATAGGTGGGAATTCTGACAAAGTTATAGACAATGTTGAAAATATGATACACTTTTAATCGTGAATCTCGTAACAGGAGCTTTATGTGGTCTATTGTGTCTTTACAATGCATTGCTAGACTACATTTATTGGTCTGGAAATCGTTTAAGTTCTATCTTGACTTTCTTCTGTTCTCAATGTGAAGCTAAGCAGCAGGTTTTCTCTCTCACCAGAACAGCACAGATAGTATGACAGCTCTCTAGATTAAACACACATAAAGTCAGAAAGAAAGAATTTTCTTAGTTCTCACTATTTAAAAAGCACAATGCCTATTTTTATAAGGAGCTTTGCTACAGAGGGGTTGACACTCACTGGAAATTCCATCTGCAAAACCAGAAGACCAGAATTGGCAGGAAAAGATAATCTACAGTTACACTTGAAAACCTCTCGATAAACAAATCCAAGTCCTGCTACCCACATGTGAAAATGTTAATCATGTAGGGAGAAATAGTATGTAGCCATAATTAGCTCAGCCATTCTCAGATACCATGGAGCCTATGTTTCCTTGCTCTCTCTTTCTATGTTAACAAAGCCGTGTTCAATCAATCTCCACTTCCAAATGCTCTTTTGTCAAGCCTTTCAAAACTGTTCATTGCTACTTTATTGCACACCATGAACTCATACTGATACCACTGTACTAAATATGTCTGAACTAGGTTCAAAGCTCTTCAAGGCAAAGACCAAACCTACTTTAATGGCGTATATCAGCTCTTTGAAGCGTGTGAGGGAACATCTGTGGGCCAGTACTACACTGTTTCAGGTTTTGCTTCTTAAAACATAGCTGGGGTCAGGAGGATGTTGGTGGAAAACCATTACTGCTGACTCTACTTTTAGGCCCCCAGGGCTGGGGTTCCATGAGCAATGTTGACTGCAGCTCCCCTTCTCTCATTGGTATGGGACAAGGCTAGCTCAAAGTCATTCCCAGTTGTCTCTTCTCTGGGAGCCAGGGGAGCACAGTTGCTGGGACATGTAGTTTCCCCAGCAGTGAGGGCATAGAGACAAAAGAAGATCTAAATCCTGTTCTGCTTTCCCCAGAAGAGGAGGGACCTGGTCTTGCTGCTATTTTATGAAATCTATGTATGGACACACAGTCTTGGGTTTCTTTAAAACTGTTTTGAGGAGAGAACCTCTATGGAGGTTCTGAATCAATTTCTAAAACCAAAAAAGGATTGTAGATATGAAGAATTGCCTTGTTCAGTGAATTGAAACAAGGACTATGGGGAGGAGAAAGTGTTTTCCTGTTTTAAAAACTCCCCATCTGTGGTGTCTGTTTTTAATTTGCCCTTTCTCAAATATTTACAGTTTTGTATATCACAGAGCACTGTTTGTGTTAAATAAATAATAACTCATCCTTGGCTTACTCTGTTGTAAACAGAAAAATAATTAAAATGATGGTTTAAATTGATGATGGGAGTCTCGGCCTCTCCTTTTGGATTTCTGTGCCACGGAAAGTAGCACTTTCTTTATACCAGCCATCCAGTCTGAGTCTTTCCCTTTCTTAAAGCTTTTGGAGAGGACTCTCTCTGCACTCACTCCTAAACTCTCCAAATGATTGTATCTGGGCTATTATTGTTTTTAATAATTTAATATGAAGGCTAATTATTTATAAAGCACAGCACTCTAAGTTAACATGGTGTCTTACAGACCTTCTCTGCCCTGAGAAGCTTACAATCCAAGAAATGCAAGAGATATTGCAAATTCCCTTTATTTGACAGGGTTTGTATGGAAGGTTAAGGGTATATTCCTAGAGGTGGTGAGTGGTAGAAAGAAGCTTCACTGTTGCTTTGATTTGCTGGCTGAGTTAATTTTGTACCGTTTTAATGATTATTTTATGTTATCCGTAAAAACCAGGCATGATCATACATGGGTGGGGAGTGTATTATTTATCTTGTGGTGAAAACTACAAGTGTCTTATTTCCACTGGGGTTTTACAGTGAGATAACTATCGCATGTTAGTGATCTTCCTGTAAAAAGCCACGTTGATATCGGTGAAGACAGAGCCTTTGTATTGAGATGGGGCCTCAGAGGTGGGTGAGTGAATTGTAGCTCAGTCAGATAAGACATAGTATTGGTGGGTTGAGGGAAGCAGCTAGAAAAGATGATGCTATTGACAAACCCGACTGAAGGAATGTACCTATCACTTGCTGTGCAGGTTGGCTGTCTGAACAGGATCTTCTTAGACACCCGAGTGCTTATGGATAATCAGGTAGCTGCAGTGGCCAAGGGCACTTTTTTGCCATATGCATTTGTTAAGAAAATGGTGTCCTTTTCTTTTGCTTGCCTGTCTACAGGTATCTTTGCTGTTGTCACTTTTGAAACTAGACTAATGCCATGTGCTCTGCATAGAGCTACCCTTAAGACCATTAGGAAGCTGTAAATAGTGCAGACGGCAGTTGTCCACTTATTAATTAGAGTTTTGTAGTGAGAGCTCATTACACAGTGCTCTGTGATCTCATGTGGCTATCAGCTTGTAAGTGAAATTTAAGAGGTTAGGTTAATTTAAGAGCTAGCATATAAAGCACTTACTGGTTTGGGACGTGGTCATCTGAGAGAGCACTTCTTTCCTCATGCAATATTGCTTAAGTGGAGCTGCTTGACTTGAAGCTTCCTCACAATAAATGGAAGGAAGTATGATCCAGTGATTTGGACAACCAGCTTGGGACTCAGGAGACCTGGATTAAATTCCCTGCTCTGCCACAGAGCTCCTGTGTGACTTAGGGGACTTAGTTTGCGGATAATACATGCCTCACAGGGGTGTTGTAAAAATAAACACATTAAAGATTGTTATGTGCTCAGATACTACAATAATAGGGGGATTAATTTATCATAGATAGCCTGGATCTGTGAACCCTCAGGGTCTATGTCCCTGGTTTACAAGTCCATTATGGCTCATGTACACCACTGTGACAGCATAAAGGGGCTGTAACTGACTGGCTTTGGGAAGTACCCTAGACTGTAAGGGGGTTCCGTGGTTGACCCCGAGGTGGCTCTACTCCTCCCACCCTGCAAGATAGTTAGTGTACTTTGGAGAGGGATGGTTGAAGTGCTGTCCTGTTCTTCTTGCCTGATACAATAGAACCTCAGAGTTACCCCCACCAGAGTTACAAACTGACCAATCAACCACACGCCTCCTTTGGAACTGGAAGTACACAACAGGCAGCAGCAGAGATGAAAAAAAGAGCATTATGCATTGTAAAGGTTCAAAGCTGTATTAAGTCAATGCTCAATTATAAACTTTTGAAAGAACAACCATTATGTTCTGTTTAGAGTTACGAACATTTCAGAGGTGTTCCCGAGGTGTTCCCATTCCCGAGGTGTTCATAACTCTGAGGTTCTACTGTATAAGGATTCTTTGGGGCTGGTGCAGCAGACTGAACTTCAGAGCTGCTTTAAAATAACACAGACTTGGTCAGAGTCCACACATTTTTTAAAGCTTTATGTTTAATCCTGCTGCATGCCCAGTGCCTGGGCTTACTTTGTGTGTTTAGCATGCAACAGCTTCTCTTTGAAATACAGTAGTGTCATGCTTTACCTAGAATAGATTCCAGAGAATTGTCTGTCTGTTGACGGGGTTTATAGCTAGATGAAGTTCTGGGAACAACCTGCACACCCTAAGCACTTTTGAAGCAGCTTTTTCCACTGTCAAGCAGATTCTGGCTCTGGGTCAGTGGCTGCTTCCTGATTCTTCCCAAACATCATCTTCAACTTAGGGATCAAATTTTATTGAGTGGTAAAATCAAACATATAAATTAAACTCTTACCATGCACATTGTAACTTCCTGTATAATTCTGAAAACATTAATCCTACATTAGCATTCCCTTGTTTCTTTGTTCATTGATTAAGTAATGTTTGTACAGTGCTTTGAAGATGACAAAGCTGTGTAAATTCTATTGATTAACTGGTATAATACATACTGTTGGAAACATTTCACGGTCAGTCTGTACATATTCTGGCTAATAGAGATATACATTTATCACAAGAACAATGAAGCATAGAATGCATTCACTGCAGCTTGGAAAAGTTGAGCTTTGACAGTCAGTTGTGAGTGTTAACAGATGAGTTTTGCACTATGTTCTGGAAGAATTAAGATATTAACTCATCCTGCTCCCCTGGGCAGTGACTTATAGTATAAGGTGACTTTCCTCTCCCCCAACACCGTCTCTAAAATCTCTGTCTGCAGTTCTTAGAATCATAGAATATCAGGGTTGGAAGGGACCTCAGGAGGTCATCTAGTTCAACCCCCTGTTCAAAGCAGGACCAACCCCAACTAAATCATCCCAGCCAGGGCTTTGTCAAGCTGGACCTTAAAAACCTCTAAGGATGGAGATTCCACCACCTCCCTAGTAACCCATTCCATGCTTCACCACCCTCCCAGTGAAATGGTTTTTCCTAATATCCAACCTAGACCTCCCCCACTGCAACTTGAGACCATTGCTCCTTGTTTAGTCATCTGCCACCACTTTGAACAGCCTAGCGTCATCCTCTTTGGAATCCCAAAGTTGAAGGCTGTTATCAAATCCGCCCACCTCCCCCCGCTACTCTTATCTTCTGCAGACTAAATAAGCCCAGTTTTCTCATCCTCTCCTCATAAGTCATGTGCCCCACCTCACCTCCACTGGACTCTCTCCAATTTGTCCACATCCTTTCTCTAGTGGGGGGCCCAAAACTGGACACAATACTCCAGATGTCGCCTCACCAATGCCGAATAGAGGGGAATAATCACTTCCCTCAATCTGCTGGCAATGCTTCTACTAATGAAGCCCAATATGCCGTTAGCCTTCTTGGCAACAAGGGCACACTGTTGACTCGTATTCAGCTTCTCGTCCGCTGTAATCCCCAGGTCCTTTTCTGCAGAAATGCCGCTTAGCCAGTTGGTCCGCAGCCTGTAGCAGTGCATGGGAATCATCTGTCCTAAGTTCAGAACTCTGCACTTGTCCTTGTTGAACCTCATCAGATTTCTTTTGGCCCAATCCTCCAATTTGTCTAGGTCACTCTGGACCCCATCTCTACCCTCCAGCATATCTACCTCTCCGTGTCATCCACGAATTTGCTAACTAACTTCCATCCCATCATCCAGATCCTTAATGAAGATGAATTAAACTGGCCCCAGGACTGACCCCTGGGCACTCCACTTGATACTGGCTGCCAACTAGACATCGAGCCGTTGATCACCACCTGTTGAGCCCGATGATCTAGCCAGCTCTCTATCCACCTTATAGTCCATTCATCCAATCCATAGTTTTTTAACTTGCTGGCAAGAATACTGTGGGAGACTGTATCAGAAGCTTTGCTTAAGTCAAGATATATCACGTCCACCGCTTTTCCTATATCCACAGGGCCAGTTATCTCATCATAGAAGGTAATCTGTTTGGTCAGGCATGACTTTCCCTTGGTGAATCCATGCTGACTGTTCCTGATCACCTTCTGTCAGGGAGTCACCAGGCAATGCTCTGGAACTACTCCATACGAAGCCAGTCAGGACTCTGGGGGAGCATGCCTCCTCTCTACAAGCATACTGTCTCCAGGGCAAGAAACTTACACTGCTTCGACCTTCCTGGGTCTGACCTTGGAGCATTCAGCATCCCCTTCCACACCGTGCGCTTCCCACAGCGAGTCCACACAGGCGGCACTCCTGGGGAAGCCGGGGGCCCTACACCCGAACTCCGCAGTCAGATGGGACTCTCAGCCAGCCAGTAAAACAGAAGGTTTATTAGATGACAGGAACACAGTCCAAAACAGAGCTTGTAGTTATAGGAAACAGAACCCCTCAGTCAGGTCCATCTTAAGGGGCAGAGATGCCAGACCCCGGCTCTGGGCCTCCCTATCTTTCCCCAGCCAGCTCCAAACTGAAACTCTCCAGCCCCTCATTTGGCCTTTGTCTCTTTCCCGGGCCAGGAGGCCACCTGATCTCTTTGTTCTCCAACACCTTCAGTTGGCACCTTTGCAGAGGAGGGGTCCAGGCCAACAGTTACCAGGAGACAGGGTGTCAGCCATTCTCTGTACAGACAGCATCACACTGGCCCTTTAGGTCTCTGCAATAATCACACACCCTTATCCCAGCACCTAGATGCTTAAGAAATGCATTGGGGAAACTGAGGCACCCACACAGTATTCAGAGAAAACATTAAGAACATTCCCACTTCGTCACACCTTCCTCTCCTCCAAGTGCTTCAAAATGGATTCCTTGAGGACCTGCTCCATGATTTTTGTAGGGACTGAGGTGGGGCTGTGTTGAGAAGGAGGGGACAGGTCCCTGGCTGCTGGAGGTTGTGTCTTCAATTGACATTAAATTAGTGCTTTTTGTTTTGTTAATAAATAAGAATCCCTTAATAAGAGCCTGAAAAACACTGTGGCTCAGTCAGAGAAGCATCCAGGATGTATAGTTCATCCAATATAATGAAAAGCATTCAAGCTTGGGTGTTCATCACAAAGCCCAACAATCCTGAAATGCCACACAACCCCCATTTCCGAAGCACCCATTATTGTGTTTGCTTTTATAAAGAGGCCCCTACTCCGCTACCCCATAGTGTGTTCAATGGACAACTGTAGGCTCCGTTCCTCATTGTGGTTGTAAGAGAAGACATCAGATCTGCTTGTTACCCCACTCACATCATTGGGACAACTCAGCTGGCTTGTTCTGCCCTCTGATGGTTTTCAGTAGAGGATAGATTTCTTGTCATGCGCCTCTTCAGCTCCCTTCAGGAGGCACTTCCTCCCTCTCTTAGGGATAGTCTCAGGGGTTCTCCCCTCTTTTTCTCCAACTGGGAAAGACGTGGCTTTTTTGTCCCACCCTACCCCTGCCCCATGTTTCTCTGTGTCTTGCTCTGTTTTTCATTCTAAAAGGGGGAGTGGGGAGGGGAGGAGAGTGTCCTGGAGACAACCAAAAGGCAAATTTCAGGCTTTTTAACTTTCCATGCACTGTACTGAGAGGGCAGGGCAATGGATGATTGATTCCACCCTCTTCCCCCACAGTCTTTGCCAATATCCACCCTGTGCAGTATTTAGACTTCAGCAGGAGTGTAGAGCAGTAGATCTAGTAAGCAGAGTTCTGGATTCTTACTTACCTGCCCTACTGACAGCAGGTCAGTTTTTAAAAAAAAGTAAACTTCGGATGGTGGCCACAATTGGCTGTCTTGTTTTCTGGCTCCCTCGTTTATGTACAAACCAAGGACATACCTGGCCAAATTAGGGCACCGTTGGCAGATATGGTCCTATATGCACCTTGCATACCTTAGGTTGTATAACTGTGTACAAATTGCATGTTGAGGACTTGAGTATGTGTATTAATTACTTTATGGGAGGGCATAGGCTCCTAAAAGATACGAAGTAACATTTCCCAAAAGTCTTGTAGTGACTTCAGAGCCTAAGGACCAGATTTTTAAAGGTATTTAGGTTTTGCTTTCCTCAGTGTTGCAACGTTGCTCATTTTCAAAAGTGACGTAGCACGTTAGAGCCTGCGGCCCACTGACTTTCAGTGAGGCTTAGACTCTGAAGTGCCTAAGTCACTTTTGAAAATGAGACTTAGGTGCTGCAGTGCTAAGTGGAGCAATACCTATAGAAATCTGGGCCAAAATCACTTTTTCAAAGGGGCCTTAGGCTTCTACATCATGTTGGCTTTTTACAGAACTTGACTGTTTCGTTTGTGCGGCTTATACACCTGTGCTTTGCAAGAATACCTTTGACTCTGTACATTGTCTTTTGTTAGTAAATTTTGAGCTTGATGAGTAGGAGTAATTGTAGGCGCAGTTGTTTTTTAAAAAGTTGAATGTTGTTTTCTTTCCTTTTTTTTTTTTTTTTTTTGCAATGCAGGCATTCCTGCTGATAGACTTTTTCAATGTATAGGGGGAAAAATCATCATGTGTGCCAGAAATAATGTGTGTGAGGACGTTGTTTTGTTTTATCTCAAAACCTATAAAAAGACTATGTGTCCACTTGCTCAGATAAGGAAAAACAGGACTTGGTTTGAGGCAACTGCAGTTAACTACTTCTCTTTTTTAAGTAATGCATTCATCATATTAAATAACATTGGGAGAGTACTTTTAAATATTTGTTACTGACTAACTAATCTTCATAAACTCCCCCTTATTGTGGGTAAATGTTTTTATCCCCAGTTGACAAAAGGAGAATAGTGAGGCATAGCGAGGTTAAGATTGCCCAAGCCAGTGCTGGGATTAGAACTAAAGAGTTCTTGGCTCTTGGTCAGGGCAGGTGCTGCACATTAGTTGTCCACTCTCTTTAGAGCTCAATCATAATTTTGCCACGAGCCTAGAGTAAAGGGACAAGTGGTGTTGCATTGCTCAGGAGTTGCCTGGGTGGGTGATTTTAACTTTCAGAGTTGCAATCTTCCTGCTGGCTTTTCTGCTGCTTTTGGGAGGGAGTAAATTCTGATGGGTCTATACTGGTTTAACATATGTTGCCCAATGCATCGGAGCAGCTGAGCAGTTATGCCGCTTGGCCGGTTGGGGGCGGAGCCAAGGCTCCTCCTATCCCCTGAACCTCCCCGTTCACCTCTGTGGGGGAATGTAGCAGCTCTTCCCTTTCTGCATTGAGCACAGCAGTAATGGTAACTGATTTAAGGGAGGAAGGGGTAAGGGCTTTGTCTCCTTACTCCCTTGTGCTTGCAAACAGGGCAGACCACAATCTACCCTTGTGTGATTAGGGCAAGGGCACTTACAACACCAGCATGTAAAACTCCCTTTGATTATGTATATCTAAAGGGTAATAAACAATATTGCCAACCACAAGCCTTTAAAAATAGTAAGTCAGGTCCCAAAATCACAAGATTGGCTTAAAAATCAAGAGATTTAAAAACAAAATAACTGGTTTGGGATTCTTTTAATTTGCCTTCTAATTTCTGAGCCTTAACGGTATGATGGGATCACATTTTCAAGCTTTTCTCCACAACCATGAGTGCTAAATCTCATTGACTCCTGGAGCTGTGGCTTAAAGAAACTCACCAAATATGAGTCTTGCAATAAAATCACAAGAGTTGGCAATACTGCAGGAACCTTAATTGGCTTTTTGGAGAATCATTAATCCATTTTGTGACTGTGTCTTTTTCATTAATTTTCAACTTCTACGTTAAGCTTTTAGATCACCAAAGTGGGAATCACGGTCTCTTGTGAAAAAGAGTGAGTGAAGCCAGTGGTTTTAACCTGCTGATTTTACTTCCCTCCAGTTTTCATTGTTCCAGAAAACAGGCATTCAGAAATGCATATTATTCTGAAGGGAATCTGGCCTTGGTTGTTAAAATAATTTGCAAAAACAAAACTGTGAAAACAGTCTCCAAAGAGTCAACCCTCATGCTACATTTATCATAATTGCATTCTAAGCAATTTGCCTCATAGCAGTGTGTATCGAATTCTCTCTGTATAAAATTACTCAGTGCAATTCAAATTCATGTAAAGGACATTTACCGTGTAGATGATATATACACCCCTGTTTTAACTGCATCTTATTTGAAGTTATAAGTTACCCTTACAAGGTCATTCTATGCAACTTGGAGCACTATACCTTATTTTTTCAAAACAGAGGTAGATTTTTTTCTAGGTGTTTAAAAGAATGCAGTGCAGTATAAATATTATATATATTATAGAAAGTGACATCCATAATTACATTATTCTTGATATGTGTGTGTCAAGAGCCATATCTTTTTAAGCTTCAGCTTGAACAAAAAGATACACAAGCACTTTAATATTTTTTAAAACATTTTATTGTTTGCTAGTTGTACTTTTTTCTTTCGGTTTTTTGGGGGCTATAGCATGCACTAAGAAGTAGAGTTAATGGAAGCATGCATCATTGACTGCAGCAGAATGATGGATTCTTGAAAGCAAGTGAAAATGCCTAGAATACTTTTGCTTTTTTCTGATTTCCTGGTCTCTTTAATCCTGAAAGAAAAGGGAAAAGAACTAAATTAAAACCAGCTTCATACATAGACACAGTAGTGGTAGGTTATGTGTGTGCGCGTGTTTTTTGTTTGTTTTATTTTTAGGTGGTTTTTTTTAATGCTAGTGATTAGAAATGGTTCTAAGGCATGACAAGACTGGTACTCTCACATTTGGAATAAAAGAATTAATACAATTTTAAACTAAGTATAAATTGCAAAAACATACTATACAGTTAGAATGTCAATCATCTATAGATAGATTTGTAAACAACTCACTTGTGACTGCTCCCTTCTTTTGCCCTTCTGAAGCAGTATACTGTATTGGATGATTTTTTTTTCTTTTAAAACATGTTAGGACAGCATGTTATTAACTGTATCTGTTACAAAGGTTGTGTTGTCAGTTTGTTTACATTTTCATCCAAGATACAAGGTCCTGGAAAATATATTCTTCCCCTTGTACAGCATTGCACAATTTGCTAGATATATGATGGAGTTTCTTTGTCTTCCTCTGAAATACCAATTAACGTCACCAGCCATTGGCAGGATAGATGAATGGCTTTATCTCATATAGCGTGTCTTATGGCACTATGATCTGGTCTTTCATGCAAACTGCCTTCATTTAATTTAAAATTTATTTTGAAACTGACAATGATCTAGCTTGATATAAAGTAAACGAATGTAAGCCAGTTGTAAATTGAGATATGTGACCACATAGAGGTTTTTATTGGTTTAAATAACTAATTCAAGTTCTTTAAACCAGTGCAGCTTCTGTTTAGACTTAAGGCCCGTCCCTCACATTTGAGTCTATTCTGGTTCACTGCAGGCCATACAATTTTTGACTTCTGCTGGGTCAGTTCTTCTGTCCATTACCAAGGGATTTTCCTTCACAATTCCTTTAATAGGCATAACACCCTGACACCCCAATATTCGCCACTGTCATGTAATTGGGATATGTCTTATACCAGTGGTCCCCAACCTTTCTGTGGCCAAGAGCACATTCATCCCTTCATCAGAGTGTGGCGGGCAGCGACACTTCTCGGCGGCATTTCAGTGGCGATGGTTCTCCGCCAGAAGTGCTCCTCGGCGGCATTTCGGAAAAGCTTCTCCGCCGGAAGCGCTGCATGGAGGCATTTCAATGGTGACACTTCTCCGGCGGATGCCCCTCTCCTCTTCCTTCTTTGGCACCGCCCCTGACGGCGGGCACACATAAATGCCCCGGTGGGCGTCATGGCGCCCGCGGGCACCATGTTGGGGACCACTGTCTTATACAAAGTATGCCTTCTGATGTGTCGTTCTAAAAGTCTTGATCTGCTAGACAGTAATATCTCGTTGGATTGTATGTCCTATAGTCGTATGTGAAGTTTGGCTATGTATGTGTTGCTGAAACATGTCCTGAGGTTGAAAACACCCACAAGCAGCCTTTCAAGTATAACAGTAAAAAGGCCAAACAATGTTAATAGCTTATTGAGAAAATGCACACAAGCACAAGGATTACCCCTGGAACTGTGTACAATCAAAACTTCTCAGAGATAGCCCTATACAATGGGAACTGTTTGACCCAGGTCACAGCAAAAAGGCTTTCCAGCAAGTGGGGAGAAGATATAAAAGGGGGAAAATGACATTATGGGGGGACCTCACGTTCCTTGTAACAACACACCTGGAAACACCTGAGGAACAAAGACTGAACTGTGGGAAGTGATGGTCCCAGGCTAGATGGATCTTTAGCCAGTGTATGAAAACCTGAGAAAGCCGAGGCAACATGTGTCTTAAGAATCTGCCAGCCTGTTTATCACTCAGGGTGAGAATTTGCTAATTTATATCTTACCTATCTAGTGTATTCACCTCAGTTTGCGGTTTTTATATACTAAGGTACTCTGCTTTGATCTGTTGGCTGTCTCTTATAATCACTTAAAATCTACCTCTTGTATTGAATAAACTTGTTTTTGTTTTAATTTAGTTTGTGTAATTCATAACTGGGGGGGAGCGGAGAAAAGCTGTACACGTCTCTCGCCACATTGAGGGAGAGGGTGAATTTCAATTAGTTTATGCTGTATAGTTCTGCGCAGCGCAAGACAATACAATTTTGGGTTTATTCTCCAGAGTGGGAGTGCACTTGAGTGCTGGGCAATTCTTTAGCTGAGCTCTCCCATGCAGAGCTGATCTCAGCATCTGTGTGAATGTAGCTGAAGCTGAGTATGTCTCTACCTGTGTTTGTGTGTGCTGAAAGGGGACTTGAGAACCTGTCACAGCAGCACAGAGTAAGGGGAACCAGGCTGGTGGGACAGGTGGGCTCAGTGGTTTCCCAGTTCCAAGTGGTACCCCGTGGGGAACACGTCACAACAGGAATTAAAGGAAAATTTCCACATGCATCAAGGGGAGAAGAAAATACTAAACGTCTTCACAGGATCAGTCAGCGTGTAATGACTGACCTTTAGTAGAATATATAATATTTTAGCTAGTAATGTCTGCTATAATTTAGGGTTACATTGCTATTTCCATTATAACCCTTTGTTCTTCTTTGAGTGATTTCTCATGTCAATTCCATTAGGTGTGTGCGCGCCGTGTGCACAATCGTCGGAATGTTTTTCCCCTAGCGGTACCCGTCGGGTTGTCTGTGGAGCCCCCTGGAGTTGCGCCTTCATGGCGGTGTATATTGGTCCCTGCCAACGTGCTGACCTCTTCAGTTCCTTCTTACCACCAGTGGCCGTTGTTGGAGCTGTTCCTCTCGCAGCAAGCGATCCGCTAGTGGACTTTTCTCACTGTTACCTGTAAGTAGTTGAAAAACTTAGTGTTAGTTAGTTCAAGTAGTTTTAGTCAGTTTTAGATAAGTTTCATTTGGGGGTTCTCCCCCCTGCCACATTTCCCCTCCTGGGGACCGGGGCATGCCTTGGTCTCAAGGTTTCAGACTGTGCAGGTCCTGTCTGAAGCCTATGCCAAAGGGAGACCCACATGACTCCTGTTTGAAGTTCTTGGGGGAAGCCCATCAAACAGATAAGTGTAAAATCTGCAGAGGCTTCTGCCCAAGGACCAAGAAGGAGAGGGACTTTAGGTTGAAACTACTCCTCATGGAGTCAGCCCTTCATCCCCAGCCAGCACAAGCAGCGTCTGACCCCAAGCCCAGCACTTCAGTGCGGAGTGCACCAGCCTTGGTAAGAGAGGCCCGCGGCGCTGAGAAAGGACTCTGGCTCCAGGGACCCTTTGCACCGCTATTCCCCGGCACTGAAGACCTCCTCTGGTTCGAGTGCCTGGTACCGCTCCCATTCGCTGGTGCCACACAAAAGAAAGAAGACAGACAGAGGTCGCTCTCCCACTAAGATAGTAGAGTGAGGAGGCACCAGCGGGGTATGTCCCGCGCCAAGACACCAGGCTCCGACTCAGCTGGCACCGTTGACTCCGGCCTCATAGGGAGGTCCATCGAGTCCGGTTCTAGTGGACTCCCCAGCGCAGGAGTGTCGGGAGGAGGACCTAGACCTTCCCCCTACACTGGATACCTTTGAGGAGGCTAGGTACCGCAGAGCGATGACAGCGCAGTGCCCCGCACCTGCGCTGCGAATACGCACTGTTCCCTCTAGGGGCAAGCTCACGATGATGAGGCACCACTTGCCCTCACCTCGGCACCACTCCCTGGCACCATCTCACTCCGCACCACCTTGGTCGCCGAGGTCAGAGTCCTCGTCGGACTCGGAGGCAGAGTTGTATGCCTGTAGGCAAAGTTAGCACCGCTCTCGGCACCATTCTAGAGAAGAGGAAGGGCAGCCGCTACCTATGATGTTCTGGCCTCCGTAGTGGCAGATGCCAGCTCAGTGGTCCTTCTGGACCCCATGGGCCTACCACCAAGCCCTCCATCATCCATATCGGTAGCTCAGGAACCTCCGCGAAGTCAGGAGATGGGCGCACAGGCCAGCACTGAGACCACTGTGGACCCGGCACCAGTACCAAGACGGGCATGGGCCCAGAAACCAGCACCGTTCCCGACAGCACATAGGGCGTTTCGGTGCAAGGAGATCCCTGCGAGCAGAGGGTCAGGAAGACCTGGTGCCCGCCCCCCCCCCCCCCCCCCCCCCCGGTATCTTCCTCATCCTCCCCGGATGAAGTAGTGGTAGGCACCTCTACCACACTGTCTGCCATGGACAACAGAGCACACCAAGAGTTGCTCAGGAAGGTGGCTCAAAATTTGAGCATGCAGGCAGGAGGAGGCTGATCCTATGGTTGACATTCTGGTCCCTGAATGTCCCTTGAGGGTGGCTTTGTCCCTCATTAAGACTATCCATAACACCACTAAGGTGTTGTGGCAAACACCCGCCTCCCTTCCCCCCTCCACCCCCTGCCCAGGGCAAAAGGAAGTATTTTGAGCCTTCCAGGTCTGTGAGAGTGAGGGATCGTCCATCAGGATAGGTTGTAGATCCTTGATGATGCAGTGGAGAGGTTTTAGTTGGGGGCTGTAGGTGATGGCTAGTGGTGTTCTGTTACTTTCTTTGTTGGGCCTGTCCTGTAGTAGATGACTTCTGAGTACCCTTCTGGCTCTGTCAATCTGTTTTTTCACTTCCCCAGGTATTGTAGTTTTAAGAACGCTTGATAGAGATCCTGTAGGTGTTTGTCTCTGTCTGAGGGATTGGAGCAAATGCGGTTGTATCTTAGGGCTCGGCTGTAGATAATGGATCGTGTGATGTGGACTGGATGAAAGCTGGAGGCATGTAGGTAAGTATAGCAGTCAGTAGGTTTCCGGAATAAGTTGGTGTCTATGTGACAATCGCTTATTTGCACTGTAGTGTCCAGGAAGTGGCTCTCTTGTGACACCATCATGGGACCTAACCACATCAGCCACACCATCAGGGGCTTGTTCACCTGCACATCTACCAATGTGATATATGCCATCATGTGGCAGAAATGCCCCTCTGCCATGTACGTTGGCTAACCCAGACAGTCTCTACGCAAAAGAATAAATGGACACAAATCAGATATCAAGAATGGTAACATTCAAAAACCAGTAGGAGAGCATTTCAGTCTCCCTGGACACTCAATAACAGACTTAAAAGTGGCCATTCTTCAACAAAAAATACCCTTCAAATATAGACTTCAACGAGAAACTGGAGAACTGGAATTAACTTGCAAACTTGACACTATCAAATTAGGCCTGAGGGGAGTGGCTGGGTCACTACAAAAAATAATTTTCCCTCTGTTGATACTCACCTCTCCTCGTCAACTGTTGGGAATGGGCCACATCCACCCTAACCGAATTGGCCTCATTAGCACTGACCCCCATTTGGTAAGGTAACTCCCATCTTTTCATGTGCTGTATATTTATACCTGCCTACTTTTTTTTCACCCCATGCGTCTGATGAAGTGGGTTATAGCCCACAAAAGCTTATGCCCAAATAAATTTGTTAGTTTCTAAGGTGCAACAGGGACTCCTTGTTTTTGCTGATACAGACTAACATGGCTACCCTTCTGAAACCTAACGAGATAGTAACATTGAGAATTCTGCTTAAATATGCTGTAGTGTCACTGTTTAGTTCCATTACTTAGGATGAGGTCATCTTGCAGATAGAGATTTAAATACACTGTGCATACTGAAGACCATTTAAGTCTGCATCCGCAGCCTTCCTATTTTTGTGCTGCAATCTGTGGTTAAAACTTAAAGCCAGTGAGTCTCAGAGGAATTGCAAATATTTGTATACTTTTAAGAAAAAGCAGAGATTAGGAAACTGCAAAGTTGTGATTCTTTTTTCCTAATACGACTGTCAAATTTTTTCTTGAAAAGATCTTCCTTTTCAAGTATCCAGTAATTTTTTACATGTTGCTCTACACAGACATGCAAAATAGTACTCTATACTACTAGGACAGAATTTTTTTCTTTCTTTCTCTCTTTCTTTCTCTTTCTTGTCCCATGGAAATCAATGAAACAAGTCACATTAAGCATGCGTGTAAGTGATTTGCTGAATTTTAAAGTTGCCTTCTAGCTGCAATCATGCTCAGATGGCTTATTTTTACATCAAGGCTTCCTGCTATTAGAGTTTATTCAGTGCTGCCACCTCTCCTTCATTCCGATGTAAAGACCACATATAGTGGGGTTTGAGAGCTTAGGGGAAGGAATCCAAATCTTTGGCCTGGAGTGGCTGCCAATTCCCTCAGCATACCTCCTTGGCACTCCATACCGCCGTGCTGTATTTCAAGCATCCTGAGGATGGATTTTTAATTACAATGTCAGTCTCTTTCTAGCAGTTCAGTCAGGACTGATAAAGTAACCCACTGGAAAGCAGGATTTTCTTCCAGAAGTAGTCGTAGTAGTAATAATAATATGTATCACTTCTGTGCTTTAGGCTTTTTTTCCAAAGTGTTTTAGAAAAATTAACTAAATAATCCTTAGTTCTGTCAAGTTTGCCTGTATAAAGCCTGTACGTATGTAATTATATATGTGTTAGTGTTGCACTCATTGTTTGCAAGTTCAAGATATTGCTTGCTGTCAAGGTTAATGGAATAGAGCACTGAATTACAGGCTGATCTAATACTTACTAGTACAGCAAATGTTGCACCTAGGAGGCAAGTGACCAAGATGCAACCCACCAATATTTTCAATGTACAGTACCTGAAATGTGAAGGGAAAGTGTTTTGCCCTGGTTAGTTCTACCAGAAAAGAGCAATGCAAACATTATTATCTGAATCTGTTTTACATTAAACTATCAGTAACTGTCAAGGGCAAGTCTTCTACAGTTAGTTTGGAAAGTTACGTCATTCATTTTTAAGCATTGGGTGGAAACAGCATCTCAGTGATATAATGCCTTTGGATCTTGTATATCATTTTGAAACAGAACATGATTCTTTGAACCTTTTTTGTCTCCTCCGATACTTCTGTGATCTCTGAAGGCACTTCCCTGTAACTTTGAAGCCTCATTCATGATAGTTAAAGGCATAAGGACTGAATGTCATTCAGAAGTAACATAACAGAACTTACCAACACAGTTTTAAAAGATTCTCAGACAAGAGTGCTTATGTAGTCAGGCCTTAAAAAAACAAAAAACAACCCGCCCCCCCAAAACAAAGCAGGTTTTTAGCAAATGGAGAATGTGCAAAAAGGTTTGAAGTCTAAAGTTTGGTGTGCTTAATTTTTGCTCCTGTGTTGTTCCATAACCCTCAAGAGATTTGTGAAAAAAATTGATTTAAGTATTTCTCTTGAAGAGCTGTCCTGGGGACTGCTCCCTCACTAGAATATCTAAATCTCTTCTGTTGTTGCTAGTTGTTTTATTTTGTTTTATCTTCTCATTTATTTTTTATCCTAGAATTGAGAATTTTTGGCCAAATCATTGCTTTAGAATTTGTTGCTGTGCATTTATCCTAAAAACAATGTCTACTGTTAGTACTACATGCTGTGCCATCTCCACCACAAACCATTCAGAATTCCATGAGCTGAAAGTATTTCCTTGTGCAGAATTAAGATGCTAAAAAGTTTTTTTTTCCAGGATAGAAGTTTTCAGTGTTAGAATGTGTTTTATACATTATTTATACATTAAGAATAGGGATTGCAATTAAAATATTTCTTCCCCAGTCAAGATATTTCACACCAATGAAAGTCAGTTCTGAATGAAATACATAAAAGCATGAATCTGGCCACATTTAAAAAGAATGGCAAGATGCATGTACTTTCTCACACTACATTCACTGTGAGCTCCACTGTGAAATCTTGGACACTTAGCCAAAAGACACTTAGTCTTTCTTCATTCTTGCCTTTACAGTTAACAGCTGCAGAGGAGCGGTGTTTCACTCTTCTTGGTTGAAATAATTAAATAACCCAATTTAGGCTATGTAAAGGCTTATACCACAGTGATGGGCAAATAAAAAAATGCGTAAGAGAATAATTGTTATAATTCATTTTGCCAAATTAAACTGTACAATATTAGGTTAAAAATTTGTTTTGAAATATAAGGATAATAATCTTCAATTATAAAGTATTTTAAATATGTACCACAGGCCTTCTTACTAATCAGATATATTGACCTGTGCTTTCTAAAAGGTAAATTTGTCAGACACCAGAATCCAGGGTTGGTATTGTTCCCAAAATGTCACTGAACTAACACACTAATATTTTTCCTTTTGTTATTATTGCTCTGTTTTAACAGTATGACCACAGAAGAAATACAGAACAAGAGATAACGGACTTAAATTGGTCTATGAGAAGATTTAAGTTTTAAATTTGCCATAAAATAACATTATATGAATGGATCAAACTTGGAATACTCTGAATAAGTTCTGTGTACAGTACAGGATCTGCTGATCTTGATATTTTAGAACTCTTCCTACTTCTGCACAATTTAAACCATTTTCACATCGAAAGCAGCCAATCAGCACTCAGAAAAAAACCCCTCTTCTGTCATTAAATTTCAGCAGTCAGAATACATCATTAAACTGAATATTGTGATTATGGTATGTGGACTTTCATTATGCAAAATAATATACTTTCAAGCAAAGCAATAAATGTACTTAGTGTAAACTATTCAAGCAAATTAATGGCACATACACACACTAGTGTGTCTGGAATACCTTTGAAAATCTGAATTGTCATATTCCTCCTGGGGAGCAAAAAATGCTTCATTTTCTAATTAAAAATCATTTAGATCTTCTTATCATGTAAGAAGACATTGAGCCAAATTCTGCTGTCATTTACTCCAGTGACTCAAATGGAAGGCAATTGGGAGCAGAATTTAGTGCTGCATTTTTAGGGACTTTGGTTGGAATCAAGAGTGGAGAGGATAAAACTCCTGAAAAGCTGGGCAATGGGGCTGCAAGCAAGATTGTGTGATGTTTTCCCCATCCTTCTCCAGCCTCTGCACCCTGCAGAATCCTCTCCATGGGTGCTCTGCGGGGATTCCACAATTTGGGTACAAAGGGAGGCAGGGCTAGAGATGAGAGGTATGTCCCTCAACATCATAGGCTATGGGAAATCTATGAGTCTCAAATTAATGTTGATCATATCAGGATTAACTTGCTCACTTTTCCCCAGAAGATGGGAAATTGTTCGGACAGCTGTTCAATGTGGAGCCCATGACAGCAGAGTTGTTGCCACCTTTTTGTGCTTCCTTTGACCAGATCTGCAGATTTCGGCTCCCCTCCGTAATGCCTTAGCACAGTAATCATAGTTTTTATTCTTCGTTTAGGTGCAGATATTTGGGTAAACTCTTACATTGCTGCCAAATTTTTTTAATCCTCTGATTATTATTTATAACATTGTAATTCAGAATTTTTTTTCATTGGCTGCCTGGACATTTTTTCTATTATTGGAGTTAAAAAACCACTTAAAGTGTTCATAGAAAGGAGCCAAAAACAATGACTGTTAAAATGTGGCTTCCATGTTTATTGATTCTCTGAGTCTGAGTGGTTCCATATCCAATGTAATCAGTTTACTAATCTGAAGAGGGGTGTTCTGTTGACTCAGAACACAACTTGCATCCCACCATCAGAAATACTCTGTAATCAGAACTTAATTGACAATTTTTTTGATGCATTTGGAATGATAGAATCTACCTTGCTCTTCCACAGCTCTGTTTGGTTTGAAGAGCTAACAGTAGTAAAAAGAGAGCAGATACGACTCCAACATGATGGGTTTTGATGACAATCCTACTCCAACTGAAGTCTATATGAGTTTTGCCATAGACTTCAGTGGTAGCTGGATTGGATCTCTGTTGAACAAATAAGTTGACTAAAAGTGTTCCAGTTTAAGATTGTTATTTTGCCAACTATAATCACAGTGAGTCACCATTGGTTTATGGAACGGTCCTAGTTGTCAGTCAGCCATTCTGCCCACTCTGCTTGTAAATGGCACAAGAGGATATGCTGAGCTGTATGTATGCTACGCAAGTGGAGATTGTTCCAAGGAATCTGTTCAGAAGGGTCAGAGCAGATAACCCAACATATCAGTCCACGGCCAAACAGCTTTCCATTTTCAAGCATCTGACCCAGTTGAGCTCTGTGCTTGGCAATACTACTAGTCACCAACAGAACCAGAGCCAAATTTTACTGGGGGGGGGGGGGGGGGGGGAGAGAGAAAGGAATATGGAAACCAGAAGAAAAATGTATGTGTCTGATACAGTATTGTTCACCATATGAAAGTGCAATATGAGCAGTTTTATTCACAGAGACCACAAAAGGATTCCTGAAGCCTAGATGTTGATGCATGTTACCATTGGAAAATGCAATAGTAATGTAAACAAAGCCAGAGGGTTTGTGTAGCTTGTAATTTCAAAGTTTTGTAAGCATTCACTAATTAGATGTTGAAGATAGTTTTCTCTAGTAAGCAAGTGAGACTAGATGTAGATGGATGGTCATTTGGTTAGATGGTAATTAGCTATGGTAAAAGCATGGAGTGAAAAATGCCCATCTGCATTAACTGACAAAATCACTAGCAATAATTGCCAACATTCCTAAACAGTACAGAAAATCCTTGCATGTCACAAGCTGCCTATTCTGCATCACTTATACAGAACTTTCAGATTTTACCGTTTTGATGGATTGATCCTTTTTTGCCCCCTATTGGGTGGTAGAGAGGGGTCTCTAGCAGTGGCTTCTATTCCTCAAGAGATATTCAACTGGGCAGATATCAGCAGAAGGCTGGCCTGATGAACTGTCCAAGCTAGAGGACTAATTTGGGGTGGGGAGAGAAGGGTCCAGCTGAAGGCCAAGATATGGTTGGCTTAAACTCCAACCCCAGCTCCACGGAGGAGAGCTGGGGAGACCTAACCACCAGATCCACAACCACAACCCAAGCCCTGTGCGTGCCAGAGAGGCTGAGGAGCTACTGGAAGCAGGGGCTCAGAAACAGACCGGTGAGAAGTTGCCTAGGAAACCAAACCCTCTGGAGGAGGGGACCACAGGGTGAACCTGAGGAATGCCCTTCAAGAGGATCATAATAGGAAACAGGCTGAGACTTGAGAGATTGTTGCCAACCACTGGGGCCCAGCAATTGGTTGGGTTTGGGCCTACCAAACCCAACGGGAGTGTCCATTAAGGCCTTGAGCAAGTGAACTAAACTCCAAGATGCCAGTGACTGTACACCCTGATCCAGGGGATGGACTTTTTAGCACCTTGAAAGGGGAAAGGATGTCCAACAGCTAGCCAGAGGGCTATGGTTGTGATAAAGGACCAACAGGTGGGCTGGATTGTGAATGATCCTTCAGAGAAGGAGGGAAACTGAGGCAGGCTTCAGGGGTTTTGCTTCAGGGCAGTGCCGCAGACTGAAGACAACCATTAACACGTGGTACTAGAAGTGCGATCTAAGATGTCCTCTGCCATCACTGAGGGATGACAGTTCAGAGCGATGCCTACCAGATCCTCCATCATGATACGTCTGACCTAAGCTGGTCCACGGAGTTGCACCAATGACTCAGGAGTTTTGGTATGAGGCTTGACATCCACAGCAACAATGGAACAGGCCTGGGCATTGAAACAGGTGGAGATCTATGATCCAGTTGATTGGATGCAGGATTTATGGGTGTGAGGGGGGGGGTGTGAGGGGCACATGGGGGGGGGATAGCTCAGTGGTTTGAGCATTGGCCTGCTAAACCCAGGCTTGTGAGTTCAATCCTTGAGGGGGCCATTTAGGGATCTGGGGCAAAAATTGGGGATTGGTCCTGCTTTGAGCAGGGGGTTGGACTAGATGACCTCCTAAGATCCCTTCCAACCGTGATATTCTATGCCCTTATGGGAACAAAAATGGACAGGCCAGCCAACATTTACAGGATGTTGAAAGCGTGCAGAGGTCCCAGATTTTTAGAGACACTTAGCCAGGGCATAGCAGGGAATAGGCCAAGAGCAGAAACACTCTTGGGTGCTAATTAGCCTGACCACACAGTATGAGCAAACAAAACATATGTGGGAGAGTAATTGTTCCAAGTTAGCCAATGAACTGACCGTGTACCAGTCTGACTTCCCTGAACGGGTCCCCAACAGCTGTTAGAGAGAGAGAGAGAAACCCTTTTAATCCAAACAGAGTTTCTTTGTTCTTGTCAGTTCCTGGGCTTCGGTCCTGCTTGTCAAAACCAGTTTGGTAGGATCAGCAGGAACTAGACCAGAGTCTTTGGAGCCAGTGGGTCTTCCATTGTCCCATAACAACCCTTGAGCATTTACTAAGGGGAGGATTGTTTTGAGCTTTTCTTCTGGTCCTGCTTATTTTTCCTTACAGACCACTATTAAACTAAACCAATATAGTCATACAGTAAACAGCTCAATAACCACATCAGTGTATAATATTGATAAATAATCACAGAACAGCTCCACTTCCATCACACACATTAATAATATAAACAATAATACACATAAGGTTTGTATTTAAGAAGGAATACAAAAATAGAAAATGATACAGACTTTCACAGTGGCCAAGTTAATTTTGCAGGAACAACCTTATTTTTTGGACCATTTGATATTTCAAACTTGACATTATACTAACACAGGGTTGCCAGCTTGGTATTTGGTGGTTTTTCCCTTAAATCCCCAGTTCCTGTAGAGAGGTCATTAAGTGAGAATCCTAACTTCCATTAAAAAAAAAAATCTTTCGTGCTCATGGTTGTGGAGAAAAGCCAGAAAGCATGTATCCAAAAGTCTCAGGAACCAGAAGGCTAATAAACAGAACCCATTTATTTTTGTTTTTAAATATCTTGTGAGTTTTGGGGCTGACTCACGATTTTTGGATGCTTGAGGCTGGCAATACTGCTAATGCTAGTATTGTGTAGTATTTTATTGGGGAAACAATATTCCAAGAATTACGAAATAGAATTCCAAAGCTCAAACACAATGGTGATCTGTGGAGGGCAGGAGTGTATCTGATGTTTTACATATACATATAGCAGAAGTTGTTTGGCTTTTGAAGCTTAAAAATCTGTAGTATTTGTCAACAGGGTATGTACATTCTTTGAACTGGGCCTAATCTAAAACAAATGGTCTTGGCCAGGTAGGTGTCTACCTGGTGGAGTTTATACCAATTCTGGCAGCTCTGAGATGTTCTGCAGTATCTTAGAAGATGAAGGACTAAATTCTGACCTCAGCCACACAGGCACAAATCCAGAATAGCTCCATTTATTAAAATAGAATTACACTGGATTCAAACCAGTATAACTGAGATCAAATCTGGGGTAAGAACTATGGAAAATGAAAGCCCTGGATTTTTTTATAGTAAATTTGAAACATATATCTAAAATATGGAATGAAATGCTCAAATGCAACGCTCAATACCATCTTCATTAATAATGTGATCTCTAACTGTAATGTAGCAGCTGACCTTTCAAGCATTTTGTTTTTAAAACTCTTTGCTGTTCAGTCAATATTTACTTCAAGAATAACTGAGTGTATTTTATACCAAGGTAATGTAAACAGAAGCAGCTGTAGGTATGCTGTAAGTGATTAACAGGCAATCAAGGCTATCTGTACATCTTTTGTTTGTAATGAAAAAGAATGAAGTATTTCTAGTTTGGGGGGGTTGGAAATTAATACTTCTATTTTATTCTCTAGATTATGCTTGAACACTTTACAAAGAGATGACAGCATGATTTAGGATTGCAGAGTCAAAAAAGAACATGCACTGTTTCTAGGGACACTCATCTTAAAAATCATAATGCTCTCTGAAATCCTTTACCAACTATTGTTTCAAGAAACATCTCAAATAACTGCGACATTTAAAGAAAAAATCTTTTTTTTCTATTTTTTCCCTTTTGTTTTTTTCTGTGCATTTGGCAGGTCTTTGAGAATAATCAGTTTTACTGTTTGCTGTGGATGCTCAGTCAATTTCCCTTTCTGTTTGTGTTGGGTTTTGCACACAGCAACAGAAATAAAGAAAAATATTTTAAAACAACAGGAAAATGTTAAAATCTCAAAAATTGAGGTCTCAGGGCAGGTTGGTACCTGAAAGTTGATGAAATTTCAAGTTGATATCTTTTCAATACATTCCCCTTATTTTATTTCTGAGTTCTTAGGATAAAAGATCGAGGAGAAAATGGAGAACACATGGAGTATATTCAAAAGCAAACAAAAATAACCCTCTTCTCCCAGAAGTTATGTACACCCGCATATATTTATTTCAGCAGAATTATTGCAGGCCTCTAGTGAATATAAAATGTAACTAGCAAATGGGGAATGAGTAAGTTAACTATTTTGGTCAGAAAGATAGGGAGAAATTATCTAAACACACTCCGTGTTCTTGGGAAGGCTAACTTAACAAACTCAAGCAGTTGAAATGAGGTCATACAATAACAGTATGCAAAGAGCAAGCATGTGAAGCAATGTTTTACAACTCATCTCTCATATGAGAGTTTTTTATGGCTGTGAATCTGCATGGGTTGCAGAAAGAGTTTGGCTGATAATTTCATGAGCCAGGACATGGTACATGGGAAACTGCTGTTCCTTTAAGAAAAAGGCATTCCCCTGAACTAAGCACTCTGGCCTGAAATACAACCTTTTTCAACTCTTCACTTCAGCCAGAGTTGCCTGTATCTATGGAATGGCACTTTCTTAAAGGTACACTGACATCATGTTAGAATTTTGTTTTACAGGATGGTGAAATCACTGCTAAATTAAATAACATTTCGCTTAAATTAGTTCAGATTGTTGGATCAAGTGAGCAGAAAACAATGCAATTTGTGTATTAAATATTAGACCCGCTAATCTGTAACCCACTCAATTTTCTTTTTTTCCTGTAGGGTAAATTAGCTGAATCAGTTCCTTTAAAGTGTTTGTTTTGCAGACTGAATTGCTTCTTACTCTCTCACTTATGGTAAAATGACAAAAGTATGCACATTTTCAGAGAGATCCTGGAGGGACGGTATGCATGAAACATGATGTACGGAGCTTAGGCGCACTTGTGTGCTGGAAGAGTTTAATAGAATCAGGAATTTGGGGCACACGTTCATACTTAGAACATGCAAGTTTACACATAGCTGATACCTTTGTCTCTTATCTACTTCATAGCTCTGGTTCTGTGGAGCAGAAGTTTTCCCCCTGCAGGCCTCCACCCCTTTGTTTGCAGTCAATCTGTGTATAGGACAATACAAATAATACATAATAAAAATATGATACTGAACTCATCCATTCTATTTTTCCAGTATGTGACCAAGCAGAACTGCACCTTGTTGATTCTAATTTTCATGAGAGTCAAAAACCAAACACTTCCTCATTTGATTGAGACTTTCGTGCAAGCTTGGAATATTGTATAATGGATTTATTTATACACTTTGTCCTCAAACATATACATTTCAAACCCCGGAATGAATGTTTTAATAAATATTTTTAAAGAGTGTACCCTGCTGTTAAAATCAAACAATTCTTTTCTGCACATTTACAGAAGACCCTATTTGGGAGGGAAAGAGTAAAACTGGTTTCCAAAGAGAGAATGTTTCTGGATACTGGGCACTTTTCCACTAAACTTTACTTCTCTGTGGAAATCTGGAAAAAGTGTTATTTCAGTCCTATACAAGAAAATAAGGCTATAACTGAGTTTCTCTTTCTCATCGCCAATAAATTGAGAAAATTCTGCAGAATCTGTTTTCTAGTAGAAAAAAATGGAACTTATGGTAAGACCTGAGAAGCATATTTTTTTTAAAATCCATTAATTTTGCTCCTGAAAGTATGAAATAATGGATGCTATTCTTATTATTGTTTTCTGTTCTGTTGGGGATGGGGCAATATTGACCATATTTTTTGCATTCTGTAGAGGGTATCTGTTTCTGTTTTGTATTGTATGCTGCCCATCGCCATAGTATCAAAGCCCCTTCCACAAAATGTAGATTGGCAATAGCATACTCCCTAGAGGACTTAAAGCAACCTCTGGCTCGTCTCCCATTTGGGGTTACAGAAGCTCTGCTTCAGGAATAATTTTTGGGTGGGAGGACAGTGGAAGGCAGCAAAGGACAAGAGACTAGGTTAAGGTTGGTTGGAGGGAGAGATAGCTCAGTGGTTTGAGCATTGGCTTACTAAACCCAGGATTATGAGTTCAATCCTTGAAGGGGCCATTTAGGGATCTGGGGCGGGAATTGGTCCTGCTTTGAGCAGGGGGTTGGACTAGATGACCTCCTAAGGTCCCTTCCAACCCTGATATTCTATGATTAAGATAATATAATTTGTTTAACAACACAGTGCTTCACAATAATAGATTAACACATGGTCCCTGCCTAAAGCTTATTAATGTTTGTTAAAGTATTTTTTGCTGCATCTATTACTTCAAAGGCTCTAGTTATTGATCCTACTCCCGTTGAAGTAAATGCCAAATATACCACTCACTTCAGTGGGAGCGAGTGTATGCCTCTAGTACCAGAGATCACCAGGAAGCAGTTTTAAGGTTATATTGCAATGGTGCTGTGAACTACTTTCCCAGAGGTTGGTACCAAAATAGACCAAGGTTGAGAAGAAGTATTAGCATAATTAAAAATTGAGATAAACACACAGCCTAGCATATTTCTTTCTCATTTTAAGAGGCTTATCTAGCCCAAATGAGCCTGTAAAGTTGCTCACTTTTGGAAATTATCAGCCTGTTAGGATGTGAAACTGTGGAGTCTGCACCCAATGGTTACAGGAGAATAATCTTGCAGGATTTGAAGAATGAGGTCTGTAATTTCCTTCTTCCCAGGGATAGAGTCTATGACTCCACCCAGCCTGATTGCTATAGATGACAATTAGATTTCAGGGAATTACACCAGGCGATGCACTAAGCAAGAATAGATTCTTCTCCAGCTGACATTTTCAGTAACAGAAATAAAATTAAGTACATTCCTGTGGAGGGAAAAGTTCAGGGCTATTTCTCTATCTCCTGAATGGACTCTGAATGAGAAAGAGTTGTGCATTGAATGCACTGGTTGGATCTCTGCCTCATTTGCTTCACAAATTGAAAAGTGTGAATGAGGCACAAAGGTGTGTGTCTGTTTAAAACAACCAAACAACAATAACAAAAAAGAGTGAGGATGTTGTTTAAAGAACTGGTTTGGAATCCAGGAAAAATGGGTTATGTTTCTGGCTCTGCCACAGAGTGTAATGTCGGTCAATGAATTTAAACTGGAATGTTTGGAGGCGGCCACTAATTGTGTTTTTCTCATGTTGTTGGTGCCCAGCTTGAGACACTTCAGAAGTTCAGAGCTCCATAGGGAACTATAGGTGCTCAGCTGCTCTAAAAAAATCAGGCCCTCCGTGTCTCAATTTGGTCAGCCAGTAATTGAGAAGCTCAGAATTATTGGACACTTGCTAATCTTTACCTTACTTACTCCCTGCCATGGTTCTGTTAAATGGAAGACATAAAACTTTCTAGCCTCATGGGGATTTTGTGAGGAAAATTTATTAACTTTTTTGAAGCACTCATATATTATAGTGAGAAGAGACACAGAAAAGACACCATTTTTTAAAAAAACATTCTTTATTCAGTGCAGGATTTGAACAATGTGAGTAAATAAAGCTTAGGGCCACAGGCACAGACTTTCTGATTTCCCGGGGGTGCTCCACCCTGCTCCATCTCAGGCCCTGCCCTCACTCCACCCCTTCCCCAAGACCCCCACTCTGCCTCTTTCCTCCCCCCCCCACTCCACCTCTTCCTGTCCCATTCTGCCCCCAAGCGCCCCCCGCCATAGATTATTGGTGCCTCCCCATACTGGGGGTGGGGGAGACGATCTAAAGGAGATGTCACGTGACTAGTCATGTGTGTCCCCCACCACCAATCCATCCCCCCCCACCCAGCCCGGGGCCTCCACGCTCTCCCCACAAGGAGGAGCTAATGGAACTATGGAGCTATGCCAATTAAAGCTAATGACGCTAAGCCAATTTACACCAACAGAGAATTTTGCCCAACAATATGTTTTTGCAGAAACTACATTTCTGGACAGGAATTAAATGATCTCTTTTTGCATATGTTAGCGTTCTAATCATACTAAGGAATGTGAGTATACTTTACACAGACAAAAGGCCAAATGAAGCAAGCCTTCCAATGCATGGAACTCCCACAGAAAATGATGGTGGTCCTATGTATGCAGAATAGCTGCAAGATGGGGCCTATGCCAGCATAACCATTCCTGGTGTACTATAGGCATGTGGCCAGTAGCGGCGCCAGGGTTTTTGCCGCCCTAGGCGGCAGCGCTCCTCCGCCATAATCGGCGGCGCTTCGGCGGCCGCTTTTCTTGCTGCCGAGTCGCCTCCGGGAAGAGTCGCCGCTGAAATGCCGCCCCCCCAAATCCTGCCGCCCTAAGCAACCGCCTAGGGTCGCCTAGTGGAAGCGCCAGCCCTGCATGTGGCAGTGGTGACTTTACATAACTATAGACAGCATTATGATTTTACTACTTTAAAATGCAGGCTTTAAATGCTTTACTACCTTGATTTATCTTAAATAAACTGTATTACATCAACTACGTATATAAATTAATCTCCTTTGTAAAGACATAAGGCTGATGAGAAATATATAGCTTTTATAATCTCCAAAATGTTAGCGTTTTGTAGTCTTGTATTTTAATAGAAGTATTGGGCTGTACTGAATTGTTATATTTTTTTGATGCAATTATGCTTCCACAGAAGTTTTCACACTTTGATGTGTTGTTGTGTCGGAGGTTCAGTTCTGCTGTCCTCACAGCAGGACATGGAGACATATTGTATTCTTCTTCCAGATAATTAATTGTTACAAGGCTATTGGCAACAAACCTCTTCAGCTTCCCGCCTTTGCATGCCTATTTTGAGCCCCAAGACACTCTCAATCTCTTAAAATCTAGGATGTTGATTTTTTTCTTTTTACTAAGCTCTTTCCTTAATAAAGCCATAATGGAAAGTAAGACTTAAAGAGGTTTGAATGGCTCTTTCAGCTGATGAATGCATGTTTTAATTAGAGTATTAATAAGATTGGTAAAAGAAGCTAAGCAGCTGCTGCGTCTGCCTCACACAGACAGATTGAAATAATTGGATTAAAGAAAGCTGTTAGTTCGCTATTAGAGAGTTTAAATAGGAGCAGAGGGCACTTAGTGAGTACACCAGCAACAGCAAATTGTAGAAAGGAGAGAAGAGAACATCAGAAAGCTTTCATGTTGTTTTATGCAAAAACAGATTTTCAGGCTGCCCCAGAGTTTATGTTGGTGTCGTTGCTGTGAGCATATTATCGACTATCATTTTTCTGCTTCAAATGCTTTGTGATTACGGCCATCCTATTTGCTTACCCTTTCATTCAGCAGTGTTGACTTTAAGGGCCCAGTTTTCAGAACAAGAGTTTGGAGGTCTGCATGTCAGAAAATGCTCTCATGTTTGTGTGCGCCAATGGGCCTTACCTTTTAAAACATTGTCCCTGAGCATTTTGTGTACACATCTTTCCTGCTCCTCCTCCCTTCCCCCCACCCCGCCATGACAGGAGGAGTGTACTGTCTGCACCAGATTCTTCCCAAATAAGTTTTAAAAATCTGGGTTTTTCTAAAAGTGGATCTGAATCCATAATTTTGCATGCTCTCCTTTCTAGCAGAAGGCAAAAAATCCAGACATGTAGACACATACATGTTTAGTACTGTTTTAATAGCAGGGCTACATCCTATAATAATGTGTGGACTCTTAATGACTTTTGCACCTATCTACACTACTTTCAGTGCCAGGGTTCTCAAGTTATAATAATATGGTGATCTGAAAGGGACACATTATGCACCCTTTTAAAAAAGGAAGAAGTAGGGTGGGATTTTCAAACCACCCAAATAATTTAGAAGGTTATATCCCTTTGCTTTGAAAATCCCAGCACATAGAAATAAAAAAACTAGGGCTGTCGATTAAACTCCGTTAACTCATGCGATGAACTCAAAAAAATTAATCGCGATTAATTGCACCGTTAAACAATAGAATACCAACTGAAATGTATTAAATATTTGTGGATGTTTTTCTACATTTTCAAATATATTGATTTCTATTACAACACAGAATACAAAGTGTACAGTGCTCACTTTATATTATTTTTTATCACAAATATTTGCACTGTAAAAATGAGAAAAGAAATAGTATTTTCAGTTCACCTCACACAAGTACTGTAGTGCAATCTCTTTATCATGAATGTGCAACTTACAAATGTAGGCTTTTTGTTACATAACTGCACTCAAAAACAAAATGTAAAGCTTTAGAGCCTACATGTCCACTCAGTCCTACTTCTTGTTTAGCCAATCACTAAGAGAAACAAGTTTGTTTACATTTACGGGAGATAATGCTGTCCACGTCTTAATTACAATGCCACTTGAAAGTGAGAACAGGCGTTCGTTCGCATGGCACTATTGTAGCCGGCGTCGCAAGATATTCATGTGACAGATGCACTAAAGATTCATATAATAGAATCATAGAAGATTAGAGTTGGAAGGGACCTCAGGAGGTCATCTAGTCCAACCCCCTGCTCAAAGCAGCACCAACCCCAACTAAATCATCCCAGCCAGGTCTTTGTCAAGCCTCACTTTAAAAACCTCTAAGGATGGAGATTCCACCACCTCCCTAGGTAACCCATTCCAGTGCTTCACAACCCTCCTAGTGAAATAGTTTTTCCTAATATCCAACCAAGACTTCCCCCACTGCAACTTGAGACCATTGCTCCTGGTTTTGTCATCTGCCACCATTGTGAACAGCCTAGCTCAGGGCTTCCCAAATTTGGTTCGTGGCTTGTTCAGGGTAAGCCCCTGGCAGGCCGCGAGATTCTTTGTTTACCTGAGCATCCGCAGGTACGGCCGCTCGCAGCTCCCAGTGGAGCTTACATAAGCAATTGCTAATTTTTGTGACTTTTTTACTGAGTGGTAGATTTCAAATATACAAAAATCCAGAAATACTGGGCCTTGTTCTTGTTTACACTAAAATACCTTTACACTCCTCTGTCAGTGTAAAGGGAGTTAAAGTGGGCATAAATGTAAATTGCTTTTAGTAGAGTAAAGGAGAATCAAGCTTTTATAATCCAAAAGACATTCCCTATTATATTATTAATTTAAAGCACATGAATGTAGATCTTAAGGTGTATGATAGAGTAACTTTCAGTTCAGAGTGTAGCTAGTGTTGCCTGAAATCTCTGGTCAGCACCGCTGATCAGGCTGTTTAAAGTCCAGTCGGCGGCACAGCGGAGCTAAGCCAGGCTTCCTGCGTGCCCTGGCTCTGCACAGCTCCCCGGAAGCGGCCAGCATGTCCGGCCCCTAGGTACAGGGTTGGCCAGGGAAGTTCCGCGTGCTACCTCTGCCCCAAGCACCAGGTCCGCAGCTCCCATTGTCCGTGGTTCCCCATGGCCATACCTATACCGAGGGGCTGGACATGCCGGCTGCTTCCGGGAGCAGCGCGGAGCCAGGGCTGGCAGGGAGCCTGCCTTAGCCCCACTGTGCCACCGACCGGGAGCCGCCTGAGTTAAGCGCCGCCCGGCCGGAGTCCGCACCCTGAATCCTCTGCCCCAGCCCTGAGCCCCCTCCCGCACCCAAACTCCCTCCCAGAGCCCACACCCCCTTCCGCATCCCTACCCAGCCCTGAGTTCCCTCCTGCACCCAAACTCCCTCCTGGAGCCTGCACCCCAACCCTCTGCCCCAGCCCTGAGCCCCCTCCTGCACGCCAAAGCCCTCATCTCCAGCCCCATCCCAGAGCCCACATTCCCAGCCGGAGCCTGCACCCACACCCTAAACCCCTCATCCCCAGCCCCATCCCAGAGCCCACATTCCCAGCCGGAGTCTGCACCCCCTCCTACACCCCAACCCCCTGCCCCAGCCCAGTGAAAGTGAGTGAGGGTGGGGGAGAGCGAAAAATACGGTGATGCATGTCCACATTGTGAAAATAGGTGTACAATAGGTTAGGGCACAATGGCATCTGTTAAAAATAATGGTGCTTCTTGCATACAGTGAAGGCAGTAAGTAAATGACTAACCATTGACTTTGAGTTTAGGCCTAGAATCTGAGAATGATTTTCAGTATTTAATCTAGGGCAGTAGGTATTTTCCAGTAATTGCTGATTTTGAAACAAACAAGTGAGTTCCTTATTATACAATGTATGCAGTTATATGACTCAGTAAATTATTCTTTTATCTCGTAGAGTAAGCCAGCCTACCTCATGCATATTCACTGATGTCAAGATGACATTGCAGCACTTGTTTAAATCAAACGTTGTACACATTATTCATCTTTTTTATATCAGTTGACTGAGGTGTATTGAGGTACACTCAAAGAAAAGCTCTCTTTTTCACAAAGATATGTAAATATCCACCTTAACAGTTTTCATTAATTTGTTAGTACATAATCTGAAAGCAAGTAATTGATAAATATTTCAATTGATTAGCTTTATTAACTGGATTTGAAATTGCTTCTGCTGTATGCACAGGTTGCTTTCACCCACAAAAGGTTGACATTGTATAGGGCTCATAAATAATGCTTTTTTTTTTCTTTTTTTCTTTTTTTTTTTTGAATTAGTGACTGAATGTAATAGTTGTGAGCTCCATCAGAACTAAATGTGTATAACTGAGTGTGATCATGGTTTTCCTGTGCACCCTTAGGCCAGATCCTCAGCTGCACCACTGCTCACTAAGTACTAAGGTGGCTCTAAAATAGAGCTGGTCAGAAAATGGTGGCTTTTTTGATCAAAAATTAAAATATTTTTATTCAAAATGGTGCTGTCATACCTCATGGGAGTTGTAGTTTGTGTTCATTATGCTCCCAGTCTTTCCTATGGGCCAGCCTTTCCGGCCAGGCTGCATCTTCAGTGATGCACCACTCTTTCCCTTGTTGGTGAAGGGTGGAGATATGTCCTAGGAATCCCTGGCTGTGGTTCATCATGGGAATAGTAGTCTGATCAGAGAGCCAGGCTCATTCGGGAAGTATGCTAGCATAAGGTGCTTGAACTTCAAGTCCCATGAGGCATGGCAGAGCCATTTTGAATCAAAATACATTTGGTTTTCAGCCACAAACTGTTTTTTCAACAAAATACCAATTTTTTTCATGGAAAGCAGGCACTTTTCACACATTTTTTTTTAGTTGCAAACCCAAGTTTCCCATTGTAAAACAATTTTGATGGAAATGTTTAGACCAGCGCTACTCTAAAGCTGTTCTTTTATTCCCCTGGGGTCACTGGAGAGTGGGTTGACCCTTTGCATAACCTCCTTCACTTCTCTGGAGTGAGGGTTAGGGTTGCCAACTGTGACTGAAGCCATTTCGGGAACCCCCCCCCCCAACATGACATAATGTCGTTTTCTTAAAATATCCTATTAAAATCTTGCAGATTTCTTTCAATACTCACTAGGAGATCAATGCTGATTCCGGGAGACTCCAGGCCAATCCTGGAGGGTTGGCAACTCTAGTAGGGGTCTGGACTGATTCATGGATTTTTGCACAATTCAAAATTAGTGATAAATTATATAGTTCACATTCACAAAAATGAAGTTTTCAACTTTTAGAACTTTGATGAGATTGGTTTAATAATTTTAAAGTGATATTACTTACTTACTGAGGTCTAGCCACATATTCAGTTTCAAGTCTTGGGGCTGGTCCACACTGGGGCGGGGGATCGTTCTATGAAGCGCAACTTCAGCTACGAGAATAGCGTAGCTGAAGTCGACGTTTCCTAGATCGAACTAAGTTTACTTACTGCGGGTCCACACGGCGCAGGCAGGCTCCCCCGTTGACAGCGCTTCCTCCTCTCGGCGAGCAGGAGTTCCGCAGTCGACAGGGGAACACTTCTGGGATTGATTTATCGCGTCCAGATGAGACGTGATAAATCAATCCCAGAGGATCGATCTCTACCCGCCGAATCGGGCGGGTAGTGTGGACCTACCCTTAAGGATAAATAATTTTGAGTCTGATTGCGAAAGAACCAAATGTAAATAACGGGGAAAGTGTATTTTCTTTCTTGTTCACAGAACTCGTAAATGGCTGGTTGGATTTTGCTCAAACTTTAGGGCTAGACTGTGCTGGTAAAATTTCACCCCAAATGGAAAACTTTTCAGAAAGCTAGGAGCCACTTTAAAAAAAAAAAAAAAAGGCAGTTTGGAGTGGAAGAACCCTTCTCAAATATAATGATGTCTAAAACAAGGAATGTAATGATATGTAATGATAAACTCATCTCCAAAAAATGCCTCAACATGTAGACTGTCAGGTATTGAGTGTGATGGGATCTTTATTTAAGCCAATAAGGAAATACATTGGAACCCATGAGTGATTAGGAAGGAGGGTGGGGTTTTTTTGTTTGCTTTTGCCGTTAAGATGTTTTTCCAGCTACCAGTAACTGGATTACAGGTTCAAGGTGAAGATGATAGCTTTCATAGTTAATCACTTCAGTAAGGGTTGCTAAATTGAATGATTCACTGCAAGTCTGTTTTATCTTTCTGCAGTGAACATAGAAAAGTTGCTAGCATAAAAGTCTTGTGTGATTATTGGGCTCTGTATGCAGAGGCACCACAATACGCACCATAGAGATTATAGTTCCACTATATATGACCTTAGCTGGAATATTATGCCCAGATCTGGATATTTGAATAACAGAATTATAGAAATTGGAGAAAATTCAAAGACTAACAAGAAAAGATGAATCAGATGGAGAAGGCTTTTTATGAAAGATTTAAAACACTAAATACGTATATCTTAGCTAAATGATAAGCAGGGTTTATGATCATTGACTACAATAATCTGAAGGAGTGAGATAAATTGTTTAGTTGAAAATTCCATGATTTTGGCAGAGTTTGAGGTTTAAACAGTCTTTTAGGGCATATTTCAAAAAGGTTGGTGTTCAACCTTAATTGCAGCGGAATTAAGTTGTTGCTTGGCTAGTTTGTGTATGCATATACTACTCTCCTTTACTGAATGGTCTTAGAACTGCTTAGCTGTGTTTGAAAGGCTTTCATTTAGCTATAGACATAGCAGAGTCTTCTTTCAACCATGTTGTAGGACCATATGCTTTTGGGGCTTGCCTGAAAGCCATTGAAGTCAATGAACTTCAATGGGCTTTGGCTCATGCTGTTGGAGGGAAGGATCTGTTTCTCTCTTTAATGTTTCTGCGCATGAATTAGTGACGATAGCGTGCAGCATAGTGAAAACCATGCAGTCCTAACTGGCTCTATAGCAGAGGAAGGGGCTGGGGGCTAACGTCCCCGGCCAGGAGCTCAAGGGCCGGGCAGGACAGTCCCGCAGGTCCGATGGCCACAGTTTGCCCACCTGTGCTCTATAGGCTGTTACAATAGAATGCTTAGTGAAGTTGAAAGGTAATTTACTAGAAAGCAGTTTATAGTGTAAAGCACATGACAGATTTGAAAATGTTGACCTAGCTTGGGTCTTCTGAAGGAGGACAGGTCTTTATTTATAAGTTTGGGGAAAATTGTTCCACACATACGGAGAAACGTGGAAGGATGTATGAAGATGCTTGGGGCAGAAATGGAGAACGAGGTGATTGATTGAGGCTGGCATTAATAGTAGAGCAGAGAGGTCAGGCATCCTCCTAAGGTAGTCAGTTCCTTAGCTGTTTTTCAAGCAGCCTCCTCGTCTACTCTAAGTCAAACTTTATGTTGATATCCTTTAAACAAAAGCAATACGTAAGATACACAATCAGTTAAGAGCTAAGGTGTAAAGGACGCTAGCATTACAATTAGGTATTTTCAGAGCATTTCAGTCTCAATAAATTGATATTTTCTGACAGAAAAACATTCTGTTGGAAGATTTTCAGCCAGCTCTAACGTAATGATGTATACTCTCAGTCTGAGGTTGTATATGAATTATGACTGCATGCGGGCTCTTTGTCTAATGACAGCTTACCATTGGTTGCATAATACCCAAAGGGCTCAAGTGGGATGTTGGTGCCTTGGCCTCACGAAACAGGGCTGAAGTGAAACTTGAGTGGTGCATAGGCCTGGTGTTGCACAGGGATGAATTTTACCCTATGCAAACAGTGAGGCATTATTGCCTCTGTGGCGCTGCCTTTTCAATGTCTGAATTGTCAGATTTCCTTCCCGAGAGGGCAGGGTTCTTTTACAGCAAAAAGAAGGATGTTTTTTTACAGGGTCACTAATGATATGAAGCTATATATTCTGTATGGATAAGATGATTTCAAATTTTCTAGTGTTCTCAAGGCAGTGTTGGAGGATAGGGTTAACAACATTTGGGTAGATTTCCATCTCTTCCAATGTTGTTGATTTTTAAAATATTTTACTTTAGCTTTAAAGTATCCGGGGTTTCCAATTTTAAAATGTCGTTTTATCCATCAATGTTATTTTAATCTGTTATCCCTCAAATTGCTGATGTGCATTAACAGTCTTAACGGTGTGGCTTTGCCTGGGGTGGGCTCTGAATTTGATTAGGAGCCATACAAACAACCTTTTATTTCAATACCAATGAACTTGACGATGATATACAATCAATCAATCCCTGTGAACTGGAATCTTTGTCTTCCTTTTGTTGGAAGAGCAGTTTTATGAGGTAAAGTCATATCAGCTGAGAAACAAAGATGTCATTTATAGTGGTGATTTGGTAAGTTGCCACATGGACGAAAACTGCAATCTACATAACTGGTGATTCAGAGTTTGTTTTTAATTAGACTTCCTCCTCCTCCCACCTCCATTTTATAAATGGCAGTATAGTACTCGTAGACTGTGAATACAACAGACTTTATTTAGGAAGCAAAATCTTTATCAAGGAATTTCCCCCCTAACAAACCATGAAATATTTAGCCTCTGTGTTGTTTTTGTTGAAAAGATGTTTGGTGTATAGGTTTTGCTTGTTAGGGCAGAGGAGGTTTAGAAAACAATTTTTTTAAAAAAACTATCTATCTTGGAAGGACAGAGAAAACATCAAATGCTTCTTAACATGCTCAAAGTGATTTTACCAGATGCTTCCAACATTCTTTGGTCTGTTCCTAATAAGGAAAGCTTGCACAGTTATAGTCCAGTTATGAGTTTGTACAGCCATGTGGAAGAAGGATTTTTTTTAATGGGGGAGGGAGAGGAGGGAGACATGCCCCTTCTTAACCACTCCTTGTACTTCTTCAAAACAATCCCATTGAAATAAGAAGCAGGGAATCCAGTTGCAATTTGTCTGCTTCTCTCCCTCTGTCACTCACTCTCATACACACGCTCACTTCATGACATAACTCACTGAACTTGCTGAGCTTACTTTGAAGCAGTCAGATGAAAAGATTGTTTTATTTTATTTTGTTTTTGGTTTCCTAAGGTTAATGATCGTAGAAGTCTCTGGGAACAAAAGGTATTGTGGGAGTCATAGTTGCTCCAGCTGGACTGTTTCTCAGACACTGGATACATAGTTTCAGAAAAACTTGCATTATTTTTTACAAAACTTCTAAATCGAGTTCTTGTTCCAAGTGTGGTTTGATCAAATTATAAAAGACACCGGAGACGCAGCAGAATTTAGTTAATGGGTAAGCAGACAAGATGTGTATATATGTAGTGTGCTAGAGATAACTGTAATGGAGTATTTGCCATGACTGCATTTTAATTTTTATTTGCTGTAGCTAAATTTTAAGAAAGCAAACAGTTCTTGCTTAGTAAGAAAAAAATTGGCACTTAGTTTGTGCCTACCACTTAGCAGGCTCTGAAATCTATTCCATCAACAAACTAAAGGCTCTCAAAGACCTTTTATTTTTAAACTAGTTTCCTGATCTTGCATGTTTTCATAGCTAGCCTAAGAGGAGCAAAATCCTTATAATGATCAGTGGCATTGTATGTTTTGGTTGATTTTATTTAAATGGCTTAATCAGATGCTGAGCTACTTTAAATTCTGTGTACGTTTATTGTTTTTCTAAGTGTGCATGAAGGCTTTGTAACCCCAAAATATGCAATTATAACTGCATAGATTCAGTTTTGCAAAACACCGTATCCTGTAAGCCTTGTTTTTTTTAGACTAGCTAAACTGCCTTCATGTCTCTCTAAATTCCAGTTAGTTGTAATGATTTGTAGTGTAGAATAAGAGCTGTTCATCTGTTGGCTCAGTCCTGGAAGAGCTTGTAACTCTAGCAATTGTTTCTGTTTTTCATAACATTGGGAACTTATGGGCTAATTTTCCCTCTCCCTGTCCAAAATAAATGAGCTGCTTAAAGCAAAGAATGAAATTGCAGCCGAGTTTGCAGGCACACAGTCTGAATTTGGGGTACCTGCGATTAGAGGGTAATTTATAAAAGATTCCTCTCTTGATACTGTTTTTATTTATTTTTTAATTTTTTTTTATTTTCAATTTTTTTAATGGAACTATAACCTATTTACTGAAAATAAAATCAAGGAACACTATATCGGCTTTAGTGTCAGAGCAAATATTTGTGCAGTGAGCCATCAATCTAATTTAGCGTCATGTGTCCATTTCAAAAGAATTGGGCCCCACCAAGTGCTGATGTATCAATTCTTAGCAAAGAAAAGTTTAGAATGGAAAACCCTCACCTGATGCTTGACATAACTGCAAATAAGCAGATACAATTTTGTAAACATGTTTTCACCAAGTAGCATGGAAGTGGTGGCCTTTCATATATGCTGCATGATCCCCAAATGCATGAGAAATCAACCCAAAAGGAGCCAGAACTAATCCAATGCGTAAACACTTGTGAGAGCCCATCAGCCTTCACTCTATATTGCGTAAATTTGAGCTAATGGCCACTGTTATGATTTTCAGTTTAAATTCTGCTCTGAGACTGAACTGTGCAGGGTTTTTTTGAACAGAGTAATCATTAGAGCAGCTGCTTGTTGTAGTTGGGAATTGGAATACAGAAGATATGACAGTGCCAAATATTGGAATACATTGGGTCCTTGTCAAAAGGTTGCAACTGACTACTCAGAGTGTTACAATTCTGAGTTAATATCCAAGAGCTTCCTACTTTATAAATCAATGAGCAGGACAAGGCAGGTGGGGGGATGTGAGAAAGAGAGAGAACGCATGAGCAGTATAGGTGTGAGGACAGTCTGTGAAACAAAGATGAATGGGTGGAGCAATTATGTAGCACATGAGTTGAAAAATTCTTCATCTGTAAGAGGTATTTATTTATTTTTCAATATATGAAATATGCCTGTTACCAGATCTAGGTGTCTATGCTGTACATCTGTTGTAAAATAATTGCAACATGAGTGAATAACAACACAAACTCAAATGGACTCAACGAAAACTCCCCTTACCATAAAAACCTCCCACACAGGGTGACCAGATGTCCTGATAAAATCGTGACCGTCCCGATTTTTGATCATTTGTCCCGCGTCCCGATCACTGGTCGGTTGGGACGCCTTTTGTCCCGATTTCCGGTCTTCTTCCGTTTTTCTGGGGGTTTTTTTGCTCAACAAGTTCCGGCGGAAGAGGGTCTTCCTTTTTTTTTTTTCCCCCCACTCAACAAGTTCGGGCAGAAGAGGCTCTTCAGTTTTTTTGTTTTTTTTGTTTTGCTTGACAGCTTCGGGTGGGAAGTCCTGATTTTCGGGTCTTCTCATCTGGTCACCCTACTCCCACAAAACTCAGCACCCCACTCCCGCAACTTGGAGGAAAGCCTGATGCAATAGATAGACCTTGCAACAGGCCTGAAGGTCAGCAAAACTTAAAATCTTTCGGAGAGGAATTGCAGAGTTCAGTTGCAACTGGAAACAAACACCGAATAGCCTGGTTGCTAGGGCACTTACTTGAGAGGTGGGAGGTTCAAGTCTCTATTCTTCCTGAATGATAGTAGGAACCTGGGTTCCCCACATCCCAGGCAAGTGCCTGAATTACCAGGCTTTTGGGGTGGGTCTCTTGCACTTGCGCTTTTTTGCAAAAAATTTCAGGTGGTCTCATTTTTGTTCTGCCTTAGAAGAAAAACAAATGTTGGAATCAGTTTTTTTCCACCCCCTATGAAACAGAATTATTGTTTTCCAGCCAGCCCTAGCATATAGATTAGCACTATAGCTTTTTCATTTGACCACAAATTAATTGCTGTTAAGTGGGGAGGGATAGCTCAGTGGTTTGAGCATTGGCCTGCTAACCCCAGGGTTGTGAGGTCAATCCTTGAGCGGGCCATTTAGGGATCTGGGGGCAAAAATCTGTCAGGGGACAGTACTTGGTCTTGCTAGGGAAGGCAGGACACTGGACTCGATGACCTTTCAAGGTCCTTCTAGTTCTATGAGATAGGCATATCTCCATGTATTATAAGTCCAAAGGTCTTTTCTTTAGGCGATGGCAGATTTTACATAAAGTATTGTTTTGAATTAGGGGAGCTGTTGCTGATACAGTACAAAGAGTGGTTTACATTGAATTACAGGCTTCAAAGGCTGCTAAAAAGTTGAGTGATCCAACATTTTATTTAATGGATCAGGTAAGAGAAAAAGTGGACACGAATAGTGTAGATACAGTCATTTTTAATGCAACGGAGTTATTTATTCCACTAAATATAGATGCGTGAACAGTGCACCGATATCCCCGTATATAAGTACACACATTGCTAACTCATCCAATCTTATTGTGAGTCTTGTGATAGTTGACATTTTTCTTAAAGGCCCAACTCTTGGAGTCATGAGATTACATGAGAATCTCAGCTTTCTTTCTTTTTTTTAAATTAAGTTTCTAACCCAGGTGATTGCAGATAAAAACTTGAAAACATGAACCCTTAGGCCCCAAAGCCTCAAAGTAAATAAAGAACTCCAAATGTACTAATGTTAAAATCTCATGACTTTTAAAACTTGATTTTGGCAATATTGTGCGCACACATGATAAAAGCAGGTTAGCTAGGTCCCGTTTGTATGGGTTGCCAATTCTTTCCCACTGAATATAATAGTATTGGAGATCATGCTTAACTTTCTTGCGCCAAGAAAGAGATCTTGGAGTCATTGTGGATAGTTTTCTGAAAACATCCACTCAATGTGCAGTGGCAGTCAAAAAAGCAAACAGAATGCTGGTAATAATTAAGAAAGTGATAGATAATAGGACAGAAAATATCATGTTACCTCTATATAAATCCACGGTACGCCCACATCTTGAATACTGTGTGCAGATGTGATTGCCCCATCTCGAAAAAGATGTATTGGAATTGGAAAAGGTTCAGAAAAGGGCAACAAAAATGATTAGGGATATGGAACGGCTTCCGTATGAGGAGAGATTAATAAGACTGGGCCTTTTCAGCTTGGAAAAGAGACGGCTAAGGGGAGATATGATTGAGGTCTATAAAATCATGACTGGTGTAGAGAAAGTAGATAAGGAAGGATTGTTTACTCCTTCTCATAACACAAGAACTAGAGGTCACCAAATGAAATTAATAGGCAGCAGGTTTAAAACAAGTAAAAGGGAGTATTTCTTCACACAACGCACAGTCACCCTGTGGAATTCCTTGCCAGAGGATGTTGTGGTGGCCAAGATCATAACAGGGTTCCAAAAAGATCTAGATTAATTCGTGGAGGATAGGTCCATCAGTGGCTATTAGCCAGCATGGGCAGGAATGGTATCCCTACCCTCTGTTTGCCAGAAGCTGGGAAAGAGCGACAGGGGATGGATCACTTGATGACTACCTGCTCTGTTCATTTCCTCTGGGGCACCTGGCACTGGCCACTGTCAGAAGACAGGATACTGGGCTAAATGGACCTTTGGTCTGACCCAGTAGGGCCGTTCTTATGGTGATCCAGGACCTGCAGGGGTTGAAGAGTTCACATTACTAACATTTTAAAATGGAAACTTCACCACTTTTACATTTAATAAAGAACTATTACCCAATTGTATATAGTCAAATAGTGCCATTAAAAATTCAACATTTTCCAACACCTTCTAAACAGAGGGGATCTAAGGCCATGTCTAAACTAGCGCGCGTATAGCACGCAGCTGTATTGCTGTAATTGCTTATGTACCCACTCTGTGCCAACAGGAGAGAGCTCAACCATCTCCATGAGCAGCAGTAGCTATGTCAGTGGGAGAAATTCTCCCACCGATATAGCGCTGTCTACATTGGCGCTTCTGTTGTTGTAACTTATGTCACTCAGGGGGGTGTTTTTTCATACCCCTGAGCGATGTGGTAATGTAGACTAGCCCTAAGACACTACAGCTGTTTTCCTGTTTTAATGATAAAGACATAACAATGGTATCTCAGATACCCCTGTTTGGAGATGATTGATAAATACTGACTTTCATAATGGTGACTACTCTCTCTTGTTCTGAGAGTAAAGTATGTGCTTTAGTTGTATATGACCAGATTCAAGCTTAAGAAAATTGACATCAGATAATGTATCAGCTTTGATGTACTGAAAAACATCAGTTCCATTGTTACAAGAGTGACTCAGATAATGATGAATAACCATTCAGAGCAGGGGGCTGCCCTACGGAGAGATGAATTCTCTCATCTACTGCAATGGGCTTTCCTGACTAAGCCAGATTCGTTAAATTTGACTCATTGTTTTGAAATTTATTATTATCAACAAATATTTGATCTGACAAGAGGGTCACAAATATTTGGACAGTTTAGATGGGGTCTTCAGAAGCCTTGAATGATCTTTATGCTAAGGCTTAACCGTAGTAGACACAGGCTGTATCTATTTTACATCATAAACAGTTTTGTCTGGAAATGGAAGGACCATATCAGAAGATTTCTCCATTATGCATTTAGCCCATAATTGCCCTCTGTGAAGAAAATGCTTTTATTTATAAACTTGAAGAAACAATTCGGGGCAGTCTGATGACTTCGGGAAATCATAGACAAAGACCGTGGGAAATCACTTTTCCCCTTCTCTGGGCTACTAATACTAACCTCTGGAAGTATGCTCCCAAGTCCCTTCTTTATCCTTATACTAATGTTAGTGGAACACTTTTTTTCCTGATGATTGAAAGCCAACAACTATGTATTTATCTACCCTAGGGCTGGGTCGTATCATCTTGCTTAGTGATGTATTTCTGGTGTGGGTGTGAATTCATTCTCCTCTGTGGGTGATATTAGCATTCCAGGGTTCTACACATGTTGTCTTGCTATGCAGAACTTAGCAACGTGTATCCTGTGTTCATCTGATTCCAGTTGGCAGTTCAGAGCATTTAGCATGAGAAGAAGATAAGTGTGTGTGTGTGTGTGTGTGTGTGTGTTTTAAAATTGTCACATTCAAACTAATTACTGTTTGAAAACTATTGACAACTAAAACAATTGTTTGTAAAGTGTGATCTTTTGCCAAAACTAATAGATTTCTCTAGCTGAATGTACAGAATATTAGTCTGTGTATTGTGTTTAGGTCAAGTATTTATGTAGCTCCACAGGGTGAGATAAATCAATATCAGCACGGATCTTCAGAATGCAATAATGTCAAAAGAAAGATATTGATTCCAAAGACTCTGATCATAATGGGAGACTCTGCAGTGGGATATTTATAACACAGTGTTAAATTTTGTGGGTGAAACACTGGTTCCATTGAAGTCTATAGGATTTTTGCTATTGACTTAGGTGGGGTCAGAAGTGTGTTGAAGTCATTAGTAAAGTCAGACTTTCATATTGAATAATAATTAAGAGTCCCAGTGCTTAGTGCATTGGTTTTCAGACTTTTTACCAGGTCTGTTTCTGGGCGATGTAGTAGCCCTTAGTTTCCCACATTTTATTATTATAGTGAAGTCTCAGCATTCAGAAGAGTTTCCATCATTCCTTGATCTCCCGCTATGCTGTGGCCAGTTTGGCACCCTGTGCAATTGAGAGCAGCCTCAGTGCTCTAAGTTGCACCAGCTTGTAACAGCTCCCAGGGGATACCCAGAGTTCTGAGCATTCCTCCTTGCCCCCTATGCAGGGGGAAGCTAAGAGAGAGTGATAACAAAAAGAACACCACCTTTACACCATGTAGTCATTCCTGCACACTTGGAGAATCCCAAAAGGAAAAACTTACGATAGCTTTAAGTACCTAGTGGGACAGAGGATTTGGTCCTTAATGTTCATTAAGTGCTATAATGGACATTTAGTGATATTTACCCCTTCCTTTTCTTAATTCTTCATTCACTTCCTATTTTACGTCTAGTATTCTGTATACTGATTTTATGTGGTAGGACTAAAGTTGTACTGGAATTAATAGCTTTCTTTTACGTATTTTTATTGGTCCATACAAATGGCAGCAACTGGAAAGTGAGCAAAAGAGGGATTAGATGTACAGACATGAAAGCTGAGTCGGGGGGATATAAACTGTCAAAATCTAAAATTTCTATGGTTGAGAGAGGCCTGGAAACAATTTTAGAAGGATTTGAAATAAATTACCAGTGTAAGCGAAAGGTGTACAAAGTGGCAGTTGTATACTTTGTTTCCCAAGCTTTTAGAAGTAATTAAGCAAAGAAAGTTAAAACTATGTAACACTATATCTACTAGCATGTGCCATGTTTTCCACAGTATAATTTTTATAATGTGCAAAAATATTTAATTCTTTTACAGTGAATACACTTCTAAATACTACTACTTTCAGCTAAGCATTGCTAGTTCAGGAGGAAAACCAAACCGGAGTAATTGCTTTTGATCTTAAGTATCTCAAGTGGACTTGAACAAATAACTAATTAAAAGTACAGTTAATAGTAGCAGTCTTTGTTGTATACCCTATAACATAAATATGGCAGGGAGTAAAGCCATTCCCTATTACAATAATGCTGTAGTATAAAATCATCATTCCAATCTTATATCAAAATTATTATTTACAGTTTCTAATATGACTAGGGGCCATATAATACACTCTGTGCACACCGCAAATTCCTGGTGGTTGCACCTGCTATATGTTTTAAACCCTCAATCTGTCACTGTAGGTATTTAGTAACCTAAATCCTGATCCGGGATCCCTTGAAGAATTTATCAGTGAGAGTGAACAGGATCACTAGAGCCCTGCAAATCTGCAGATACCCGCGTTATATCTGCGGATATGCACATCCACGGATGCAGCTATCCACAGACCAGGTTTGCAGATTGTGGATGGATGTGGATCTAAATTTTATATCTAGAGCCCTGCAAATCTGCGGATATCCACTTTACATCCACGGACCATGTTTACAGATCGGCTGCAGATACAAATTTTTCATCTGCACAGGGCTCTAAGGATCAGGACTTAGGTTAATGATTGCCTACATTGACTTGGGGGGACAGGGCAGCGGATGTGGAGGAGAGGTTAAAAGATGTAGGATAAAATTTTCAGTAGTAATGTAGGCACTCAGTCTCCTAAGTCCATTGATTTTTCAGTTAAGCGCTTTCAGAAATTTTACCCATAATAGAAATTTGTTCAAAACATCTTTGCAAAATGGAAACTGGTTTCCTATTAAAAGGCTATGCTCGAGGTTGGGATAATATTTAAAATGAACTTGGGAAGGATGGCAGATTTTCAAAAGCAGAAAGTGGAGTTAGGCACATGTCTTCCTTATGCTAAGTAAGTCATCTACTCTGTTTTTTTATTGATTTATCTGACAAACTGTTCATTTATGAGGAGAAAATGGGTTGAATGTTGGTTGAAGGACCATAAGGAAAATATAACTGAAGCTGGGGACAGGTAGAAGATGTGGAGATGGAGGGAGATGAGGTGATTAATGGGTGGAGGATATAGAAATGGGGTTTCAGTCTGCTTAAGATTTAAAAAAAGCAACAGAAAAACTTTACAACTAACAAGATATGTCCTATCATCACCCTGATTACTTTCCTTCTATGTTGTATCCTTTGCCTTTTTAGCTTGTCCTCTCCTGTATTTAGAAAATGTCTAGCACACTTTGTGCAATACTACAATTGGGCTTGTCTACACAGGGAAAAAGTCCTCAGTACGTAGAGGTTTTTAAGGTCAGGCTTGACAAAGTCCTGGCTGGAATGATTTAGTTGGGGTTGGTCCTACTTTGAGCAGGGGGTTGGACTAGATGACCTTCTGAGGGCCCTTCCAACCCTGAGATTCTATGATTCTATCACTCCTAAGGGCATGTCTACACTTGTGATTTAAAGCAGAAAAGTCCCTTTTTTGCACAGAAATCATGGGAGCACCTACACTTGCCAAAGACTTTGAAAACCACCTCCATGAGAGGCGTACAGCTCTTACTGGTGATGCTTTTGCAGTGCTGTGCAAGTGAACACATGTTCTTCCTCTGTACACAGTTTTTAGTCTCTGGAGGATAGGATATCCCACAGTGCCTAGGTGACCACTCTGGCCAGCAGCTCTGCTGCTCTGATGCCAGGTAAACAGACATCCACCCCTCCCCCTGTAAAGCCCCGGGAACTTTGAAACTCCGCTTCCTGTTTTCTTGGCAAGTGCTCACTTATCTGGCCAGGTGATAGTGGCTGCTCCACGGAGCACGATCCCCTGCTTGGAGCAATGCTGAGCTACTGGAGCTGATCAGTGTTTGGGGAGAGGAGGCTGTGCAGAGACCCAGGATGCCCCACAATCATCCCCCCAACCCCCTTCCCACAAGACCCATCATCAAAATGGAGAGAGCTGCACTGTGGGATAGCTGCTCTCGAGCGCTGCTCTCATTGGCGATGGAAGTGCTGCTAATGTAAAGATTCATTACATGCCCTCTGACGCCTGAGGAATTAAGTGAGTACACAAACCAGTGCTTTACTTTCACCGGTGAAACTTACAGCGCAGAAGCTCTGTGCACTAACATCTCCATGTAGACAAACACTTTATAACAAATTAAGTAAAGTGTGCCTGTGTTCATGTGCATGCATATGTATGTGTAAGGTATACATATTCAACAGTGAGTAACTGAGCTAAGTCCTTGGAAGATATTAGGGTAGGGGGAGAGGAAATCGTCCACAGTAGCTGGTAGTTGCCTCTCCAAGGAGACGCTTCACCCAATGGCTGGAGTAGACTCTGGATCACTTCAAGTGTGCCTCCCCATATGGATGGGAGTAAAATAGGTTGATATGTGCAGTTTTCCTGGCCTTTCCATTGCCTCTCCCCTACATGGCCCTGGTCTGCAGCACAGGAGGTGTGAAACAGTATACAAAAATACTGTCAAATGTACAAAGACACAAAAACTTCGGAAAATCAGCACACACACACACACACACACACACACACACACCCGCTTTTAGGAATCCTAATGTTTTTGCAACAATAATAGGTAAATGTTTTCAGGTAGAAATGATGTGGTGGGTTTTTGATTTGTTTTGGGTTTTTTGTAGGGCTGTCGATTAATTGCAGTTAACTCAGGTGATTAACTTAAAAAAATTAACCACGATTAATCGCAGTTTTAATCACACTGTTAAAATACCAATTGAAATGTATTAAATATTTTGGATGATTTTCTACATTTTCATATATATTGTATTCTGTGTTGTAATTTAAATCAGTGTATATTTTTATTACAAATATTTGCACTGTAAAAATGATAAAGAAAAGAAATAGTATTTTTCAATTCACCTCATACAAGTACTGTAGTGAAAGTGCAACTTACAAATGTAGATTTTTTTTTGTTACATAACTGCACTCAAAAACAAAACATGTAAAACTTCAGAGCCTACGAGTCCATCCAGTCCTACTTCTTGTTCAGCCAATTGCTAAGACAAACAAGTTTGTTTCAATTTACAGGAGATAATGTTGCCCTCTTTTTATTTACAATGTCACCAGAAAATGAGAAGCATGTTCCCTGGAAGGTGGTTGAAGCATGAAGGGACATATGAATCTTTAGCGCATCTAGCACATAAATACCTTGCCATGCCGCTACAACAGTGCCATGAGAACGCCTGTTCTCACTTTCAGGTGACATTGTAAACAAGAAGTGGGCAGCATTATCTCCTGCAAATGTAAACAAACTTGTTTGAGTGATTGGCTGAACAAGAAGTAGGACTGAGTGGACTTGCAGGCTCTAAATTTTACATGGTTTTATTTTTGAATGCAGGTTTTTTTGGTACATAATTCTACATTTGTAAGTTCAACTTTCATGATAAAAAGATTGCACTACAGTACTTGTATTAGGTGAAATGAAAAATACTATTTCTTTTGGGTTTTTTACAGTGCACATACTTGTAATAAAAATAACTGTAAAGTGAGCACTGTACACTTTGTATTCTGTATTGTAATTAAAATCAATATATTTGAAAATGTAGAAAACATCCAAAAATATTTAAATAAATGGTATTCTATTATAGTTTAACAGTGCGATTAATCACGATTAATTTTTTTAATTGCTTGACAGCCCTAGTTTTTTGCATAGATTAATTGATTCTGTGAAAATAAAGATGACATTTCAAAGATCAGGACTGTCCAAGAAGTGAATTTTTAAGGAAAGGGACATGTGTTGTTTTTCTTACCAATAAAAGAGAAGGGTATGTTTGTTTAAACTGTGCATATGATGCTTCATGTGTTTCCACTTGATTTCCTGTAGGGTGACTTCACGTGGAACAGCATGTCAGGGCGCAGTGTTCGGCTGAAGTCAGTTCCCGTTCAAAGCCTTTCAGAGTTGGAGCGTGCCCGACTACAGGAAGTGGCTTTTTATCAGTTGCAGCAGGACTGTGACCTAGGTTGTCAGATTACTATTCCCAAAGGTAAGGCTCTATCAATCATTTCTATTTAGAACGGTGAAATTGTAAACATCTGTTTGGTAAACCACAAAGTACATGTCACAGTAACATGGGAAGAAAAATATAGTATGTTGGTCACTGCTTGGCATGATCATATATTACACTTTTCCTTGATCATAGCAACCTTGTTGTAAATTATCAAGATTTGCAAAGTAACTAGTGATTTTGAGTGCCTCAGTTTATGGGTATCCAACTGAGAGACCTTAAAAGGTATTAGTTTTCAGAATCATAGGACTGGAAGGGACCTTGAGAGGTCATCTAGTCCAGTTCTGTGCACTCATGGCAGGACTAGACCATCTAGACCATCCCTGACAGGTGTTTGTGTAACCTGCTCTTAAAAATCTCCAATGATGGAGATTCCACAATCTCCAATGATGGAGATTCCACAATCTCTTTAGGCAATTCATTCCAGTGCTTAGCCACAATGACAGGAAGTTTTTCCTGGTATCCAGCCTAAACCTCCCTTGCTGCAATGTAAGCCCATTGCTTCTTGTCCTATCCTCAGAGGTTAAGAAGAACAATTCTTCTCCCTCCTCTTTGTAACAACGTTTTATGTACTTGAAAACTATTGTCCCCTCTCAGTCTTCTCTTCTCCAGACTAAGCAAACCCAGTTTTTTTCAATCTTCCCTCATAGGTCATGTTTTCTAGACCTTTAATCATTTTTGTTGCTCTTCTCTGGACTTTCTCCATTTTGTCCACATCTTTCCTGAAATGTCCAGTTCTGGGTGCCACACAATACTCCAGTTGAGGCCTAATCAGCGCAGAGTAGAGTGGAAGAATTACTTCTCGTGTCTTGCTTACAACACTCCTGCTAATACATCCCAGAATTATGTTTGCTTTTTTTGCAACAGTGTTACACTGTTGACTCATATTTAGCTTGTGGTCCACTATGACCCCCAGATCCCTTTCTGCAGTACTCCTTCCTAGGCAGTCATTCCCCATATTGTATGTGTGGAGCTGATTGTTCCTTTCTAAGTGGAGTACTTCGCATTTGTCCTTATTGAATTTCATACTGTTTACTTCAGACTATTTCTCCAGTTTGTCCAGATCATTTTGAATTATAATCCTCTCCTCCAAAGCACTTGCAACCCTTCCCAGCTTGGTATCATCCGCAAACTTTATAAGTGTACCCTCTATGCCATTATCTAAATCACTGATGAAGATATTGAACAGAACCAGACCCAGAACTGATCCCTGCGAGACCCCACTCATGCCCTTCCAGCATGACTGTGAACCACTTATAACTACTCTCTGGGAAAAGTGTTCCAACCAGTTATGCACCCACCCTATAGTAGCTCCATCTAGGTTGTATTTCCCTAGTTTATTTATCAAGTATCAGGGGGTAGCCGTGTTAGTCTGTATCTACAAAAACAACGAGAAGTCCTGTGGCACCCACCAAGCCCCACTACCCTTTCACCAAGCCCCAACCAGCTGCACCTGGATTGGGGGCAGTAACTATGTAGTCCTGGCACAAAGGGGCTCCAAATTTAAAGGGAAATCTGGGAGCTAAAGCAGTAGAGATAACATGTAATAAATAATGGAAAGAAAGCAAGCCCATTAATACATTAAGAAGATGAAATTGATGCTAATTCTAAAAACTATCTATGTATTTATAAAGCACCCATCAGTGTGTAATCTGAGCACAAATGGCTAAACTATTGAAATACTTTTTTGTAATTGGTCTTTAACAAGATAAGTAAGGAGGAAATATGTGGACAATTAGGAACTAATGAAGCTTGCATAAATACAGTTGCTGGAAAAACTTCAGCTCAGAGAATCCTGGAAAAATGGAATACTGTGTGCATACTAGCAAATCTGAATGATGTGGTATTCACCCACGAAAGCTTATGCTTCAATACCTCTGTTAGTCTGTAAGGTGCCACAGGACCCTTTGTCGCTTCTGAATGATGTGCATTCTGAGGCATTATGGAAATTGTTTGTTTAGTGTATTGAAACACTGAATTTTTGTGTGAAAAGTCATGGAGAATTGGGGAGATTCCTACCAGAGGAATGGAAAAAAATTACATGTAGTCACAATGTTCAAAACTGAAGAGAATGTGATTTAGCTGAATTTTAGTAAAACATTTGAAAGTCGCATTTCTACTTTAAACACAGACGTTTTGGAATGGAAGAAACAACGCAGGGACTTTAAATCTGGAAAACTGAGTGGGCCCTCTTTTGCCACAAAGGCACAACTTCATCTTAGAGAGTCCTAGTGGGAGCTCCAGGATGCATTGTATCTGAAGCAGAAACAGCCCCTCCCCAAGCTCTGTGAAAGAGCAGTCACTGTTCCCTTATATAAGATGGTATGGTGTCAGCTGCCCTCTGGGACCAGCATCTCTACTGCTGCAGTTTGCTAGGGTAAAAGCATGGCTCTTCACTTCCACGTTGCCCTTTCCTTTCCCTCACTGTAATTTGCCCCTCCCAAGGGCATAAAGAAGGAGAGGTCCTGTATGCCCTCTCCACATGCACTTATGCACCACTCAGGGCCAGGCATAAACTTGGCATCTTTGGGTCTGATCCAGTGCCCATTGCAGTCAGTGAGAGTCTTTCCATTGACTTCAGTGGCATTGGATCCAGCTCTTTTTGGAGAAATGGCCATGTGCAAATGGCCCAGTATCAAAAATATTTTGTCTTATACTTTTTCCTCTGTGCCATTGATTCTTCCCTAAACTAAATCTATGACATCACAAATAGGAAGTGTTTTGTTTATAGTCTACAAACAATACTGTGGTATGAAAAATAGTTGATGTTTTTGCAGAATTGTGTGTCGAGTCAGATGAATAAGTCCCTTGGCTGCCCCCAAATTGCTCAATTATATTTCTTACTGGTAATGTGGCTGCATGCCATAATCACATAGGCAACATAACAGCACAGTAAACATCTCAGTGTAATTAGGCAAATGGTTTTATTACCATGATAACAATCCAGCTGATTGTAGTCTGTTTTAAAATGTCATGTTACAAAATGAAAGAGGCATCCTGGGAGACAAAAACCACCCTCTCTCTGTGTGTATGTGCCGCAAAATAAAAACCATGTATCATGCTTTCCATCACATACAGTGTTCCCTCCAATATTCAGGAGATGAACTAATTCAACTATTGGCTTGTGGTTTGAAAAGTCAACAGTGGGATACAAATAGGGCCTTGAATTCCACGATTCTGCCAGGCAGAGCGCAGAGCAAGGGGCTTCACTGTAGAAACAGAGCAGTGATCAACCAGTTCAAGCAGTTCTGGACAGTCCTGTTAGACTATTCAATTGGGGCCACTGGCTGCAGTTCCCAAAACTGAGCATGTTACCATTTTCCTTTACAGTTATTTAAAGGAATATGGACAGGACGCATCTCATTTGCTCCTCTAGTCTCTTTCAACACCACTTTTCCAGTTGCACAAAGGAAGTACCATCTACGGTACCTACTGCTACAGCACCACCAAAAGTCCTGAGACTGCTTTTGTAAGGTGTTTGACTTTCTGATTTAAAATATTAGCACTATACAATATCTATAGAGCTCGTGGTAAATTAATTAAGAACTTGCTAACTGACAGATCTCAAAAAGTTGTTGTCGGGGGGGGGGGGGAATCATAGCTGATTCTAGTGGGTGTTTCTAGCGGGGTTGCACAGGGATCAATAGTATTTTTATCAAGTAAATCATTATCTATTTGGAAGTAAATATAAAATCATTGTGAATGACACAAAGATTGAAGAAGATATAGAGTGATCTGGATCTCTTGATAAGCTGGGTCTATTCAAATAAAATACGTTTTAATGTAGTCAGGTGCAAAGTTATGCATCTTGGAACAAGGAACACAGGCCAACCTACAGAATGGGGGGATTGTATCCTGGAAAGCTGTGACTCTGAAAAGGCTTAGGAGTCAGAGCAGACAGGAAATTCAACATGAGCTCCCAGTGCAATGCTGTAGCAAAAAAAGCTTATGCGATCCTTGGATGTATAAACAGGGGAGTAGTGAGTAGGAGTCGGGAGGTGACCTCTCTATTCAGCATTGGTGACTCCAGTACTGCATACTGTTCTGATGTCCTTTAAAAATGATATTGAAAAAATGAAGGTGCAAGAGAAAGCCACAACAATTATTCAAGGGCTGGAGAAAATGCCTTCCTGTGAAAGACTTAGAGAGCTCAGTCTGTTTAGCTTATATAAAGGAAGATTAAGAGGCAATTTGGTTACAGTCACCATTGAGGGGAGATAATACCACCTACTATAAAGCACTCTTTAAATCTAGCAGGGAAAGCAAGAACCAATGGCAGGAAGCAGAAGCCAGATGAATTCAAAATTAGAAATACGGCATACATTTTTATCAGTAACAGTATGGTGATTAATCATTGGAACAAACTATCAAGGGAAGTGGTAGATTCTGCATCTTTTGATGTCAACTGGATTACTTTCTGGAAGATATTCTTTAGTCAAACATAACTTATTGATCTCAGTACAGGGGTGTCTTGGTGAAATGTAATGTCCTGTGTTAACCAGGTAGTCAGACCAGACAATTTAATGGTCTCATCTTACTTAAACTCTGTGAATCTAGGAGTCTTGATGGCAGCCAGGACTGACTTCTCCCAGTCATCATCTTCAAATTACTATGCAAACTAGATGGATCTGGAGATTCTTTCCCATGAGGGGTTGGGTGGAGTGCCAGAGGGAGGAAATAGAGGTTGTGTCCACTATTGTGTGCAGAGGAAGTTAGGGTAATAGCAGAGGGAAGCTTCCTTTTGAAGAGCAGAGTGGAATTTGCAGCATGCTCAAGGGAGTGCTGCAAAGAGGAATGACACATCCTGATCTCCCAGGCAGGACCGGCTCCAGGCACCAGCGTTCCAAGCTGGTGCTTGGGGCGGCATCGAGAATGGGGCGGCAGTTCAAGTCCCGCAGCGGCAATTCGGCGGCAGGTCCGCCGCCGTTCCTGCTGCGGTGGCAATTTGACAGCAGGTCCGCCGCTCTTCCTGCCGCCGAATTGCTGCTGCGGGACTTGGACTGCCGCCCCATTCTCGCCCACCGCAGTGGCTTGGGGCGGCAAAATTGTTAGAGCCGTCCCTGCTCCCAGGGGACAGCTTAAGTGAGTATCATCATAGATCTCTTCAGCAGCACAAAACGGCTTGCACTCTTCCACACCACACAGCACTGGGACATGATCAGTAAGCATCACACTAGTATTTAAACCCATCCCTGGTAGGGCGGACCATTGGCTGTGTGACAGTCACAGCAGAAAGGCTGAGAATTGAATGAGCATGACGAGCATGTGGCTTTGTCATTTGTAAAGGTGGCCCTTCTGTGTGGGGACTTAGCTCTAAGAGCAGGCTAGTGTGGAGACATTTACACTGCTTTTATCCATGTTTTACAGTTCTGTTTGGCACATTTCACAAGCTGAAAACTCACTTGAGAAGAAAACAACCATGCACACAAAGACTAATGGCTTTTTGTATATTGGTTTCATTTATGATTAATTTTGACAGTTTGAGGCAGCCTATGATTATTGCATTGAGACTGAAAAATAAGTTCTCTTAGTGGATGTTGCTTTAAATCTACAGCTGAATATGTGGGTAATACCATGTGTTTTCACAGCAGCACAGCTGAAATGACCTTGCTGAAGGTCTAGGACAATGCCTTTGTCCTAGAAATCTGTAGGTTGATAGTAAAATATAAGCAGATAGGCTCATTATTCTTCTGTGCTCTAAATGAATTTAAAGCTTTATATTGTTATAGGCAATTTTTTCTTCTGATTATTATTTGTATTGTAGTAACACATTGGAGACACATTGATAGCTGCTTTCAACTACCTGAAAGGGGGTTCCAAAGAGGATCTAGACTGTTCTCAGTAGTAGAAGATGACAGAACAAGGAGTAATGGTCTCAAGTTGCAGAGGGGGAGGTTTAGGTTGGATATTAGGAAAAACTTTTTCACTAGTAGGGTGGTGAAGCACTGGAATGGCTTACCTAGGGAGGTGGTGGAATCTCCTTCCTTAGAGGTTTTTAAGGTCAGGCTTGACAAAGCCCTGGCTGGGATGATTTAGTTGGGGTTGGTCCTGCTTTGAGCAGGGGGTTGGACTAGATGGCCTCCTGAGGTCCCTTCCAACCCTGAGATTCTATGATTCTATGATTCTATGGATGAAGGCCCCATTGTGCTATGCACTGTACAAATACATTACAAAAAAGATGGTCCCAATGCCAAACACAACCTAAATTTAAGAGACAACAGACAGATACAGCCACACAGATGGGAGAGTACAAGAAAACAATGCCAACTAGCACAATAGCTAGTGGCCTAACTTTTGTCAAGGTTTTTCTAAGCGTCACAGAAAGGGAGAGGTTTAAGGTGGGTGGTGGGTTTATGGATGTTTATGGGAGTCCCATTCAGTATGGAAATACAACCCCTTAAGTAAAATGTTTGTTTTTTTAAAAAAATATCAGGTTTATTTGAAAAGCACATAGAATTAGTTTTGTAATAACTTGTTTGAAATAGATCTGTTCTAGAGGAAACTCGTATTCCAGTGAGGTTAGAATTGGGAATGGGAATGTTATTCAGAGATCCTGATATTTCAGGTGATATTTGGACTCCAAATATTACACTGTTACCTCCTTAGATCCTTCTTCCTTGATCACCCGCGAGCCATCTTACCTGTGGGCCAGAGAATCCATTCCTTACCTGTGACGTCTGGCTTTGTCTTTGTTTTTTTATTTTTGAGGTGGGAGGTGCAGTTCTCAAGTGGTAGCCCACAACCCCCACCCTCCTTATTGGTTCAACATAGTCTGGGGCTGAGTGACCCGTTCCTTTTCTCCCTGATCTTGCTTCCAGGTGATCAGCCCCGAAAGCACCTTTGTCTTTGATGACAGAGGACTGCTTGATGTGGCCACTACCCCTCCCATTTGCAGACAGATTCTGCAGTCCAAGAAACACTACTACTTTTTTAACTGCCTTACTGGTTCTAGAGCTGAAATGCCCCCTGGATCCTTGTGCATTGTCAGTGAAAAAGTGGCTCAGTCTGTAGCTAGGTAAACCCTCAGGTTTCCATAGCAACTTAACACAAGGACTCATGGTCCTGGCATCCCCAAAGCCACTGAGGTAACATCAGCCCGCTAGATGGGTATAGGCCTCCTGTTGCCCAAAAGTCATGGGCAGCCAGAGACCCGGCCACTGGGGGAGGTTAGACCCCATCCCCTCCACTCCTGCCTGAAGCCCCTCCCCACTCTGCCCCTTCTGCCCCCTCCCCTGCAGGAGCCCAGAGCACCCCCCCTCCCCTAGCAGACCCCAGCGGCGGATGGCTGGGTGGCCCCTCGGTGGAACGGGTGGCCAGGCGGCGCAGCAACAGCGCCCCCAGCCAGGGCGCGGTCCGAGGTCTGGGTGGGCAGCGTGGCCTCAGCATCAGCCTCTCCGAGTCCCCGCGGCAGGCCAGCCAGCTCCAGCCCCAGCCAGCCTGGGCCAGGGCAGAGCACTGGGAACTGCAGGAGGGAGCCTGGGGGCGGAGCATGAGTGGGGCCATGCCAGGCTGTTTGGGGAGGCTCAGCCTCCCTCAGCCTATGATATCCGCCGCCCATGACAAATGGCATCCATACCCAACTGTCACCCAGCTGGTGAACCTTGGAGGTCAGAGATGAGAAGGCCCCAAAACATATGGAACTAGGATGACCAGATATCCCATTTCTAAAGGGACAGTCCTATATTTAAGCCCTCCTGCAGGTATCCCGACTTTTTCTTAAAAACAGGCAAATTGTCCCGTATATTCTGCCTCACCCACATCAGTACCGGTGGGTCCTGCTGCTGGCCTGATCCCTGCTCGCCAGCTGCCCACCCACCAGTAGGGAGTGGAGGGGTCCTGTGCCAACAATAGGGGTGCGTGTGCAAGACTGGTCAGCAGGGCCCCACCCCCCGTTCCGTTTCTGGCCGGCGCTGGCTGCAGACTGGTTACGTGTCGCTCCTCCATATCCCCCCTGGCAGGGGGAGTCCCACTCCCACAGCTGTGTGGAGAACCGGCCCCTGGTCAGAGCGCTCAGCTCACCAGCAGCCTGACCGGCAGGTTCCTTCCTTCCCACACTGCCTCTGGCTGGGCTGGCGCCCCAGGAAAGCCCAAGACCCTCTGGCCTGGGGCACTGGCCAGGAGGAGCCGAGCCCTGCATGTGCCAAAGCCCCACACAGCACTGGCACGGGGAAGCCTCTCCACCCCTCAGCTAAGCTCTGGAATGGCAGGGGCAAAGCGATTCCCAGCCTGTTCAAGCCCTGAACCTGCAGGCTCCACAGTAGCCCACAGGGGCAGGGGCTTAGCACCCTCTTCACCTGGTCCTGCCCCCAGGGAGCGTGGGGCTGCTCCGGCCCCTGGGTACCCTCCCCTGCTGAGCCACCTCTCAGGCCAGGCTCTGAGGCTGCCGAAGCCCCTGCAGTCAGGTGCCCTGGTGCACAATGCATCCGTAGGCCTTAACCTCTTCCTGCCCACGCTGTAGCAGTGGGATAGAAGGTGTCTGGGTTATGTTGGTGGCCAGCAGCAGCCTGGACGTGTTAGTTGCCTTTCGACACTGTGCGGGCAGGAAGGGACAAGCTGCTTCCAGCCACGAGGGAGTGGGGAGGGGAGGGGAGTAGAGAAGAAGAGATGAGCTCTGCAAAGACACAGGCCAGGTCATCCCTTCCTCCCCCCGCCCCCTCCCTCCGCCGCTGGAAGTAGTTCCCGTCCCTTCCCGCACAGACCCAAAAGGCTGCTGCTGGCCACATTCTGGTGTGAACCCTGGCAGAAATCTGGGGAGGAGGGGCATGTGACCCTGCATGGGCACCCCTCCCCCACATGCATGTTGCCTTGGGAAAACGTGGCGCCAGGTACCAGGAGAGGTGGGTCTGTCCCGGGGACCAGCCAAGCATGGAGGGCGGAGAGCACTGGGCAGGGAAGGTTTGCTCGGTCATTCCTCCCCTCTCCTGCCCCCCCTTGTGAGAGAGGTGTACGGGAGTGTGTGTGTGTCACCTCTCCCTGTAGGAACCATAAAGCCTTAAAGATAAGAAAGTAAATTAAAAGAATCCAGCTATGCAGTATTTCTTTTTAACGGGCTCAGTCAACTTGATGTTAATTTGAACGTTTGTACTGCATAGTTCTGATTTGATTGCCATTGAACTCACTTGATACGAGTAATTTTACCAAGTGTCCTGTATTCCTGTATTCAGCATAGGGAAATATGGTCACCCTATAGGGAACCAATTTGCAGGCTGCTAAGCAAAACCCCTAGAAGATTTCTAAGGTAATGAAGGTTTCCAGGACTAGTGGGTAAGGAGGATCCTGGAGTCTGGGATAGGGGAAAAAGTCCCCGATAGGAGTTTGAGGGAAGTGAATGGATAAACCAACTACTGACCCCTGATTTTTTCCGATTGTTTGGAAACATACATTTACCTTGAACAGTCCAAAATTTGGGTCAGCTAGCGAAATGTATTTTTTGGGTGACACATGCTCAGTTAATCTTGTGTCAGTGTTTTCATTAAACACCTTCTTTTAAATGCAGAGGCATTTATAAAATGCATTCTGGCACAAAACACCTGGAACACTGGATATCTACCTGAGAACAATTTTGTTTTTGTGCACTATGTAATATTTCAAGGACTAGATTCACTCAGTTTAGAGGTTATAAAAATAAAAGACCTTCAGAAAGTTATTATTCAAATGCATTATTATTCATTATTATTAACAACCCAATATCATTCTAAGATTACGAGCCAACAAAAATTATTATTATTATAAAATTATGTGGAGATTTCCTTCTTACAAGGGAAGCATTACAGCAAATGTTTTGGGCCCCGTCTTCAAACAAATCAAGTATTTAGGTGTTTAATTCCACCTTTTTGCACACTTAAGGACCAATCTGATCACTCAAATATGAGATTGATATACACAATTTTGAATTTTGAGACCTATGTGGTAGCCCAATATTTGGATTTCTTCTGTACCTGGATGCAACAGGTTGGGTTAAGACCAGAATGTCAGTATCAGCAATGAATATTCTTGCTTCTGTTGGCTTGTGTCACACCTTCATGTTATGTTTGTGTAGTGTTTGTGTTTTAACATGCACTGCTTTCCAAAGTATATTTACATTCTACTTATAGTACCATATGCTTACTTTGTACTTGTGGGTTCATTTCAGTGTATCTTAAATGTGCTGGGCAAAAATGCAAGAATAGTACCAATGTGAGCTGTAGAATTTTCTTATGCTTCCAAAATTGACTGCAAACTATCTGTCAATATCATCAAGATGACAAAAAAGACGAATTGTCTCCACCAATATATTTTTGCAGTATCACCACTGCATAGGATAAGCATGTTTATCAACATAATTAATTATGTACTTTATCAAAAATTAGTGCAGCGTATAATAGCTTCAGTAATTACAGCAAATAATACCAGGTTTTTGAGCAAATTTCTCATTATACTGTAGTAGTATACCGTGGGCGTGGGGATTGAGAAGCAAACCTGGTTGCTAATGGAAATTCACCATGTTTGATGTTTTGAGTAATGCCTACAAAAATATAATCTGCAGATCACCGAATTAATCATCATTAAAATTAATCTTGACATAATGAAAGCATCTAAAGTTGCCTTGGAGATGTAAGGAAAAAAACCTCTGCATTTCTGAGAAGGAGACTGTTCTTGTATGTACAGCTGCACATGGCTGGGTAGCTTGTAAATTAAGCAACCCTGATTTTGCATGCATGTTTGGTAACTGATTTCAGAAGCTATGAGGTGCTGCATCTCTGCTCACACAAAATCAGTACTATGGAGTCTTATAAAACTTTTTAATTAGGGTGGAATTAGGCAGCTATGGAGTGACTGAGTATTTTAGGCTGCTTTGAATCAAAGGCACTATAAGAATAAAACATAAATTTTGAAACAAGACCCTGTCATGAAAATGGAGCAAAGGTAGATTAGCTTTCAGAACTTTTATTGTGCTGTGCTTCATTTTGTGTCCAGCATGTTTCTGTTCAGCTATGAATAAAAATGGGAATCCAGAATTATGTGTTCTCTGCTTTTTGTTTATTTTGGCAGGGAGTAGATTTTTGAACCAGTTTTTTGTTTACATTGCTGTTCATTGTATTTCGTTACACATTTTCCTTAACATGAGTGACCATGATTTTTATCTCTGCTTGCATTTTTGTAAGTGCTCCAACTTGGTCATTGTGTTCTAATCATTGACTGCGGAATTATGTATTTTTAAAATATTAAAACAATGGAAACATCTAAGTAAACTGTACTCTGAAATTCACATCAGCATTAAACACATTTATGCATTTGTGCTAGCATAACCAATGCACTGTAAATGCAGATGCTTATGACGGCCTTTTCATCAGTGCTACCGTCTGCCCCTATTTGTATCCTATAAAATATCTGCACCATGGTCCTGTAAGTCCTTGTGCAGAACGTAAGCTTGTTACACTCTAGTGCAAGTGTTAATGGAAGCTATGTATGGAGACAAAAGGCTAAGAACTAGGCATAATCCTCCAGATTTAGCTCACATCTGCTCCTCACCTGTCAGACTTGTGAACAGAGCTGGTCAGGAATTTTCTGCCAGAATTATTTTTGATGGAAAATTAAATTCTCCAGGGGAAAATTTAAATTCTGATGAAAATTTTTTATTTTTTTTTCTGTCAGGAAAAACCTAAAGGACTGCTGCCCACCTGGAAGGCTCTGGTCAGTTTCCCTTTTTGCCTTTAGGGAGGGAGAAAAATTGACAGGCAGGCAGCGGGGGAGCTGCAGCTGAGCTTGAGGGGAGGCAGGGAGGGTGAGCACCCCGGCTGTCCACATGTCCGGCTGCCTCTCTGGCAATTGGTCTGGGGAGACACAGAGAGCCTGGGCTTTCAGCTTCTGGCAGCCTCCCTGAAAGGCTATGAATTTCACTTTCTGCTACCAGTGAAATTAATAAGAACCCTTTAGACAGGCTGACATGCTAAAAATTCAGTTTTGGTTCGCTAAATTGGAATTTTCCTGGAAATTCCTTCCCTTGAAAACTTAGATTTCCATTTTCCAGCCTAATTTCTACTTGCTAATGTGCAGTGTTTTAAATGCAGGGTGGGGAGCATGGGCTTGTCTGAGGAGATATGGGCATCATTATCTTCATCATGCTAATGAGATGTTTAGCTACATGCTAAAGTCTTACTCCCACTACTAGGCAGATCTAACTCGAAGGCTGGACAACAGCACTGTCTGCCATGCTCATCAGATTGACTTCCCCTGCTCTCCCTGTCCCAGTAATCACTTTTTAACCTTGTGTTTACGAAATTGTCTCTTGTAGTAAACACGGGAAATCCTCTCCAGTATCATTCCTTAATAATGCACTTAAGGAAGATTTTATACATCTACATTTGATACAAGGTAGCAAAAATAAATTTAGTATTTCATTATTAGAATTTTACATGAGAATCTCAACTTTCATTTAAAAAAAAAGTTTCTATGGTTGTGGAGAAAAGCTTGAAAACATGAATTGAATGCATTTGAAAGGCAGAAGGCAAATTACAAGGATTCCAAAGTATGGTTTGGGGATTTTTATTTATTTTTAAGTCACGAGTCGTGATTTTTTAAAGCCTTGGTGTTGGCCATACAGCAAATGAGAGATCTATGTTTCTTCATTCCCTTCCAAGAGTTAGGCAGTCAGAGGAAATGTCTTTTGTTTCTGATGTAGGCCTGATCCTGCAAAGATTTGCACGCATGCTTATATTTACATGCTGTCTGTCATTAGTCAATGATACTACTCATGCATAAAGTTAACAATCTGAGAAAGGACTAAGATCATAGTCATGTTAATCTCTGTGGACTCAGTCCTTGCAGAGTGATCCATATAGGTGTAGTGATTTTTGTAGTGACCTTCTTATTTAATTATTATTGTTTGTTATAGTTCTCTTCTTTATCTTCAAAACCAACGAATAAAACAAAAATAAATATACTACACATGGGAGACCTGTGAAGTTGTATTAATACCACTGGTATCTCCATCTATAGAAGGATTTTAACTACTCTTCCACATGTTTTACTTTACTGATGGCCAAGGTTTCCCGCTTTGAAGTGCATATTATGCCGTGTAATTTAGTTGAAATACCAATTTTATTTCTGTTATCTTTATATGTGACTTCTAAACATCTGTCTTAAGTACATAAATTAAATATTCCTGGAGAGGATTTATCTTGCATCCCTTATTTATGAGTAATTTCTGAAATTTCTTCATTGGACAGTTTTAGCAGAGGCGCTTTAGTTGGTGCCATAAGTCTGAATTCAGTCTGTAAATGCTGATTAGTGATAAGATGACTGCAGATGGATTTATTTATTGAAAAGATCTGGTAGAAGAGATACCTTTTTTTCCTTTATATTTTTTTAATTATGTATATCAGTGACATTTTCTGTGAATTAACCTTTTCAGTCTTATCAAACTAATCAGAAATTAGCATTGCCTCTGTGCCATCATTTTTGTAAAAATCATTTTAGTACTATAAAGTGAAAGTACAGTTGAAAGCCTCAGGATAAAAATGGCCCACAGCAATTCCAGTAGCAAATGCACCAGGATTTGGAAGCTTTCATGAGGTGTATGTGATCCATATACAGACTTCTGTATATCAAAAAAAGCCCCATAAGAGAGAATTATAAGAGATAATAATAGTATTGTAATCAAGACACGAGAAGTAAGTCTTCCGCTCTGCTCCACGCTGATTAGGCTTCAATTGGAGTATTGTGTCCAGTTCTGGGTGCCACATTTCAGGAAAGATGTGGACAAATTGGAGAAAGTCCAGAGAAGAGCAACAAAAATGATTAAAGGTCTAGAAAACATGACCTATGAGGGAAGATTGAAAAAACTGGGTTTGTTTAGTCTGGAGAAGAGAAGTCTGAGAGGGGACATGATAACAGTTTTCAAGTACATGAAAGGTTGTTACAAGAAGCAGGGAGAAAAATTGTTGTTCTTAACCTCTGAGGATAGGACAAGAAACAATTGGCTTAAATTGCAGCAGGGGCGGTTTAGGTTGGACATTAGAAAAAACTTCCTAACTGTCAGGGTGGTTAAGCACTGGAATAAATTGCCTAGGGAGGTTGTGGAATCTCCATCATTGGGGATTTTTAAGAGCAGGTTGGACAAACACCTGTCAGGGATGGTCTAGGTAATACATGAGTGCAGGAGATGGGACTTGATGACCTCTTGAGGTCCCTTCCAGGTGCATTATTTATTATGATGGATGACTGAAATGAAATGCCGATGAAAAGAATAAATGCCAACAAGCATCCATAAGAATAATATCTGAATCGCCAGGGTTTGTAATGTGTGTCCAGACCTGTGTACAGAAGGGGCCTTCTGTACATGACTCCCCCTTGCCTGCAGCAAGTACTACCATCTCATTGGGCCCCATGCCCAAGGGAGCTCTGAAGGAATCTGTACCTAGGGAAGGAATAGGGTGGGTTTTGTGGGATGTACCATCAGACCAGCAGGGAATGAGCCTGAGGCTGCATTATCTTTCCGGTAGAGCTCTTTCTTTAAGGGGAGATTCCAAAAGCAACAGCAGATGAGGAGTCTCTGCCAATGAAACTCTGCAGCCACAGGCAGGGGGAAAAGGGAGGATTGGAATTGCTCTTGGAGGCAGACAGTCTTTAACCTCTGTCAGATCCCCCAAGATCCAGAGAGTTTGGAGTCTCTCTGACAGCAAACCCTGTTCATGAAGAGAAGAATTTGAGGAAAATCTGCAAGGGAAACCTCACAGAGTTTTCCTCATCACCTGGACCCCTGCTGTGGGAATTTCCAAGGGAGAGGGCAAACTATTCAGATCAGCCTCATTCTAGACGCCACAAAACTGAAAGAAACTTGGAGACATAATAAGTGTTTGCATCAGTTCAGTATATTTTAAGTAGCTTCTTATAATCAAGTCACTTTAAACACTGCTTTCATTTATATTTTAATATAATATAATTTCTAGTCATGATAGGATTTGTAAAACTTCTTTAATATTATTATTATTCAGTCAGTGATGGCCAGCAGACAATTACAAGTTTTAGGTTTTGTTTATAATGAGCTGAGAGCTGTTTTAGCGTTGTAATTTGTATTCCTCTTAAATCCAGCTGGAGCAGCAAGGCTCCTTCTTATTGTGAACACAACTGAAATATTTTCTCATACTGCAATTTGTCTTGATGCAGTACTGTACACAGCTTTGACATTTCATATTACTGGTTATGAGAACACTACAAGCACAAGATGGTGTTCTACCTGTCCCCGGGTTTTATACTGCCACTGATCACCGTAATATTTGAATGCCTTCCACTTAAAATCAATGGCAATAGGGAAGTCCCTAATGTATTATGGACTCTTTGGGACAGGAACTTTGTCCACCTTTGAGTTTGGAAAATTCCTAGCACACTTTGGACACTCCTGCAATCTAAAAATAATAATTCTGTGACTATAGTCTTACTCTTGTTTCGTCAATTACTGTACACTGTGACCCTGTTAATTCATAACATTAGTCCCGCTATTGCCCTCAGTTACAAAAGTTCACCCCTGTTAAGGCTGATTCCCCACTCTGGCACTTCGAGTGCAGAAGGTGGGGGCCCACAAGGATTCTAAAAATTAATACTGGCCACTCCAGGCTTGTATTAAACTCTCAAGGTTACAGCTTTTCTCTGACCTTGGATGGGTAGCTGCTGCCACCACCCAAATGCAAAACTCCTTTGAGAATCCAGAAAGGCGCATTTTGGAATTCCTTCCTGTGGTGTACCCTCAAGTCCTTTCACCCCTGCCTCTGGGGAAGAGCTGAGAAGAAAAACAAAGGAAATCAGCTGTTGCCACCAGCTAATTAAATTACATGTGCACAAATCTTAGGACACAAAAATCCAATCCTGTTCTTAAAAAAGGTAAATTTTATTAAAAACAAACAAACAAACAAAATCTGGAAACTCAGGCTATTGCCAGAGTAAAAAAAACCCACTTTCAAGAGTTAAGTATCAAGAATAACGTTCTTGAGATGCATCTTAAAGGTTACAAGCAAAACAAAAACATTTGGGGTTAGCACAGAGGAGTCCACAAGCCATAAAGAAATAAAAAGAGATAAACCTAATCGCGTCTTCCTAGACATTTCCTAATCTACTTACATATCTGGGATTTCAAATGAGTAGTTTCTAGGTATGATACCGATAATTTTTCATACCTGGCCCCAAGTTTCTTACAGCAAAACTTCAGCCCTGTTTGCCTCTCTCCGAGAACAACCACAGACAGACAAAAGGGGAGTCTTGTTTCAATTTTAAAAAGTTCTAGCCTTCCCATTGGCTCTTTTGGCCAGGTGCCCACTCACTTCTTTTAACCTTTTACAGGTAGAGCAATTAAAGAACAGCTACTAAGAGGAATTTTATAGCTAACTGGCTGCCTGGGTCCATAAAAGGGAGCTCCCCCCCTTTCATTTATTACAGCCCCCCATTGATTTCAATATCTGTAAAAGCCTGTTCTTTGAATAGTGTCCCTAGAGTGCTCCACTTCAGGTGCATGTGCACCCCACACTCCTTTGAAGGGAGATTTTCATTAGCAGTGTCGATTCAACCTGCACCTGCATGGCTAATTTCCTCATGCCCCACAATGAGGCTATATCAGGCTGCGCAGGAAAACTGCCTGCAATGTAGTTCCTTCTCAACCACCTCAGCCTGAGACAGAGCTTAGCAGGTCCACATTGTGTGTACCTCGGCTGCATGCTGACTTCAGTCTAGCTTAGTTTATTTGTGTTTAGTTAGTAGTAGTTAGTTACTGGCTATTTGGACGATTGTTTTATTTCCTTCCAGGGAAATCCTCCCTGGGAGGGCCATACACGATTCGCCAGGATTTAAACTCTGCTTCACATATAGACAGGCGATCCTGGTCAGCGACAGATACACTAAGTGCATTTGCTGCTTAGGGGAGTTGCATATCCCACAGAAGTAAGTTTAGCCCTCAAATCCAGGGCATGGAAGAGCTGGAGAATCAAGCTGCAACTGTTAATGATGAAGCGCTCCCTTTGGGCCATTTTGGAGCCAGGTCAGGTGAACTCCCCTGTACACCAGTCTGAGACTCTGTAGCACCTCGGTGCGACACTGTGCTAGAAAGAGGAAAGCCTCAGAGATCTCCTTTAAAGATTCCAAGAAGAGGAGCTTTAACTCACCCCATAAGGAATCCACCTCAAAAATCCACCTCCAAGGAGGTCAACAGCCTCAGTGACTTTGACCACGAGGCTCGGTGCTATAGTGATGAAGAGCTCCTTCAGTAGTGGTGAGGTGAGAAGGCCCCAGTACCGTCCTGCGGAGATGGTCATAGCAAACACAGAAAACCAGTACCATTGGATTTAACCCCTCTCTCAGTACCCCTGTCTAGCTGTTCAATACTGGGCAAGACTAAGTCTTCATCTACATCAGCGCCGGCTGTGAAGTGCTCAAAACCCTCAGTACTGTCCTGCAGGGACAAATTTATTGGTCCATTGGTACCACAACCTCACCGAGAGTTCTCCAGGGCGCCAACCCTCTTCCATCAAGATGTTAGGGAGACTCAAGCTTTTCCTCCCCAGCAACAGGAGGAAACATTTGAGGATCAGGAAGTGAGGGTAGATAAAAGTTACCTCTCAGACTACCATGTCATCCTCATCACTGCATGAGGCCTCCTCTTCCATCTATGGCCGATGGATTTTCAACAGTTTGAAAACCTCATTAAACAGATGGCAAATTCCATACAGATATCTCTTGAGGATGTAAAAGAATCTCAACAAACTGTTGGATTGTCTTTAGTTTGTGACACCATCCAAAGTTACCCTTCCTATCAATGAGGCTCTGATGAAACCTGCGAAAACCATTTGGCAAGCCCTGGCCACAGTAACTTCTAAATGTAAGAGAGCCAGTGAAAAGTATTATGCTCCCACCAGGGACTCTGATTTCCTATTTTCTCACCATCTACCCAACTCTCTGGTAGTTGATGCAGTGAACGAGGGCAAACAACACTCCGAATGACAGACACCAGAAGTGCCTAGATCTTCTATGGAGAAAATCTTACTCATCGGCAATCCTACTGTTCCACATTGTGAATTACCAGGCACTGATGGCCAAATATAACTTTACAAATTATTCAAAATTTGGTTCTTTTATTAAACACCTTCCTCCAGACCAAAGGGAGCAATTTCAGGCTAGCATCGCTGAGGGGCAGTTTTATTGCCCAGGACATCTCTTCAGGCAGCTCTGGATGCTGCCGATACCACAGCCTGTTCCATTTCCACAGCAGTGGTGATGCACGGGGAAAGTTATATTATCCTCGCAAAATATGACTCTCCTACACTGAGCTCGCTGATTTCTAGGCCTTCCTGACCTCTGATTAAGCAGCAGGACTTTCAACGCTTCATGGACGAGGGCAGATTATTCACCAGGATGGCTCTTCAAGTTGCGGTTGATGCTGCTGACACCACCTCCCGCTCCCTGGCTCCCAGACTGGTGCTCCACCGTGACTCCTCGCTGGAGTTTAGTGGGTTTCCAAAGGAAGTCCAAACCATGCTTGAGGACCTCCGCTTCAATAATCAGAAACTCTTCAGTGACAAAGCTGATGAGTCCCTCCTTTCTCTTAAGGATTCTCGTACTACCCTCTGGTTGCTGGGCCTCTATACCCCCGTCCCAACCCGCAGGCAGCATCGGTCATCTTTCCGACCCTGTCCCTGCGCAACCTACCAGCCCTACCCACAGCACCAACCTCAGCTGTCTCGCCACCATCCTTGCTCTCAACATCCACGGCATTCTATTGCCTCCACCTCATCTGCCTCTACCTTCCCTCAACACACCCCCAGGCAGAACTTTTGACTCCTTCCATGAGAACCGCAAATCCTCCTCCACTCTCTCAGTTACGCTACCCGTCACCTTTGGGGGTCGTCTTGCCCTGTTCGCCCACAACTGGGGCAAAATCACCACTGATCATTGGACATCATTCACCATGGCGACTTTATCGAATTCCTCTTTCCCGCCTCACCACTCTTGCCCAGGCTGCTCTGGGGATCCCTCCCAGTATCATCTTCTCCAACAGGAAGCAGATGCCCTCCTCCAGAAGGGTACCATAGAACACGTCCCACGGTGCTACCATGGCCATGGCTTCTTAACCCCCTTTACCCCATTTGCTTGTGCCGAAGAAGGGGAGTGGCCTCCGCTCCATTCTGGACATCTGGTGCCTGAACAAATTAATTTGCAAATTCCGTTTTTGCATGGGCACGCTTCCCCTTATCCTTCCATGCCTTCCCCGCGGCGCCTGGTTCAATGTATTTAAAAGGCATTAAATACAGTTATCTGCATAACAGCTATTCTACAGTGTAAAAGGAAAGTTTGCAAGGCCCATTTTCCCTTTGCCCCAGGTTAATAGGCACAGAAGAGGGGGATTAGACTCAACACAAAGTAAACATAGAACAATGTAGGCCAAAAGGGTGTGCAGAATGTAACTTGGCCACACAACGAGTTCGGTTCTGAGGCTGTGTTGGTGGAGGGAAAAAGGAGGAACAGCCTGGGTACATCTGTGGCTCAGCGCTTTGATTTTTTAAATGGCTTTATGCCCCACATCCCAAAAACTTTAGCCCATGGCCCTCTAGATGAAAATATTCACCTTCCATCTGTGTTACAGCTGGCAGAACTTTGAAAGCTACTACATGGAGACTTTGCATTTCAACAGTATTAATCTAAATAAACATTGCAAGGATGATTTATTAAAGTGCTGTTAAGGTCAGAAAAATTACTACGTAAAAATTTCACCATTTTACTCATCAGATTAGATCCATGTGTGTAGCCAGAAGCAAATCTGCTTTTTGTTTTTTTAGTGACCAGCAGAAAAGTTTCTCACTCCAAACACAGTACAGCTATGGAAAAGTGTGGCAGTCTCTATTTTCTTTCATGCATTGTCAACAGAATTGTTAATTAACTTTCGATTTCAGAGTCTTTATTCTAGGTGATGATGCACAAACCACAAGACTTTTGGTCCCTGGCTGGGTAATCAGGGCTGGCATATGGAGACAGAATAATTTTTAATGAGCAAATTTGGTATGGAAATCCATAAGACAACAAACTTGCTCCATGAAACTATTTGTAGTCATTTTTCAGAGTAGGATGGCACTTTAAGTAAATCCACCCTATTTTTTTTACAAATAAATTTACTTGTTTAGTAATATTCCATTAAATGAAAATTACCATGCTTATGGCTCCTATAGAGAAATATTAAATTGACTTTCCATATTTTTAAAATCGCACATCCTTCAATTACAGATTTATCATCTTCTTCTGTTTTGAATAAGCCGTGGGTATGATATTTATCTCCCAAATAAATCCCCTCTGCACTGTATGAAAGTAACCCTTTGTTGTAGAACAGACCCTGTTTTCTTCCATAAATGGACAAGAAACACATGTCTTATAGAAAAGATGCCAAATAAATGGTTTATTTCTTCACTCAGTAACCCCATAAGGAACAGAGAATATTTCCTTTCTTGAAAACAGCGAAGAATTAAAATAATTGAAAGGCTCTGTAAGACTCTGTGTGCATAAAAGAAAAATGCACTTCTTCCTTTTCTGCAAGTTTCTTTGCATGTGACCTACTGAGAAAGACTTGTCATATGGCTTATTCATACAGACCCTGCATAAGAATAATAGGAGTGGTAGAATCATATTCTTGTTTTAAAATTTCTTTAAACTTATTATGATGGGAATAATTCCATCATATGAAATATCATACAATAGTAGTGAGTTTGTTTTCTCAGTAACATGACATGGCAGGCACTAATGCTGTTATCATTTTACTGTCTGTTATTTTAATTAAAAATTAATTTCATATAACGGAGGGCTGTGCTAAGGCTGTATAGTATAATGACCTAAACTCCAGATAGCCAAGCACTCCTGCATTTTAACCCCGGCTATGCTACTGACTTGCTGTATGATCTTGGGCAAGTCCCTTTAGGCTTGGTTGTGATATCCTTCCTCACACTGAGTAATATCTGTAGTAGGAAGAGAGCCTGAGACATAAGGCCTTGTATTAGAGGCCTGGTATGAGGCAGGACCTGCTCACAAAATTTGGCAAGAACAAGGCTGATATTGCAAAAATACATATTCCTAAGAAGTGCTAGGGACAGAGTACTCACACAAACACATCCCAATATCAAGTGGTACCAGAACATCCCGATATCAAGGATGGTACAAAAACATTCCCCAAGGATAACAGGAACACACTGACCCTTCCTAAAAGATAAGGTCAGGATGACAGTATATAATAGAGACATTTTGATCGAATCAACATGTACAAGATGATGGGTGATAACTAGTGACGTCAGGGGGCAGTAACTAACTATGTCAAAGGGCAGTACTAACTTGTTTGTATCGGGGTATAAAGATGTATCTCAGAGGGAGTATCTTTGTGTCTGGCCTTAGGGAGGAATGGAAAGTCCTGTCATTCACTGAGCTGGTTCATTGTTACGGGCATACTTATATTAGTGGTCCGGCAGAGTCTGCGGGATACTAGTACCATGCTTTGTCGATAATAAACTTGGCTGGGTTCCTTCGTCCCTTAATGGATCTTGTGATCATTGGGTCATTCATTCAAAGTCTGCCATGCCAGCTGTCTTCACACAGAGGGAACACACGCACACAGCCAAACACCTATCAATGTCTAACCACAATATCTTACTTCTGAAAAAGACCTATTGATTTCCCTTACAGGAGTAAAGTACTACTCAATTTGAGTAAGAGTAGCAGAATCTGACCCTTAGGGTATGTCTACATTGTAATAAAACACCTATGGCTGGCCAGTGTCAGCACAAACATTCTGGAACCTGGGCCCACCCAATTTCACTGTGTTCCAACCCAGGGCCATTCAAAATAGTAGACCTATGCATGGCCTAGGCCCTAGGGTCTGGTACTCTCATGCGTGTTCCCTGGGTCACTTCCTACCCTTTTTCCAGTCTCTGTCGTCACCACAAATAGGTCTTGGGATCCCTCCTGGGTTCCTCTGTGGTCTGTCTCTGGAACCCCTTCCCCTGGCAGTAGTGAGTCATCACTCTCGGCTCTCAGTGGCTTGGCTGTGAGGCCCAGTCCTGGCTGTGAGGCCCAGTCCTGGCAGCTTCTCGACAGGAGGCTGCTGTACACAACTTTCTCCTCCTCGGTCAGCCCAGATTGAGCTGAGCCACTCCCTTTTGAATGCTCCCTTCAGTGGGAGCATTGCCAACAGAGCTGAGGAGGCGTGGCTTCCTGTGCCCAGAGCAGCTCCTTAACCCTTGCCTAGCCAGTGTGGGGCTGATACACTCTGTCACAGATACCTAGGGATAGAGTTGCTTAAGCAACTTTGTAGTCCACAGATTTTCCCCAGATGCTTATAACTTTGTCTAATGTTCACTTTTTAGGCATACATTTCCCATGTTTCCAAAAATAGGAGCCTGAAGTTAAGTTCCTAAAACTTTATTTATAGGCTAGTCCAAATTCCTTTGACTTCAATGGAAAGACTCCAGTTGACTGCAGTGGCTTTGGTTCAGAATCATGGACTCATACATAGGTGACCTGATTTTCAAAAATGCCAAGAACCCAACAGCACCCATTGGCTATAATTGCAGCTGCTTTTGAGAAAGCACTTTTAATAAAGAGGTCACTTATTTAGATGTTTCAGTATGGACTAGTCAGCCTGGCTTAGTCTCTTATTTTTCAAAATGTTGGCCATAGCAGTGAACAACGTAGAATTGGGTAGTGACTGAAGCAGAAAGATGCAAAATAACAAATATTGAACATATGATTCATTTGTGTGTACCTTGGTGGTATAATTAATGACTCTCATAATGCATGAGCACATGGAAATAAAATTAAGCAGGCATCCTTTATTTTGTCATTTCCTGATTCTTTTTAAGTACACCGGACCCTCGCTAGAACGCGGGATTTGGGATCCATGCCAAGTACCGCATTATAGCGGGGACCGTGTTAAAATGAAATTAGCATCAAAACTAGCAAAATTAGCATCAAAATTAGCAAAATTAGCATCAAAACTCACCTCTCCCCAGCCCCGGAACTGCCGCAGCTGGGTGAAAGGTGCTTTTCCTTCTGCCCCGGAGCTGCCACGGCCTGTGAAAGGCATCTCTCCTCTGCCTCCAGGTTGCTGGGCGTTAGGGTTATATTTAGGATCCATGGCCGTGACCACGTTATAACCGAACTCGTGTTATATAGATACACGTTCTAGCAAGGGTCCAGTGTACTTCACCTTGCAACTCTAATATTCTTTTAATTTAGCTTTTTAAATTTATTTAAATTAATATATCATAGACAAAGGGAGCATAGAAATGAAATGTTGATTATATATGCTGAAGGCTAGATAATAGCTGGGTGGGGGTGCAGTTAGCTTTGTGGTTTAAGCACCTTCTAACCACAGGTTAGAATACTAAATGATATTTCATTGTAGATAGCACTACACTTTCAAAGCACTGTGCAAATATTAGCTAATTAATCTTCAAAGCACTACAGTGGGGAGAATGAGTACATTTTGCTTGGGGATAATAATACTTGCCTATTTCTCGGGAATACTTTGAGGATTAATTTTATTCTCAAAGCACTATACAGAAAATAAGTAAAGTGCTACATAAATGCAAAACATTATTACTTATTGTTATTGGATTGGAGAATTTTAAGATTAAGATTTCCAAAGCTGCCTAAATGTGCTGAGTCCTGAAATAGTTACAAATATTTCCAGAATGCTTTATGCCTGACATAACCAAAATGAATGCATTAGAAATTGCTACCAAAATATTTACATATTGAGTAAATTTGATTTAATCATGTGTTCTGGTGGGGAAAAAAATTGATTCTCCATCCCCCTGGCTGAACAGAGCCGCTAGCATCAGATTCTTCAATAAGATTTTCAAGTGTCTTATTTTCCATCTGTGTCACTTGAATCTTCACACTTTATTTTCTTCTCTTTAAGGCAGATCCTCAGCTATTGTACATGTTCATAGGTCCAATGATGGATCTATGGTCAGTGATCCCTCAAAATTTGAGGATAATTGTCTTCCATAAAATGATAGCCAGTTATGATTGGTGGATCTGCAGGTAACTAATGAGGCCATTCTGGGATCCACAGATCTTATCGAAGTTGGAACAGACATTTCCTGGTGGATGGTAAGGATCTGGATTGTTGAATCAGGCTACAGCGCGTTCTTTCCTCCTTTCCCATTTCTCCGTTTCCTGTTCTCTTTGTTGGGTCTCGAAATGTTGGAATCCTTTCCTCAAGATCCTTCTCCATTTGTGTCGGATGAAGGCTTGGGTTTCCTATGAGTTCATGTCAATGTTGCACTTCTTCATGTTGGCTTTGAGGGTGTCTTTGAAGTGCTTTTTTTGCCCTCTCCTCATCCATTGGCCTTGACTCACTTATGAGAACATGACCTGCTTCAAGAGTCAATTGTTTGGCATTCAAAGAACATGACCAGCCCAACAGAGTTGATGGCAAAAGATCATAGCTTCAGTGCTGGAGGTTTTGGCTTGGGACAAAATGCTGAGGTTGATGTGTCAGTCATCCCTCTTAATTCAGAAGATATAATAGAGGCACCATTGATGGTGGTTTGGAGCTTGTTGGTGGAACACTTTAGTTTTCTTAAGTATCAGAGGGGTAGCCGTGTTAGTCTGTATCCACAAAAACAATGAGGAGTCCGGTGGCAATGGGCTTTTTACCACAAAAGCTTATGCCCAAATAAATCTGTCAGGTTTTAAGGTGCCACCGGACTCCTCGTTGTTTTAGTTTTGTTGGTGTTGAGTGTGAGGCCTCATTGGTTATAGGCCTCAGAGAGAATGTTGACTGTTGTTTTGAAGATCTTCTGAGTGGGTGCACAGAGCACAGTCATCCGCATATTGGCGTTCAGTAACTGATTTAATGAAAATCTTTCTCTAGGATTGGAGGCAATTGAGGTTGAAGAGCTTGTCATCCATTCTATATTGGATGTCAAGTCTGCAGGGGAGCTTGTCAGTGATGAGAAGGAGGGTTGGAGCGATGACAGAGACTTGCTTGACTCCTGTCTTGACGAAGAAGGGGTCCGTTTTGAATCCATTTCTGATGACCATCGCAGCCATGTTGTCATGGAGGAGTCGGGGGATGGCAACAAATTCTGGCAGGCATGCAAATTTGAGGAGCATTCTCCACAGAACCTCATGATTGGTGGAGTCAAATGCTTTCATGAGATTGATGAAGGCCCTGGATAGAGGTCAGTGTTGTTTGCAGCACTTTTCCTGAAGTTGGCGGGCAGTGAAGATCATGTTGCTGGTACTCCAAGATGAGCTGAATCAACATTGTGATTCTGGAAGGATTTCCTCAGAAACGGGGAACTGTCGGTTGAGGAAAATTTTGGCAAGGATCTTTCCGGAAATGGACAACAGGGTGATTCCTCTATAATTTCCACAGTCTGATTTGTCTTCTTTCTTGAAGATGGTCACAATCATGGCATCCCTAAAGTTGGCTGGGATTGTTTCTAAATGCCAGATCTTGAGGATTAGGGTGTGAAGCTGACGAGCCAGTTCTTCTCCTTTGAAGATTTTGGCTGGGATTCTGTCAGCTCCAGGTGCCTTTCATCTGTTTGATGTCTTTCTTTATCTTGTTCAGTGCTGATGGGGGTCTAAGGTTCTCCTTGATGGGATGTTGAGGGATTAAATCGAAGATGTTTTCATCAACATTGGAGTTACGATTCAGGAGGTCTTCAAAGTCCTTCCATCGTGCATTGATCGATTTTGTTGTCCTTGAAAATGTTGGCTCCCTCCCTGGAGAGTTAGCCCATGGGTGCAGGGTCTGTAGAGGGCTTTGGTAGCATTGAAGAATCCACGCATGTTATGGGTGTGGGTGAGTAGTTGGATCTCCTTCACTTTGATCTCCCATCACTTGTTCTTCATTTCATGGGGGGGTTTTTATGTCCACCATCAACTCAAAGCTGAGGTTCAAAGGAAAGGAATGGACCCATGACCAACACTACCAGATGAATATCTTTCCCCTGGTATTCTAAGGCTTCTTTCTGTTCTCCAAGGATGCACTCTACTAAGGACTCTGCTCTGTATTCTCTTTCCCCCACTCATACTGGTCCTTTATTCTGCTGCAAACCCCTCTTCTGGTCCTGACAACTTGTGCACTATGTCCCAGCTTGCAAAGGGACATGCACAAAGATGTAGAAGCTAAGGCTCACTCGTGTGTAAATTGGGGCTTTGCATGCATACATACATTTGCATGTGTTCAATCCTGATTTTTTGTGTGCAGAAGGTGTTACTCGTGCATTTTTTAGAATCTTGCCCATATTTCTTATGCCAATGCTTGACACTGCTTTCAGTTGAGTATATTGGGAATAAAACAGCATTGCTCTAAACATGGTCCTTTTCATAATGTTATTTGGGCAGGCAGTGTGTCTTTTGGTTGTCTGCAATGCTATTATAGAATGGAAGTTTTAATGTCTAAAATGTAGAGATACTAAAAACTGTTGACATTTATAAAAGAAAAAAGAAATGCACATAGGGGATGTCTCCAAATCTGGGCCAAATTCTGACACTGAGTTGAATTATTTCTGATCTACACTAGTGTAATTGAGAGCAGAATTTGACATTTTATTCTAAAATATGTTATACTTTTTTGTTCTTTACAGGGACAGTAATCAGACTTATATTTGAAAGTGTATAAAAATAGCTCTTTCTAACTAATGGTAGAAAGTATGAATAATACTGTTATATGGTAACGTGTCTGCTGAATAACCCTAATCATAAAGCCTGTTTGTGAAATTGTTTTGTATAAGAAAACATGCTGAGGCAATATTGGTTGCTCTTTCTACCATACAATGAAACAAATATACTATATGTTTTCTTTAGTGTATTACAAAAACAGAATGTTTAAGAGTAAACATGGATTAATCACTAAGTAGTGTAGTGCATACATTCAATAGAGGTCTATTATATTTCTTTGATATTAGAAAAAGTGACATGTTAAAGCAGGCACATAACTTAATCTAGAGTATTGAGTTTATACAGTTATAATGTCATTTTTGTTGACTTTTCATTATATTCTTAAGAAAATAATGGTAGCCAACCTTTTGAAATAGTTGAGTCAAGAAGAAACCTGCCTACCCTGCTACATGAACTCTTCAGTACCTAATACCCCATATAATTTTTTTTTTTTTAAGTACTACGTTGAAACAATTGTTCCTCTAAAATTCTTATCCATCTGAACTGATCTGGACATGCCATACACAGATTGAGAGCTCGTTGTCTAAGGAATCTGGTTTTTGAAGTTGGTCAATTAGCAGCCATCTGACATGACTATCAGAATTCTTATTTCAGTCTTGTTTTTCTCCCCACCTGTCCCCAAAATATTAGCCATGTATCAGTGTAACTGAAATATAGCCCCATGACTACAGATGAGGCATAAGTAGTAGGATTGTGGAATCTGCTTTCCACTTGTCTAACAGTAACACCTAATACTTATGCAGCTCTCTGCTAGGCAACTGACATCACATTCTACAGGTGATTACCCTCTGATCCCACTGAGGATTACCAAAAGAAACTGCACCATCTGCTCAAGAAACTCCGTAAAGAAGCACAGGAACAAATCTACACAGACACACCCCTAGAGCCCCAACCAGGGGTATTCTATCTGCTACCCAAGATCCATAAACCTGGGAATCCTGGCTGCCCCATCATCTCAGGCATTGGCACCCTGACAGCAGGATTGTCTGGCTATGTGGACTCTCTCCTCAGGCCCTACGCTACCAGCACTCCCAGCTATCTTCGAGACACCATTGACTTCCTGAGGAAACTACAATTCATTGGTGATCTTCCAGAAAACACCCTCCTAGCCAGTATGGATGTAGAAGCTCTTTACACCAACATTCCACACAAAGATGGACTACAAGCTGTCAGAAATAGTATCCCCAATAATGTCACAGCAAACCTGGTGGCTGAGCTTTGTGACTTTGTCCTCACCCACAACTATTTCAGATTTGGGGACGATTTATACCTTCAAGTCAGCGGCACTGCTATTGGTACCCACGAGGCCCCACAATATGCCAAGATTTTTATGGCTGACTTAGAACAACGCTTCCTCAGCTCTCGTCCCCTAGTGCCTCTACTCTACTTGCGCTACATTGATGACATCTTCATCATCTGGACCCATGGGAAGGAGGCCCTTGAGGAATTCCACCTGGATTTCAACAATTTCCACCCCACCATCAACCTCAGCCTGGACCAGTCCACACAAGAGATCCACTTCCTGGACACTACAGTGCAAATAAGCGATGGTCACATAAACACCACCTTATACCGGAAACCTATTGACTGCTATACTTACCAACATACCTCCAGCTTTCATCCAGACCACATCACACGATCCATTCTGTATAGCCAAGCCCTCAGATACAACCGCATTTGCTCCAATCCCTCAGACAGAGACAAACACCTACAGGATCTCTATCAGGCGTTTTTAAAACTACAATGCCCACCTGGTGAAGTGAAGAAACAGATTGACAGAGCCAGAAGGGTACCCAGAAGTCACCTACAACAGGACAGGCCCAACAAAGAAAGTAACAGAACACCACTAGCCATCACCTATAGCCCCTAACTAAAACCTCTCCAGCACATCATCATCCTATCCTGAAGGACGATCCCTCACTCTCACAGACCTTGGGAGACAGGCCAGTCCTGACTTACAGACAGCCCCCCAACCTGAAGCAAATACTCACCAGCAACTACACACCACACAACAGATACATTAACCCAGGAACTAACCCCTGCAAGAAACCCCGTTGCCAATCTGTCCACATATCTGTTCAAGGAACACCATCATAGGACCCAACCACATCAGCCACACCATCAAGGGCTCATTCACCTGCACATCTACCAATGCGATATATGCCATCATGTGCCAGCAATGCCCCTCTGCCATGTACATTGACCAAATCGGACAGTCTCTACACAAAAGAATAAATGGACACAAATCAGATATCAAGAATTGTAATATTCAAAAACCAGTAGAAGAGCAGTTCAATTTCCCTGGACACTCAATAACAGACTGAAAAGTGGCCATTCTGCAACAAAAAAAACTTGAAAAACAAACTTCAACGAGAAACTGCAGAACTGGAATTAATTTGCAAACTTGACACCATCAAATTAGGCCTGAATAAAGACAGAGTAGCTGAGTCACTACAAAAAATAATTTTCCCTTCGTTGATGATATTCACCCCTTCTTGTCAACTGTTGGGAATGGGCCACATCCACCCTAATTTAATTGGCCTCATTAGCACTGACCCCCACTTGGTGAGGCAACTCCCATCTTTTCATGTGCTGTATATTTATACCTGCCTACTTTTTTTCACTCCATGCATCTGATGAAGTGGGTTATAGCCCACAAAAGCTTGTGCCCAAATAAATGTGCAAGCCTCTAAGGTGCCACAAGGAAGGATTCCTCGTTGTTTTTACTGATATAAACTAACCCGGCTACCCCTCTGAAACCTAATACTTATGTATCATTTGAGATCTTTCCATTATGCAAATTGGTGTGTGTGTGGATGTGCATACTATGGTCCCACCTCCTCCATAGACCCTCTTAGGAGCACAGAACAGAAAAAGTCTCGGTGCTCCCCTCAACTCAAGGATTGTGACTGTCCCTGGCATTTGTCATTCGCTCTCTCTCTCTCTCTCTCTCTCTCATGCACACTCACGCGCGTGCACACACACACACACATACACACACACACACGGCTCCTTATACCCTTTCCTCTATCAGTATGCCCACTCATGTGCGATTGACAATTTAACCCTATGTATGCTAGTTTATGGATAACGCTACTTTAACTATTCTTTCTCCTCACATATTTCTTATTCTTTCTATTATAGATGGACAAAAGAGGAAAAAATCCTTAAGAAAGAAACTGGACTCATTAGGGAAGGAGAAAAACAGAGATAAAGGTACAGTGAAGATTAAAGAAGTACATATTTATCTAATAGCTGTACATTTTTATGAGATTTATATACTGAAATGTGTATCTTTTGCAATAGGACTGTGTTACCTAAACTGATATATCACCCAGTCATTTATTCCCCTATGGAAAAAAATACTATATTTTATATTGTATTTTTTTTGTCACTGCCATAATCTAGCTGCACTGTGCACCATACACTTTTTTTACGCAAGCAATCTTTTTTCCTAGCAAACGGAAATTATTGTTATTGTTTTAAACATGGCAAACTATCATTACTACTGTATAGTCAGTTTCAAATAAGTTCAAGGTGACACATGAATGGCCAAATTTTTGAGGACGCCTCAAACCAGACTCTAAAGTTGCACCCACAGTTTTGTGCTTCTGGATAATTGTGTGTCTAACATTGCAGTCACTGTTTTAGAAGAGGCTCTAGAAATGTTGGCCTGGAATCAAAAACTATAGTTATGAAAAAGCATTAATGGCATTTAGCTTTCTGACACCAATGTTGATATACTAATTAACTGCAAGAATGGAGCTTTGAAATGACATTTTGTAACTAATATAGCTACTGAGCCAGTGTAATTTTTGTTAATTGTTTGTGCATTTCTAGAAAGGGCACATGTTTGTTTCAGTTTGTTTTGTTCGTTTTTTTAATGATTCATCAATAAGGCTCCATGCTGATCTGAAACGTGTAAATAAATGTTATAATTAAGCTTTTATCACATTAAGATTGCTGATAAATTTCAGGAAAAAAATGAAATGCCTGTGGTCATGTTTATTTTTAAGGATTTTTGTAATAGTTTTTCCCATTGATTTAGGTGATCAATAGCCTAACTAAATTATGAGCATTATTTGCTGAATAAGTTAATGCAAATACACTTAATTTTCCTCACCTCACATCAAATTTCCAGCTTTTGGCCTTATTTATTTACCCATATTTTTAGTTTCCATACTTTTCCAGGAATTTCTTAACACCAAAATTCAGCTTTAAAGTACAATTGAACAGATTATAGTGCAATGCAGACTATTACATGCTACAATAGAGTGAAGTATTAATTTATTTCAGTTTTATTTTTCTTATGACTTCCTCACAGACTAGTAGTTCTTCTGTTCATTGAACTATTCAGCACCATATAGAAGCAGTCTACACACACACTAAATACAGCACTCAGGTGGAGGCAATTGCGCCAAAAGACTATCATCCAATAACGTCTTGGTGGTACATGGAAAATGAGGGGTCTCATACTCCACTGAATCATGGATAGTTAACACTTTATAAACTATTGCATTCAACAGCATTAACCTAAGACTAAGTTACTTGCCTGCAAACATCCTTAGGTTCTTGAGAACTAACTACTTGTAATTTAAACTTGGTTTAAAAAAAAGTTCTGTTGATTCATTTGGCAGAATAGAATCCAGCTTACTCTCCTGCAGCTGGGTCACTCTGGAGTGATAAGAGAAGAAAAATTAGTAAAACCGTACATTTGTCACTAAGGGTAGCAGATGTAATATTGAACACATACAGAGGCAGCAGAGGGGGAAAAAATCAAATACAGTATAGTACGGTGTTAAATGTAAACTACTAAAAAATAAAGGGAAAGCAGAATTTTTCTTCTGCATAGTAAAGTTTCAAAGCTGTATTAAGTCAATGTTCAGTTATAAGCTTTTTAAAGAACAACCATAACGTTTTGTTCAGAGTTACGAACATTTCAGAGTTACGAACAACCTCCATTCCCGAGGTGTTCAGATCTCTATTTTACTCCTATACTTTATTTTACTGATACTTTACTCCTTTTGAACAAAGAATAACCATATTTTTAATTATTTCTTCCTGTGTGTGCTACCTTTCACTTGACTGCAGTAAATTTAATCATCCATTATGTTGCTCAGCTTCCTAGTTTTTTTCCCCACAGTCTTCCTTAGTCTTGAGTAAACTATGTAATTTAGTTTTGTGAGAAAATTTTGTTTGTTATTCATCCCTTTTTCAAGCTAGTTAATAATCAGATAGTAAAGAACACTGGTTCAAGAACTGATTTGTGACATGCACAAGGAACTGGCCACTTGTTCCTACACTCTGTCTTCTGTCTCTTAACCAGTTTTGAATGTGTGGAAGGATTTTATCTTCCATCCCAAGGTTTTGAGCGTCTTTAATAGTCTCTTGAGAAAATCTTTATTTACAAGCTTTTTTGAGCGTCTAAGGACTTGTCTATGACTGTATAGTGTATTAGTGTGCACCAGCTGGGATGCAAATTCCACTGCACACTGTCTGTGTGGACCCTGCTGATGCACACTAAAAGTTCCCTAGTGTGTGTTGATATATGTCATAGTACGTCAATGTGCAGTAGGGAACTTTTAGTGTGGACCAGCAGGGTCCACGTAGATAGTCAGTGTGTGACACATTAGTGCACACTAACACACCACGTAGACAAGCCCTAAATAAATTGTACCTACTTATTCTCCTTTAGTCAGTGTACTGTTCTCTAGTGTAATAGCTGATTGTAAAGATGAATTATGTATTTTGATAATGGTTCAATTACTTCTATAGTACCATCAAAAACTTTTATTTTTCAGATTTCTAATTCCAGAGCTATTTCAGTGCCTCTTTTCTTTATTTATTCATATTTATTATGAAAAGATAGCTTCTCACTTTCGTTACATGTAAATGCTTACCCTAGGATTACTCTTTTCCCCATGTTTCACTATGAAAAAGATCATTTAAACAATATCATTTTGTTTCTTTGCATCACTCTAGCCTTTTAAAATGTTTCTTTATTGTGTATAAGTTTATTTCATCCAACCACTGACTCTGGCACACTCTTACAGTACTGCTTAGATACTTATGAATATTTTTTCTATCTATAGATATATAAGGTAATTTGTTCTTCACATTTTTTTCTTAGCCATAGCATGTTACCTGCCAAAAATTTCCATTCTGTTAGCATCTCTTAGGCTGGATTTTCATTTTTTATTGGATATGTTTTTTTGAATGCATCTTGCTATGTAGGGCTGAATCATTACCATAAGCAAAGGGTAATATATTGTTTGTGCTTATTTCTTCTTGTTTTTACTTACTTCCTGGTGTCCTGTAATACTTATAATCACTTTAACTACACATTTTTACCTGTTTCTGTGCTGATTCTATGGATTTTAATTTCTTATTTTTTCCCTTTGAGCTGTTTCAAACTTATCTCTCTTAACACCCCCCTCCAAATACTCTATCTCGAAGTTTAATATCAGAAGCCTATATGTTCCACTCCTGCAAAAAATAACATACAAGGGAACAAACGTGTGGGAAAAAATCTCCTGTTCTACATGAGCCTCAGAGTTTCTATTTTCCCTTCTTCCTTCAGAGGCTGCTGGATTGATGGAGGTGGCAGATAGGTAGGCAATAATGTAGAAAAAGGAAGCAAAGGGCCAGGAGACCATAAGGATCCTGGTCCCCAGCTGTGGAGTGTGTTCACCTGAAGAGAAGGGTTCCCCTCTGCCCTGCTCTGCAGCTCCCTCCCAGCCCACAAGAACAATAGCCATCCCCATCTCTTGCATGATGTTTTTTTAGCAAGCCTTTCTACCATTTATTTTATAAAGAGAATGTCTCCCAGTATCGGGCAACTGATTCAAAACAAACACTCAGCTCTATGGATGTGGGCATACCCACACAAATGGGTCTCGAGCACTTACTCATTCATGGTTACTTGTCCCAAGTTCTCCTGCGACTAGTGACCCAGCTGGCTTGCCTAAGAGATTGGGCTAGTAGCTCCATTCTGCAGGGCTGGGAGGGGATCACAGTTAGGGCAAGGAAGGAAATAACACAGGTAGAGCAATGTGTCTAGGTTTCCAGAACACCCATTATGGGCTAGATTATGGCTGGCCTTTATGTCGGTGCAAAGAGCTTCCCTTCCCTGGAGCATCCCCGGTGCAGGGCCTGCCTCAATTGCAGACCCTGCACTTTGAGGAGCCCAAGGACAGTTACCTCTGTGTTTCCCCAGGGATGAACAGTGCCTGAAAAGGAGCAGCGAATGGAAGAGAAAAGGTGCGGCCTTGTTCTCTGCCCTTGGGTACTTCTCCCTCTGCGCTAGCCCTTAGGGCAGGTCAGGCACACTGTGTGACGCAGGCTTGGGAAGGATTGTTTTTCCAAGAGGTGTATCCTCTCCTTGATTTTTCCCAGATGGTGCATCCCTGCACTATCCTCAACAAATTGCTATACCCTAGAGGGACAGTCTAGCTTCATCTATCAAAGGGGCACAATAATACACATTGTACAGGGGTATTGTGTGATTTAATCACGGATATTTCAGGAGCAAATCTAGTTCTACTCACTTAACAGCAGATTATATCTATCTATCTATCTATCTATCTATCTATCTATCTATCTACTTTTATTACTTCTGCATGAGTGAAAGTATCAGTAGCCAGATAAATCCCAGTGTTTTCTAAGGTCATCACAGGCAGCAAAAGAAAACTGAATGCTCTTTAGTCAGATTTATATCTTTGACAGATACATCTGTCATCATTTAATTTAAAGAGAAAAGGCTCAAAAACTTAAGTACCTTTTTTGTTTATTTATTTTTACTGTTTGAGTGACTCATCACAGCAGGGTACAACAAATCTTGCCGGATGTGAAAAACTAAACATTAGAGCAAGCACCCCACCCAAATATTGTAATCAGTGTTTTCAGCTTCTACCAGTGTCATCGTCTTTCTCTTCCCCACCTCCCTGTATTTATAGTCACTCTGGCCATCTATCTTGTTGTGTGTGTGTGTCCCTAAACTTTTTCCAAACTCTGTTTTGCTGCTGACAGTGGGAGTGCTCAGTCTGGGGGAGTAATAAAATGTCAGTGTTGATCTGAATGGGATGCCTGGCATGCTGACAGCTGAGATCCTATTCCCTTACAAATTCACTTCTAATTTTGATGACAGGAGAAACAGAGCCGTTCATCTGTCTCTAGGCAGTGATATGAGTGTTAGTTTAAGCATCCCTCCTTTGACTGTGCACCCTTGCATTCCAGAGATAGATGCCTCCTCAAAAGGATTTCTCCTGCAAGATTTTATCAGTGAGCTGATTCTTTGCTCCCTCTCCCACATCCTCCTCTTAAAAACAAATAGTGAGGTATTTTCCTTGAACACTAACTAGAACCACATAATAAAATTCAGAAGGTACGTGCATAGTGACATCATTGCGGGAGTTTAAGTCTCTGGAATATGGTATGATTGTTTTGTTTTATTTTAAATATTTTATGCTTTCAAAAATCACTAGAGATGGACCATGAAACCTTTAAACTTGGTTTGTTCAGCAACTGAGAATTATCCGATTTGCCTGTGTTTCTGTGTGGAATGTAAACATTTAGGGTCCAATTCAGCCTCCTGAACCCCAAGGAGGTTGTATCTGGTGAATTGCTGGTTGTTTCTAGAGAAAAAGCACTTTTGTGAATAAATATTTGATTTGTCTTTGCAGCCAGAAATTCTGGGAACATTCTTCTTTTTCCATGCTTGTTTTCCACCCATTTTCTGTGAATTTAAAAGTATTTCTTACTGTTTACACTTAAGCTGCTTCAGTAATAATGCACTCTAATGTTGTCAGTATGCCTTGGCTTATTCTTAGGAGAGAAGAGTTCCATAAAAAATACAAAAAGTTTCTTTTTCATTATAGTATTTTTGTTTCGGGCCTGGTCAGTTCCCTATTGTGTTTTGTTTTATTAAATTTCTAAAGCGTGCCTCTTGTGATCTCTAAGCATCTGAGCAATTTTTAAAATCACATTATGTCACTTTTGTACTAATGTCAACTAAGAACTTAAGGGACTCTTCATTAAAAAAAAAAAAAAAATCTTCCCACAGAAAAAGGCTGACTAAATCAAAGCATGGTGTAAGGCCTTATGATTTCAGACCAGCTAGCAAAGTTCCAGTTGCAGATCCCTTACTGAGAACACTTTGGGTGAAATCTTCACTTCACTCCGTTGAAGTCATTGGGAGTTTTGCCATTGACTTCAGTGAAGCCAGAGTTTCACCCTGCCTCCACTCCTCAAACACTTGAATTTAATTCTTCTTCAAGTGATCGTACATGCCCATTCCACTGTAGGTGTGTGCGCACCTCGTGCACAGTTGTCAGAGATTTTTCTCTCAGCAGTATCCATTGGGGCAGCATAAATGTCCTCTGGTCCCTGGCACCGTGACACACATGTATAAGAGGCCACGCTGACCCCAGTCTGCCTTGGTTCCTTCCTACCACAAGTGACGGTTGTTGGAGCTCTGATCTTTGTATCTCCAAGTCTTCCCTCTTATAGTGTATATAGTACCTGTACAGTTAGTTTTTGATCTCGTGTAGTGTGTTTGTACATATTAAGATATAAGAGTAAGTTTAGGATATTAATTTTCTAGAGTGGCTTCCTAGTTGGATACTGGGCTTGGTTCTGGACTAATACCTCATTCTCCTGGCTTCAAAGACTGTCACTCATGTAATAAGTCTATGCCAGTGAGCTGCCCACCCCCCAGCTTCCTTAAGTGTCTGGCAAAGGTGCTTACCTTCCAGGAGTTGAACACACTCTGGCAAATCTCCTGAGCAGGTTGTTGCAGGTCAGCTCGAGTGGTCTCTTCAACCAGATGAGATCAGGTCCATTTTAAAGCTGTGGGGAACTTCCCAGATAGACCTATTTGCAACAAAAAAAAGTCATCTTTTTTATTCCTGAGCCGGTCACAGTCCAGTTTCACTGACAGATACCTTCCTGCTATCGTGGTCAAAAGGCCTGCTGTATGCTTTCCTGCAAGTTCTGTTCCTGCTCACAGTCTTGTCCAAGGTCAATCAAGATTCTGCTTATCTTATTCTGATAGCCCCTGCGTGAATCTGTCAATGTTGGTTTTCAACTCTGCTAGCACTATTAGTCAGATCTCTGCTGTCGCTCCTCAGAGATGTGGATGTGATCTCCCAGGACCCTGACCGCTTCCTTCATCCTGACCTTAAGGCCCTCCATCTGACAGTGTGGATGCTTCAAGGCTGACAACCTCAGAATGAGTTTGCTCTAGTCTCAGGGAGTGCAAGAAGTTCTGCTAAATAGTAGGAAGCCTTCAACTAGGTCTACTTACCTTGCTAAATGGAAGAGCTTCTCCATTTGGTCCATACAAAGAGGCATCCCCCCAGCTATGGCTCTGATTTACCATATCTTGGACTATCTTTGTTTCTGAAACGAGGGTTAGCTCTTAGTTCCCTCAGAGTCCATTTGGCAGGTATCTCAGCTTTCCACCTTCCCATGGATAACCAGTCAGTTTTTTCAAATCCTGTGTCCATCAGATTTGTAAAGGGTTTGCTCACATCATAACCCCACATTCACAGCCTGGTGTTTAAATTTAGTTCTAGCAAAGTTGATAGGTCCTCCTTTTGAGCTGCTAGCAACTTATTCTCTGTTAGGCATGTCTATGAAGGTGGCTTTCTTTGTTGCTATAACCTCAGCCAGGAAAGTAGGGGAGCTGCAGTATCAGAGCTTTCTTATACACTTTTCTGTAGGAACAAGGTTTTCCTTTGACCTCACCCAAAATACCTGTCTAGAGTGGTTTCCGATTTGCATATAAATCAAGCAGTTTAGTTACCAACTTCTTCCCAAAGCCTCATTCAAGTAAAGGGGAAGAAAATCTCCAAACTCTAGATGGTAGAAGAGCTGTGGCATTTTACCTGGATTGGACTAGACCTTTTAGGTGTTTGTCTTAGCTCTTTGTTGAGGTTTCAGACCGAGTAAAGGGCCACCCACTCAGCGGATCTCTTCCTGGATTTCTAGCTGTATTCGTTTATGCTACTAATTGGCTGATATTGCACAGATTGCAGGCAACTTCTGTGGCCATTCTGGCTCATGTACTCCTAGATAACACTTGTAGGACAGCAAACTGGTCATTTGCCTCTCACTGTGCCATCTCTCATCAATCTAGAAATGATGTCCGATTTCGGCAGGTGATCCTACAATCCCTGTTCAATTAAATTTGAGCCCACCTGCAGTTTGAACTCCATGTGAGTCATCTATAGTGGAATGGACATGTGCCATCAGAGAAGAAAAATAGTTATCTACCTTTCCATAACGGTTGTTCTTCAAGATGTGTTGCACATGTCCATTCCATGATCTGCCTTCCTTCCCCTTTATATTGGAGTCTTTTCCAATATGAAGGAACTGAGGGAGGTCAGGGTCAGCATAGCCATTTATACCTGCATGAAGTGACATAATGCACCAGAGGGCGCTCATGCTTCCCTGACAGGTACTGTTTACGGGAAAATCTCCAACTGTCCACGAGGCGCACACATACCTCTAGTGGCATGAACATGTGCAGTACATACCAAAGAACAAAAGTGATGGAAAGGTAGGTAACCATGTTTTAGTCCAAGCAGTTTAGGGCATGTCTGTATTGTGCAGAAAGCCAGGGTGTGAATCTACAACATTCCAGCCTGCCATGCACTAAGTGTCTGGGTGGACCCTGCAGATGTGCACTAAAAGTTCCCTAGTTTGCATTAACATACTGCAGATTCAATCCAGAGTACACGAAATCTCAGTACGCCAAATCGCAAATCAAACCACAGTATGTCTCAGTACACAAATCACAAATCTCAGTACATTAACCAATCTCAATTGCTGACTGGCTGGAGGGGTGAGTATTTAGCTGAAGGCTCATCTTCAAGTCTATGTTGTTATGAGCCCTGTATTCCTGTTCTTTAAATCTGATAGCTCAAGCACGTCAATAGATCTTAACCATAGGGCTTCTTAGATCAAAACCAGCACTTTTGGAATTGTAACTGAAAACAAACTTGAAGGTGGTGCAGACTACAAAGAAGAGGAGTAAAACATTTAACCCACAGTTCCACTGGACTGTTCTCTACTTCTATAGTGGGATTAGCAACTGCCGTAGGGTCTAGAGCACAGATGTTCCCATTAGTCTCCCCTCCCCTACAGTCACATTTTGTACTAGCTGAAGTTTCCAATTGATCTTCAAGGTAGTGTTTTGCAGTAGACCATGTTGCACTAGTCTAGCCTTGATGTAACACAGGCATGGATGACTGCAGGGTCTGCATCTGAGAGTAATGGTACCATCTCTTGGTTAGCAAAGAAAATATATTCTGATTACTGCTGCTCTAATGAGATCTTGAGCTTGTGAGCCAGTTTGATAACAGGCAGGTTAATTTCTTCAAAAGAGGGAGAATTTATTGGTTTTGCCGGTTGTTTAAAGTGATTCCGACTGCCAGCCAGCATCACTTTCCTCTTATCCAGCCTGAACCCAAGCCAGCTGGTTTTCATCCAGGTCCCCACCTCTGCCACACATTGAGAAATCAGATAAGTGGTTAAGATTTTCTGAGAGGAAGGCATACGGCAGACTACCATCAGTTTATTGATGGCACAATAGCCATAGCTCTTGAGAATCTCCCCTAGCTGCTGCACATACATGTTGAACAGGTGGGTGACACAATCAAACTCTACAATCGACAGCTCTGGAGGAGGAAGAGTGTTTCCACAGAGTACCTTTTGTGACCAGGAAAGAGTGGAGCCATTTTAAGGCAATTCTTTCCAGCCCAACCAAGGTCCCAAAATCAGATTAGTAGCACTCCATGATCAACAGTATCGAAGTAGAGCTAGTAGCATCATCTGACCTCCGTAGCCAGGAGATCATTGGGAAAGAAATCAATGCTGTTTACATATCGCATCCCAATCCCAAGCTGGGACTGACTGAGAGCCCAAAATCGGAAGGTGTCATTTGCTGCTGGAGTTGGTCTAACACCAATTTCTAAATGATCTTCCCCAGAAAAGCGAAGGGGCAGCTGAATAAAGGAGGCAGTAGGAAGGTGGAGGAGGACACTGTAGATACAGTAGAATGACACAGTGTAAGGGTCACTGTGGGAAAAGAGAGAACAATTTTGAGGCAGGGAACCTGGGCAGCATGGAGGCAAAGTCAGGAGGGCAAAATACTGAGAGGAAGGAGAATGTGGGGGGAGGAAAGGGGTTGGAGAAATGAGGAGGAGACAGGAGAGGGATAGAGATGGAAACCGGGAAAGGAATGAATGACAGCTCCACGACCATAGGTGTTATGATTGGCTAAATGAAGTCCTCCATTAAACAGCAGAAGGGAGGTTCACGTTAGTGTGTGTGCATTTTAAAGTTGAACTTTCAACCTGAAATAATTGCCTCCAAATCAGGATCCCTAAATGAGAAAAAATCAGAAGACAACTCAAAACAATACCATGTGTTTATTTTTAAAATCTTATTCTTATTCATTTAGGGGTGAAGGGTGGACTGACTCATGGTTCTTTCAACTCTTAGAATTAGTAACACTACATACTGCTTGATTAACACTTAAATATTCTGTTCTGATATTTTTACTTGTTCTAAATTAAAAGCAAGTTGTTTTGAGATGTCATTCAGTATATTGGACTCCTCCAAACTCACTTGATGTAGGTGGATTAGCGTCCCAATTTTAGTTTAGTCTAGCCACTAAATTGGTTTGTGTCTTAGCATGCTTTACTTCTAAAGTGTAGTGATGATGACTCTAACTGGAGCAAAACAGTCTCTATTTCCTTAGGTATGATAATACAATAATGCTTTAATTCATGATTCAGGGAGTACACTTTTTTTTTCAATATCATGTTATAATCTCAGTGAAAATGCTAAGACTTACAAAGGTGTTCTACAAAATACAGCTGGGCATTTGGTCCCAACAGGAAGTCTGGTAGAGGCAGGGTATTTCTAAAAAGTGTGAGAGAAAACGTATTTATAGGAATTTCTGTTTGTCCTTTGTTTTTAAAGCTGAAATTGCTTCCTCTGCATCCCTGTTTGTGTTGTCTGTGTGCCACATTCAGCTCTGATATATGTGGGTTCAAAGCCAATGACTTTAGTGAAGTCGCATCCACTTTCACCAGGGATGAATTGGTCTCAAAGACTTAATAAACATTTTACTCTGTTTAGATGCACAGCGGTGATATTTTATGTAACTTAAGAAACTGGACTGAACCAATAGCTCTAATAGACAAATGAACTGACTCCATTAATCTCAAATGGCTCGTAGCTCTAAAGCTTAATAATGACACTTTAAATGACAATGTTATTAACCAATTCACTGCTGATCATTTTAGCCAAAACATCATAGTCACTTTTGAAAATTTCATGCTAAGGCCTGGTCTATGCCATTTTTCTACCAGTATGACTGTGTTGGTTAGGGGGATGATATTTTCCCCTCACACACTGTTGGAGCCCCCAGTGCAGAGACAGTTGTGTTGGTATAAAGGTGCCTTATACTAGTATCACTTATTCCTCTTTCCATATAGAAATAGCTATAGCAACATAAAGTACTATTATACTAGTATAACTGTGTCCACATCATGGGGGTCAGACTGCTTTATCTATACCAGAATAGTTAATTCTATACAACTTTTGCATATAGACTAGGCCAAAATGATTTTTCCAAGGTCACCTAGGGAGTACATGACAGAGCTGGGAACAGAATCCAGTTTCCCAGCAAGCCTATTATAGTGCCTTAACCATAGACTAAGCTTCCTCTGCACTGTGCTGCTAGTATATAGTTATCTGGGAGTTATTACTGAGAGGGATCTGTTACCTTAATGAGATTGTTATATAGTTGAAAATTGTCAAAGCCCTCAAGAGTCTTGGGATGATCACTATTTTTACAAGTTTGGTGTAAAGTGAAACAAATTTAACAAATAAATAATTCTGTTCTTGTTGCAGAATTCGTACCCCAGGCTTTTGGAATACCCTTGTCCCAAGTGATTGCTAATGACCGGGCCTACAAACTCAAGCAGGATTCTCAGAGAGAAGAGCAGAAAGATGTGTCAGACTTTGTAGCCTCTCTCTTACCATTTGGAACTAAAAGACAGAACAAAGAACTCTCAAGCAGTAACTCATCTCTTAGCTCGACCTCGGAAACACCAAATGAATCCACTTCCCCTAACACACCAGAGCCAGCACCACGTGCCAGGAGAAGGGTAAGTTTACCCGTAACAGCTTAATGCACACTGGGGAACCTGCGGGGGCCTCAGCCTCTGGTCAGCACCAAAAATTCAACTTGTGCATGATGGTATCTGACCATATTTAAATGAAGCTGGTTGTGGTTCGATCCAGCCCTGGTTAACGATGGAAGTTGTAATCTTAATAGCCTTCTTTTCCAACTGGGAACAAGATAGGAGAGTACAAGATGGACACTGCATTATTATTACAACACCATAAGGGATACGAGTCTTTCAGTTTTCCTCCACTTTGGTTCGAATTGGCCTGTCCAGTTCTGCAGGCCCTGACCTTGTGTGGCTCTGTGGGGGCAGGAGTCTAGGGGCAGCACAGGTGTCTGCAATCACCATGCTGTGCAGAAGATGATGTCTGCAAAGGAAGATTCCTCCCTCCACGGGTCACATCTGTGTAATGCCCAACCTGGCTCCTCCCAACTAGTGCTGATGTCAGTGGGAGTCAGATCTAGTCGTTAGTGCCTAAATTGAAATAGAATGTTGCTCCTGCATATGATATGGATATCTGATAAACCTCTTATATGCGGGGTTTCATCCCTTGGGTTTTATAACTTGATGCTATGCTCTGAACTGATGTAACATTGCAGTAAAGTAGATAATGTCACAATTTGAGCTCTTTACAAAAAAAATCAGATGGTACTGTAACAAGCTGTTGTAAATGCTACTCATGTTGCCTTTTTATGTGGAAAAATGGGGAGAAAAATTAACCCCTGCTAACTAATCTAAGTGTTGGGGGATACCAGAGGAGCTAAGGAAAAAGAGACAAGGTGGGTGAGGTAATATCTTTTGTTGAACCAACATCGAGTAAAAGATGCTACCTCACTCACCTAATGTCCTGGGACCAACATGGCTACAGCAACACTGCATAGGGATATTAATCATTTTTGTGTTTGGGAATAGCTGACCTTCATTTTTAGGTGTCAAATTTTGGAAGTGTTTTACCTCTTATGCCTTTTTCAGTGCATGGGATGTTGTGTCTTCCTCTAGCTCAAAAATGTATGTGTTTAAAGATTTTATTAAAATGTTAAATGTTTTTAAAATATTTAGAATAGAAAAGAGAGAATTGTCAAAAAAGAGCTCCCTGGTCCTTCACAACTCAAAAGTAAAAATACATTGCTGGATCATGCAGAGTTATCTGAAGTACTGTAGATGTGTCTATGTATATAAAGTGTGTGTGTGTGTGTATAATATACTTTGCATTCCTTTTCACTGGGGTTATTACACAAGATGCAGAAAAAATAGTGATGTGGGCCCAATAAAAAAGTGTGAATATACACATACATACATATATATATGTTTATATAGATAATGTACACACACACACACACACACATCAGGCCTGATTTACAACTGTCCTGCACTTTATGCAATTACACTAGTAAAAATGAGCACAAAGTAGGTTTAAACCATTTGGTACTATTTTATACCCTCTTTGCACTAGTATAAGTGATTACACAAAGTGCAGAATAACAGTGAATTGGGCTTCTTTTATATAGTGGACCTGATTCTCCACTCCAGAACACTGATCTTATACTGGTATAACTCCATTGGTGTAAAACTGTCAAGAAGGGGAGAATCAGGGGCACTTTGTATGTATGTTATTTAATATATAAGATCAGTGGTCAAAAGACTTCATTAGATATGCTCTTGGGGGAAGGGAGCTGTTTAGTTGATTCCATCCTTACTGATTGTACATGTATGTATACTTTACAGGGCGCAATGTCTGTGGACTCTATTACAGATCTTGATGACAATCAATCCCGATTGCTAGAAGCTCTACAACTCTCTTTGCCAGCTGAAGCTCAAAGCAAGAAAGAAAAGGCAAGGGATAAAAAACTAAGTCTGAACCCTATTTATAGACAGGTTCCCCGGCTTGTAGATAGCTGCTGCCAGCATTTAGAAAAACATGGTAAGTGTATTTCATTTTGCTTTAGGTAGAAAGATACATTTTTTTATTAGGGTTCATGTATGTAAAACTAAACATTATACACTCGGAGAAGCATACATATACATGTTCTTATAATGTATAGTGTGATGTACATTTTTAACCCATTTATAATATATTTTAACCCACTTCTTGGTAATAACATTATTTACCTAGACATTTGACCAACTATTATTATGATCTCAATTCTTATCACTCAACAACAACCTGCTTGTAAAGTGAGACCTGTTGACAAGTTCTTTGATTACTAATGTTCGCTAGCTTGTGAGTGAATATCTCATGAATATTCAGACAGCAGCAAAATATTACTAATTATTTGTATTCTGGTAGCACGTAAAGGCCCCCGCCCATTGTGCTTACAGTCTAAGTGACCAGACTGACTAACAACTAAAAAGTAACCTGCCAAAAGTACAAATACTGCCAAAAGTACAAAACTTCTTTTCATTTTCCCGTTTGATAAAAACCTCCTCTCCATCCAGTCTCTGCTGTGTCTACCTGTCAGGTCAAGTTCTTCACAGCTCTTGCTCAACCTAAATGTTCTCCTTGTCCCGCCTCTGCAGGAAAACACTCAGCCTTGTTTTCAGAGGCATACACAAAACCAGGGGGGAATCCTAAAATGTCAAACTGCCAGAAGTGTTCTAAGTCCTACCCCCTGGGCCTCCACCCAGTGACCCAGGTCTGTTAGTTGTGGACACTTCTCCTGGATGTGCTGCCCCTTAAAGCAAAATTGCCACCACAACATCCACCTGTCTGTCTGCCTGCCTGTTGATGTAGCATTGACATTTCCTGAAAAGATGGCACAAGAAGTGGCACTGAGCTGCAGTTTGGAAGGTCAAGTAATCCAAAGTTTTATTAAATTGAGAAACTCCTTGTTCCAAGGCACCTTAAGTTTCCTGAGCTGGGTAAACACGTGTTTAGATAAATGCTTTTATTCTCTACTGTAGTACTAATGCACATAGCTCAGATTGCTTTTGTTTCAATGCAGCTTCTGACAGAGTTTTAAACAGTGAATCAGTCTACTAATATGCTATGCTTTCAGGTCTCCAGACAGTTGGAATATTCAGAGTTGGAAGCTCAAAAAAGAGAGTCAGACAGGTGAGCAGACATTTAGTTACATGAACTTGACTGTTTTTGACTATTCACCTATAGAATTTCCAGTAATGTGATTATTTTTTCCCTCTCACAGAGCTGAAAGTAGAGCTTTTTATGGAAGTGACTTTATGGTATTTGGGTATTATCTATGGTAGCTCTGAGTAGGCTGTTTCCAGTCCCTTTCCGGTCAGGAAGGAGCAAAACAGTTCAAAGAAAACAAGAATTCTAACCTAAATCTTGAACGAAAGCTGATTTTTCCAAGTTCAAAAATAGTCAAATAAGAATTGCTCCCTCTGCCCAATTTTAACTGCCCACCTTCACCTTTGGTGAAATCCGTATCAGGGTCTCAGTAAGTTAGCAATCTCAGTATAGTCTGGATCATCTCACACCTGAAGAAGCAGTGTAGAGCATGAGATTTGAGTAGACTTCAGTGACAAGATTTAGGTTTAAAATAAAAGTTGACAAATACCTGGACTGAATGGAGGGGGAGTACTCTTGGCTGCCAGTTCTATCTAAAATCCCAGAAAGAATTGACGATCACAAATTAAACCCAAATTAGAAATCTCTTGCACAGAAGTTGTGGGATGTTAAATTATATAGGGAGAAATCAACCTCTTCGACCCCCAAATTCCTTCTCCTAAGTGTCACCTCACTTACCCCTATTAATTTCAATCAGTTCTCTCCCATCCAAGTCCCTGTCTCAGCCAAACATTGAGAAAGCAAAGATTCTGCACCACGGGGATCCAATGATAAAGACAGAGCTGGGAGTTAACTCTCACACTCCCTACCAGCAGCCACACACACTAAAAGATGGGTGACAGAGGATAGCCTTGTAACATCTGCTAGTTATACTAAGTTTGGAGGTAGAGTAGTTACAGGGAGGTATCAGAGTAAACAATATGGTACAAAAGAGCAAAAAGAAGGAGTGGGATGAGCCAGATCCTGAAAACCTGAGGTCCTGCATGACACAGGGCTGGTCCTCTTGGAAGTGAACTCCGATGGGTAATCTAGCTCTGCTCTCTGCAAGTCTGTATTCTGGAAGGCAGGATTCAATATCCCTTAGAGTTGTAGATTACTGTATGCCAGTTCTGACAACTGAGTGGGCTATATACCAAGAAGTTACACATTTTTATTCTACCAAGATAGCTTACAGAGCACCCACTAAATTGGCAAAATCATGGAAAAATAAGTTACTATTTGAGCTACAGGCTTTAATTACAAAATATCTGTTGTTTAAGCAAAGGCAAGTGCAAACGTACAATCATATCATTCCTGTGGAATGAACCAGAGGCTGGGCAGTCATTAACTAGGCAATGAGCTAACCTTCACTTTGAAAGTCGTTTACTACCTGTTTTTCCTTTTACCAAGTTTTCAAAAACTTAGCAAGGCAAAACAGTTTGGTATTTTTGTATTAAATTAAACTAATTTATTTAATTAAATCAACTCATGTATTTTATTAAACAACGTGGAAATGTCTGGACCTTTTGCAGTAACAATAATAAATACTGTCATCATGAAGAATAGAGTGGGGGATATGTAAGGTCTGATTTCAATTAAAATTCTCTCCATTTTCTGTACCATAGAAGGCTTTGCAAAACACTTTTTTAGTTGTGCTTCTACAGCTGTTCACAGGTTTTCCTGCATACAAGATGGACAAGAGTTTTCTGAAGTGAGAGTTTTCTATTTCAGGTGAATTTCTTTGCAAAGAACAAAGAAATGTGTGTGCCAGTGGATTTGTTTGGGTTATTGAGTGGGGAAGGAAGTATTAGAGCAATTGCAAATATATAAACCATTTTACTTGTAATCTCTTAAACTGCAATTGGAAGCCATTGTTTAATGCTTACTAGGTATGCTTCCTAAGTCTGATGAAAAGACTGTAATTAAAAGCAATGTGTCTGAGAGATCTCTTAAGGAGAAATGGAAAGACATTGCCTTTTTATACTGCTTGTATTATATCTCAAACTGAAATAATCCCATGGACAATGTATGTCTGATGTTCTATTAATTACAACATCCCTTTGGGGGGCATGCTGGTGACCTTTTGTGATCTATAGATCCATAAGCATTATATAAGAGCTAGGTGTTATTAGAAGTAGTGGTAATGCTTTGCCCCACCATGTGGGGTCCATTTTGTTTAGAAAATATCTTTTCAATTCAATATTTTGTTTTGAAAATGTCAATTCAAATAAACCAGAACAAGGTTGCTTTGGGGTTTTTTTTTGGTTTGGCCATTAAACCGAAAAAATCAGTTATTCTGTCAGCTCTATTCATGATGCTCCATGGTAACTCTGCCACCCAATCTGAGGATTGGTATTGAGTTGTGAATGGAATCCCTTGAAGTCCTCAGCTGGAAAAATGATACCCACAAAGCAGGGTCTCATGGGCAGGGAAGTGGAATAATGGATTAAAAACAAATTGGCTGATCTAGGCTTCATGCTCAAGTGTGGGAATCCCACACTTAATAGCAAGGCTCACAGTGAAAAGGAGACCCCCAGTTTTTACACCAGGCCCTTAAACACTCCCAAAATGTCAACCTTTGGACCAAGTTTGCATTAGAAAATGTGGCATTTTCCACTCTCATCTACATTTACATGATTTCCCATTGCTCAAGACTAAGATCAAAGTAAGCATATACTTTCCTGGTGATTTGCCTTCTCTTGTGTCTGTGATTTGCCTATAAACACCTCAATCCCACTACAAGTAGGTTGGCGGGGATGGGCCCTCATTTTTTGTTCCAAGCCACATTTACATTTATAATTAGTCATTGGGATTATTTAAATATTTGAAATTCCCCTGCATACCAGCAAAGGTTTGAACTACTGTACTCCTAGAAAACATAATTTCATAAATCACTATTTCAACTTTGAATACAAGACTAACAGGGGGAGCGTTCAGTTTGAAGAAGGCATGTGAAGAATACTTCTGTGGATACTGGGGTAGCACACATACTGGAAAGGGGACTATGACAACCTTTTACAGGGTTCAGTGTGCACTCCCTATGCAAAATTTGCAGTGTATAAGTAGGAGGCAGGACTAGTGACTGAGGGCTTGTTTACACTACCCGCCGGATCGGTGGGCAGCGATCTATCCAGTGGGGATCGGTTTATCGCATCTATACTAGTCTATCGGCCGCTGAAGACACCGTGGTAAGTAGATCTAAGTACGTTGACCTCAGCTACGCTATTCACGTAGCTGAAGTTGCGTATCTTAGATAGACGCCGCATGGTAGTGTAGACAAGCCCGTAGACTCACCATGCCCCCTTTTGCAAGTCTGTTGCTGCCAGCCGCTCTGGACCTGCTCATTTCTTGTGCTCTTGACTGCGATTGTGGCTTGAAACAACAGTAGAACTCAGATTCTGTGATGAAGTCACTCAGGAGCGGCGCCAGCTTTTTTCCCACCCTAGGCGGCGGCGGGAGAGGCTGCCGCCGAGGACCCCGGCGGCTGAAGAAGCTGCCGCAGAAGTGCCGCTGAGGACCCCGGCAGCCGCCGAGGGATCTGAAATGCCGCCCCCCCCAAATTCTGGCGCCCTAGGTGATCGCCTAGGGTTGCCTAATGGTAGCGACAGCCCTGAAGTCACTTTGCTGTTTGTTCACTTTTTAATGGTGATCACTTTATGAAGATAAATAAATGTTTAGGAGGAGCAAGAAATATCAGGGCAAGGTGCCACAATGTGTTCGCAAACTTGGCTTCTTGCTTCTAAAAACCTGGATTCCAATGCAATCTCCGGTCACAAGAGAAATTTAACTGTTGGCCTCTTCTTAGTTATTTATTCCTATTATGAAAATTGCTACACTATGCAGCATGACTTATAGTCTCGCTCTGCTCCTGACGGGTTCAGGAGCTGAATAGTAGGGCTAATGGAGCAAGGCTGTATGGGGAAACCGTGTCTACTACATACTCTTATTATAACTGGTTCCAGCAAGTATATTATTCTCTTATTTTCATGAGCATTAAATTCATTTGCACTCCGTTTTTGATAAAAGAATTCCATAAATTAATAGAAAAACAAAAATATCACTTTCCCTTAAAAAAAAAATTAATCTGGCACATACCAGGAATTCTGTATAATAATGGAAATAGTCAGCAACTAATTGTGAGTTGTGTACCTGCCCTTCCCAGGAACAGCAAACATGAAATGTTAATGTGGGTAAATCCATATCTAAAAATATGTTCTCTTAGGTAATGCACTATACTAATGAGGATGCTGTGGTGTGACTATTCTTTTGTCCTGATTTTTTCCAGTTACGGGAAGAGTTTGACCGTGGTGTAGATGTTGTGCTAGAAGAAGAACACAGCATCCATGACGTTGCTGCTTTATTAAAGGAATTTCTGCGAGACATGCCAGATCCACTTCTCACCAAAGAACTTTACACCGCCTTCATCAACACTCTCTGTGAGCTTTACAACCTCTTCTTTTAGTGTTTTTCCACAAGCTCAGTTCTACATGTTCCACAAGGCCACTAATAACATTTTATTTAAGAGCCCTAGCCCCCTCTACTTCTAGTTCATTACAAATATGTGTGAATTTTCTCATATGTTGCAAAAAGCTTTACTTGCTTTTGGTGCTGGATAGGGAGGGATAGCTCAGTGGTTTGAGCACTGGCCTGCTAAACCCAAGGTCATGAGTTCAATCCTTGAAGGGGCCATTTTGGGATCTGGGGCAAAAAATTGGCTATTGGTCCTGCTTTGGGTAGGGGGTTGGCCTAGATGACCTTCTGAGGTCCCTTCCAACCCTGATATTCTATGATAGATACAGCACAGAAAAAAAATTCTCAGCAACATGGAGGTTATTCAATGTATATAGAAAATCACATTCTATCTATCCACGTTCATACACACACCATATACATGGTGGTGGTATCCGTGTAATATATTAAGCCCTGATTCTATAATTAGATCTGCAAAGGCAGATTATTATGCTCTTGCAGAGTCACATTAAAATCAATGGGGCTTGCTCAGGTAGAAGAGTCTACCTCATTAGATCCAAATTTTGGATTGGGGGCTTTATGGAGTAATGAGGTAAATGACAGAGCCATGTGATTATGCCACATTTTTCATGGACTTGTTACCACTCTGCCCACTAATCCACTAACGCCTGGATTATTTCTAGTGTTCCAAACCTCTTCAACAGTAGTACCACATGAACATAAACAAAAAGTCTTTCACCCCTCCTCAGCTCACGGTTCTTTATTCCTCTGGTGTGGCACTAGGCCTCAGGACTGTTTCCTTGGAGCCTGGGTAATGCAAGTGGTTATCACTCCTCTCCTTAAGCCAGGAGTCCTCAGTCCTCCTCCTGGAGCAAGGTGTACTTCAAAAGTCACTGTTTCTCTATAAGACAGGAACCTCCTCCCAGAGCTAGGTAATTCAGGCAGTTTTCAACTCTCTCCTTAAGCCAGGAATCCTCATCTGTCCTCCTGGAGTAGGCGATAGTTAAACTTGCTGTACGACCTTAGCCAGCTTCTCCCACAGTTGGCCCCACTTAATCCTCAGAGTCAGGGAGTTTGGCAGCCTTCTGCTGTGAGGGAGGAGGTAGCATTAATGGTCCCCTTCTCCTATCTCATTCCCAGTTGGTTGAGTGAGAGGGGAGTCTTGCCTTTCCCTCTCCACAAGGCTCCTTGAGATTTTCTCCCAAGCACCACTTATTCCCAGGAATGCGTCCTCTCTATCAATAACCCCTATTATATAAGGACCTTTCAAACCTTAAAGAACCAAGCCACGTGATTGGGTGGGCTAATCACTGGACACCACCCCATCACACAGGCCGATACCCAAGATCCAAATCTTACACCCATATTCAAACTTCATGACAATTCGTGGGCTTCACAACCATGGTTCAAAATACTGCCTGTCGAGGTCTCAAGCTGAAAATCTGAATTCAAGCTCTGACAGATTTCAGAGTGTTTAAATTTAGCCCCTATAAGGAAGATGTTCAAGCTGCAAACTCATATGTGTACTCAGATCCATCTGTGGGTTTCAGATTTGAGATCCTCTCTCAGGCCCATCTCTACTGTTGACTAACATTGCATTTAGAAGTATGAAGTGGCTACAAACAGTGCAGAATTTATGTGCCCTTTCTTGCTGCTTTTCAGGTTTCCTAGTCACACTCTAGGAAATAAAGTTGTAAGAAAACTAATTAAAAATGGTTAAAGCATAAATACAAATAGAATACTTTAAAACTAAAATTCTCCTGGATGCCAGTACATGCAGCCACCAATATATATATATATGATAGGAGACACTTTTAATCCTACAACTCCACTATTGGCTGAGACAAGATCACAGAATAAAACAGAAATATTTGTGCAACTGATATGTATTTAAAGTTGTATCGGCCTACCTTGGAAAATGTATGGGAAACATGGTAAGTAAACTCCTTAAACAATTCTTTTCTTATATTATTCTTTTAGCTGGAGCACTACCAAGTGTATGTGCATTGCATTTAGGTTAGTTTCAATGTTTTTCTTAGATTTTTCTTTTTCCCTCTTAGTATTAGAGCCAGATGAACAACTAAGCACCTTACAGCTTCTTATTTATCTTCTACCTCCCTGTAACTGCGACACCCTACACAGACTCCTGCAGTTCCTCTTTACGGTGGCTAGCCACGCAGAAGACAGCACAGACAAAGATGGCCAGGAGGTAGGTTAATATCATTCATGTTCTTTCACTTCCATTACTCCCTGCTCTAAGGACATATTTATAAAAATGAGAAGCAGAGAGCCTAGAATCATAAGCATTAAAGATGGAATAGGCTTAATATTGCCCTCCCTCTTGCCATCCAGTTGTTTGCAACAGTATATTCCTGAGACTGTTATGTATTGTAGTTTAAATGACTCAATCAATGAAGCATCCACCACTTCCTGTGGGAGATTCAGAGCCTAATAGACTTCTCTGTTAAGAAATAGCTAATTCAATCTAGCCTACTTTTTTCCTAGTTTACTTTCATCCCATTATATTATATGGAACAAAAGGCTGTGAGTCAAAGGACCTGCTTTTTATTCCTGACTCTGCCACTGACTTGCAGTGAGACATTGGGCAAGTCAGTTCATCTCTCTCTACCTCATGTTTGCCATATATAAAATAGGGATAATGGTTGGGATTGACTAAGGGGTTTAAACGTTGCAATGCTGAGTGTCATGGCACCTAGAAAAATCACAGAACAACATTGCAACCCCGAAAGCCTGAGCTAGGCACCCTTATACAATGAATGGGGAGAGATATGTGCCAAAGAATGCAACCAACAAAAGCCAGCATGCTATGCAGGGAGCTGCCTAAACTAGCCAATGGGAGATGCTGAGGAGGGGCGTGTATGCTAAGCCTCTCCCCTCTCTCAGAGATGAGCACTTCCCTGAAGTCTGATGTCTATCTCTGCTAGTGATTGATGAACGTGAACCCCTCTCCTGGAGTTAGGCTTGCCACATCAAATGGCCCAAGGAGCAGGGGCCTCCACTGATGTTTTAGCTCAATGGTTAGAGGAGACCCCTGTTCTAATCCTTCCTCTCCCTCTGTCAGAGGAGGGAATTTAAATCTAGGTCTCCCACGTCCCAGGTGAGTGCTCTAACCACTAGGGTAAATGGTATAAAGTGAGCACCTCCTCCAGCTAGATTTTGAATGAGACCCAATCCGGTAGGTGTGCTCAGAGGCCACCTACTGAATCAGGTCCAGCACGCAACTTATGTGACCGAATTCCTGTCTTTCCCTGGTTCATGAATTGCTCTGGGGCTTATGTGGGATATAGGCATCCAGACACCTAAAAGGAGACAACAGTGCACAAGCCCAGAGGCAGAAACATAGGCACCTAGAGAACTTTTACTTTGTAAACTTTGGTACTGAGTGAGTTTAGGAGCCTACAGCGTTTGCTGAGAGTTTTGGGGATCACCGAAGTAGAGCACCTAGGGCTGGGATTTAGGTGCCAAGTACCTTTGTGGATCCCACCCTGTGACACACTTACTTGGGTGTTTGGGTGAAAAACACAGTTATTATTTATTGTTGTTATTCTTTGTTAATTATTTATGGCTTCTAGCTGTAGCCCCTTGAGGAACCCTAAACAATTTTTGATGCAGTCAGATATTTGGATGTCTACGAGTGGAATTTTCACAAACATTTAAATGGCTTAGGAGGACAAATCCTACTGAAAGTCAATAGTACTACAGCACTTGGGCATTTTTGAAAATCCCATCCAAAATACTGCTATTTGCACACTCAGCTAGCAGTTGGTGGAAAAGTACAGACACAATAATTAGGGATCTAGCAAATTCACGGCCGTGAAAATCGAGTCATGGACTGTGAAAACTCGTCTTACCTGTGAAATCTGGTCTCCAGCCACCTGGCTCTGAAGGCAGAGTGGAAAGCAGCTGCTGCTGCCTGAGCACCCAGCTCTGAAGGCAGCACCTCCGCCAGCAGCAGCACAGAAGTAAGGGTAGCAATACTGTCCCCCCTCTGCCGCATAGGATTGCAACCCCCTTTTGGGTACTGGATCCTAAGTTGATAAACACTGCAGAGAAATCACATTTTTCATGAGTTGGTGGCAGCATAAATAGCAAATTTTGTGGATGTATGTAACACGTTTTGTAACACAGCCGCAAAATTTGCTATTTATGCCATGACCAACCCACTAAAATTGTGTAATTTTTCTGATTTAAGTAGACCCCTAATAATGGAGGGTTTTTAAAAAAGAATTGTCCTGTTATAATATTTGTTGGGCTAAGAATGGTGTAGAGCTACACCACTGAGGCTCTGATCCTGGACTGAGTTCTGTGTTGGTGCAGGAGTCGGCCCTTGTGAAACTAATCACAGGGTTAGAGTCCAAAGCTGCTTAAGAGAGTTGGTAGAGTAGCTGTGGTAAAGCTCTGAATTTAGTAATGCATTTGCTCAGCTGCAGGTATTGTGACAAAGCAAATTCATGTAAACCATCCTGTCAGTATTATAAGAGTCAAGGACAGTGTATGTAACGGGGCATCTGTTATAGATAATATATTATTCTGCTAACAATTATTTACGTTAATTAAAGCCCCAGTCCTGCAAAGTTTTATACAGGTGATTAATTTTATACAAGCAACTAGTCCCAAAGGACTGCTTGTATGCATAAAGCTAATTGTGTGCATAAGTCTTTTCAAGATTGGAGCCTAAATATCTTATTTATAAAAGAAAATGCTTATTTTTAACCAACATGTTCATGCAATAGAATTCTACTCAACAAGATAGAACTTTAGCATATAGGTAAACTAATTGACCTACTGGACTAACTCAAAATAGTATTTGAAGGAATAATTATATTCTGGAAGCCTTCTGGAATGCTAGATTTACAGACTATTTTGTGCCTTTTTCCCTTGTTTTAATGAATTGGTTGAATGTAGTTCAGATGTGGGAAAAAATAATGAATATATGCATTTCTCCTCTTCCACCTCAAAATCTCCCCCTGACCCTCTAGCCAAGTTGGTCAACATCTGGAATTTACATGCGGTCTTGTTTAGTGAAGTCCTGACAGCTTTTGCGGCATTCCCAAAATAGCAGCCAGATGGAGGCACATAGAGGAAGATCAACTGAATAACCTCCGCTCCTTGCAAATTTGACATTGGAAAATTGTCATTAGTAATCCATATGACACATTTTTTTCAGAGAATTTTTAGTCTATTCCTGTTATTATTTTGTATCTACTAGTTTAGCCAAGATCAGATGACTACAGGGGTAGAAGTGAAAAGGAAGGAATTGACCTCTCAAGCACCAAACAAGGGAAAGATTAATAAAAGTAATAAGCATGATCCTCAGTTGTTTAGGTATCTTGAGGATCGTACAGAGGGATATAAAGGCTTGTATTTATTCTATCCACCTGGAAGCACTATCACCTTTTGAAAGTAGTGCACTGGGGATCAATTCATTGGCCTAAAGCAGCAGTACTTTGTTGTGGCTATTAAGTTAGATGTTAGGTCCGATGCTTCTACTTCCAGGCTTTGTGGGAGGAGAATGTTGCGGAAGCAATAAACTTCTTTAAGGTCAGAGAGAGAGAGAGTACCAACTAATGATCAATAGCCAGAAAAAACATGTCCCTAATTTATATTCTTTTTCTTCTAGATTATTGGGAACAAAATGACATCACTGAACCTGGCCACCATATTTGGGCCTAACCTGTTGCACAAGCAGAAATCTACAGACAAAGAATTCACAGTTCAGAGTTCAGCTCGAGCTGAGGAGAGTACTGCAATCATTGCTGTTGTACAAAAGATGATTGAAAACTATGAAACCCTTTTCATGGTAAGTGAATGTTTCTTAATATTACACCAACTGATTTTGCATTTGACTCTTCAACTCAGAATATCCTAGATAGTGTTACCAAGAATTTGAATTGAACTACGTTCAAATAAATTATGCCAACATTGTTATACAAAAGAATGATTAGCGTTGGTTGATGCAATTGGTAAGCAGACTACATCATCTTACTTTAGGAAGAGAGCTTTGTAATGAGGGTTAAGCATTAATAATGGGTAGATAAAAAACTTCTTGCACATAAGGGCAAATATATCCTGACTGATCTGGTTCTCTCAAAGATTTAGGAAGGAACCTTGTTTAAGGTGCACAAAAATATTTGTATATCTAGAGAAAGATGCTAAGTTACTTCCTAGATGATTTTTTCTGCTTCTGTGTGATTGAATTATTTATTAAGTTGTGAGTTAAACAGTGCAGCAAAGTAATACAATTAATGAAAATCCCCTGCTTTGTCTGAGCCAGGAGGGGAAAGAGAAACCTTTAGCCCCTTCAAGGATTGGTGCCAGCCCCTCACCCCACATTGACTTGAGGAGAGACAGGTGTGGCGGGTGCTCTTGGTAGGCTGACTGGTTGGACAGAAGGGGTGCAGCATAAGCCTATTGGTTCTTAGGCATCCAAAGGGAGAAGTTATAAGTAAGGCTGTGGGTTTGTCACATTTCCTTGACCTCCGTGACTTCTGCAGCGACGGGTGAGCCTGGCTCAGGGCAGCTCAGGCAGTCTCGGGCCACCCCATCCCACCTCCCCACCCCCCAGCAGCAGCAGCAGAGTTTGGCTATGGGAGGGGGCAAGTTTGGGGCACGGGACAGGGTGAGGCAGGCTCTGGGCAGTGCTTAACTGGGGGGCTCCCCGGACACGACGACATCCCCTTTGCTCAGCTGTTAGGCAGAGATATGGTTGCCTCCAGCTGCAGGTACCACCCCCACAGCTCCCATTGGCCGTGGTTCCCAGCCAGTGGGAGCTGCGAAGCCAGCACTCTGGGCGGAAGCAGCACACAGAGCTGCCTGGCCATGCCCCCGCCTAGCAGCTGAGCAAGGGGGATGTCGCCGCTTCCGGGGAGCCCCCCAGGTAAGCACTGCCCAGAGCCGCCTCACCCTGTCCTATGCCCCAACCCTCTGCCCCCTCCCACACCCAAACTCTGCTGCGGGGGCGGGAGGGAGAGGCGCGGAGCCAGGTAGGGAGCCTGCCGGCACCGCCAACCCTCCCTCCCCCCAAGCACCAAGGGGGTTCCCAGGCCACGCACTGCCATGCCCCCACCCTCCCACCCCCTAAGTTTTAGTCAGGGGTATATAGTAAAAGTCATTGACAGGTCATGGGCCATGAATTTTGTTTACTGCCTCTGACCTGTCCATGCATTTTACTAAAAATACCCATGACTAAAATGTTGCCTTAGTTATAAGCCCGTCTCTCTGCCCAAGGGCACCATTCTGGGCTGTAAAGAAAAGCTTGGATTACAAAGAAAGGATGACCTGCACCGGACAAGTTATTGATGCATAGTTCCCAGATGTGTTACTTAATATAGTTGTGGCCTAGTTAAATCACATTCCTGGTGTCTTGTCTTTCTTCCTATTGTCTACAAAACTATCACTCAATTTAGTATGATTTATGATCTTGGCTTAAGAGAGCCTCTGGGCTGGAATAACAGGATAGTGCAGGTCTGAATTGCCAGTGGTATCTTTTCTTCATTTTAAGGAGACTAAATTCACACAAATGTCTTGAAGAAAAAGAAAACTTTAAGTCTTAGAAAGGTAAGAATAGTTGCGTGTTCTGTTTTGTTTTGTTTTCCATTGTAACTAAGTAGCAGCATGCATTGTACTATTGGTGATCAGTTCTCAAAACAGGAAGACAAAAGAAAGGGAACTGTAATGATAGAGCATAGATGGGAGCTGGGGAGAAGATAGGAAAATCTGTAATGTGGTAACAGGTTTGAGGAACGTAACACAATGTGGAACATACTGCAATGCAGGACAGTAAGGTGGATAGAAAACTGGCTAGATGGTCGGGCTCAACGGGTAGTGATCAATGGTTCCATGTCTAGTTGGCAGCCGGTATCAAGTGGAGTGCCCCAAGGGTCGGTGCTGGGGCCGGTTTTGTTCAATATCTTCATTAACGATCTGGAGGATGGTGTGGACTGCACCCTTAGCAAGTTTGCAGATAACACTAAACTGGGAGGAGTGGTTGATACGCTGGAGGGTAGGGATAGGATACAGAGGGACCTAGACAAATTAGAGGATTGGGCCAAAAGAAATATGATGAGGTTCAACAAGGACAAGTGCAGAGTCCTGCACTTAGGACGGAAGAATCCCATGCACTGCTACAGACTAGGGACCGAATGGCTGGGCAGCAGTTCTGCAGAAAAGGACCTAGGGGTTACGGTGGATGAAAAGCTGAATATGAGTCAACAGTGTGCCCTTGTTGCCAAGAAGGCTAATGGCATTTTGGGTTGTATAAGTAGGGGCATTTCCAGCACATCGAGGGACGTGATTATTCCCCTCTATTCAGCACTGGTGAAGCCTCATTTGGAGTACTGTGTCCAGTTTTGGGCCCCACGCTACAAGAAGGATGTGGATAAATTGGAAAGAGTCCAGCGGAGGGCAACAAAACTGATTAGGGGACTGGAGCACATGACTTATGAGGAGAGGCTGAGGGAACTGGGATTGTTTAGTCTGCAGAAGAGAAGAATGAGGGGGGATTTGATAGCTGCTTTCAACTACCTGAAAGGGAGTTCCAAAGAGGATGGATCTAGACTGTTCTCAGTGGTAGAAGATGACAGAACAAGGAGTAATGGTCTCAAGTTGCAGAGGGGGAGGTTTAGGTTGGATATTAGGAAAAACTTTTTCACTAGTAGGGTGGTGAAGCACTGGAATGGGTTACCTAGGGAGGTGGTGGAATCTCCTTCCTTAGAGGTTTTGAAGGTCAGGCTTGACAAAGCCCTGGCTGGGATGATTTAGTTGGGGTTGGTCCTGCTTTGAGCAGGGGGTTGGACTAGATGGCCTCCTGAGGTCCCTTCCAACCCTGAGATTCTATGATTCTATGACATAGCTGGGGAGAGAAGGGCATGGGAAAGTGAGAGTGAACACTGCCTGCCAGGTCCAATAACGGCATCAGACGAGCTGCTCTGTCTTTCTTTCATACTGTATTTCCTTCCATTACATCCTGTGCATTATTTTTTATTCTTCTTCCAGTGAAACATTCAGCAATTTGTTTTTCTTTTGCTTTTACAGTTCAGGAACATTTCTGGTATATTTTTCCTTCTAGGGAAAAAAATGATGGAACTGTGCTCCTGTGAGAGCTGCTGCTTGCTTGGAGCACTGCTGGCAATAATGATTTTGTTACAGCAGGTTTACATAAAACAAATGTTGAAGTATTATTATTTTTGTTTCACTGTACGAACATTTTATGGAACAGCCACATACATCTCAGCACATTACACTCCAGGCACACATTCAGATTTTTAATGTGGAAAGGGTGGGGTTTAGGGATTGACTAACCTACATATGGACTCTTTTAATTGTGACAGTTTTATTCCTTTATCTCTTCAGTGTTAGCATTTTTATCTGAAGGTTAAACTCAGTGCAGGAAAAACTGAAATAATTTTCTTTGGTTTTCTGGAGTAGCTTTTCAGTTTTTGGAGTGAGATTAAAGTCTGTGCATCTGAATGCCAGACTAAATGGATAGCTGGATGCAGGGGGAAACTATACCTACCCAAAAGCTCTTTTTATGACTAAAGTATATTGGTTTGAAACATTCAGAAATGTACAGCACACAAGCATCTCTGGAGATTTTGCTCTTCCCAGGGTTTAACATACAGGGTGGTTTGTTGTTTTCTTGTGCCTGTTTTCAGGAATGAAACTACGTTCCATGTCAGTAGTTGTTTTTAAGTACAGTAGTGTCAAACTTCTTGTGTTTATTGTTTCAGAGGAGCACCATGGATCTATATATTCATCTTGTTAATGTCACTATTGGGGTTCAATTAAATGTTTGTTTGTTCTCTGTGAAATTAGCACACTGCATCCTTTCAAAGTTTCTGGGTTGCTGGGAACAGACCTGTACATTTATTTGTAGCAGAACTCTGATGATTCCCAATCAGGCAGCAGCAAATTGTTAGCCAAACCCCAGGGAGTGGGGGAACGCCAGGACTGGTGTTTATAGTTATTGTTTGACATTTGTACTACTTTCAAATTGAGAAACAGCTGGCCTAGAGCATGCAGCCACAGTATATAACATACAGTGCATTACTGCCAGGGTGATTTTTTTGGTTTGGTTTGTTTTTTTTAACACTATGACTGGCTTCAGCATTGAGAGTGGAGCAAGGTTTGTGAAATAAAATCTAATAGAAACAGTGTGATATTTGGCCCAGACCACAGACTTCAGAATGGTTTTGAGTTATTTCTAGGTCAAAAAGATTCTCTTTGTCAGAAGGAACCCAGATAATTATGAACTGCTTAGATTTCTAAAATAGATCCCAGCCATTCAGATTAATACCAGAAATCTAAAATGAATTTACTATAGTAGAGATATTCTTACCACCATTCTGGGCTCAATTGTGCATTTATTTTGATTCCCAAATTCCCTTTAATTACAGTGGGATTTAGAGGTGTAGTTATATAGGGTAGAGTCCTATAAAACACTGCTGGTCTCCAGACCCCTAACTATGGCCCCAGTCATGCAACCGTATCCCTGTAAGTGGACTCATATACCCACATCATGCCCCGTTGACTCCATTGGAGTTCTGCATGGGTGCAGGAGTCCAAGCTGCCAAGTGTCATGCATTTAGCAGCCCCCGTTACACATCCCTGCATCTCAGGTGAGTTCTCACCTATCTAGCTCAGCTGCAGCGAGGCAGCAGGCATTTGCCTACAGTTCCCCATTTTCATTGCTAGAAGCCACTGCGGCACTCACTGATCAGGCAGCCAGGCACCATTTCTCCATGGCAGTGGTTTTCAGACTTCATTTCTGGGGACCCAGTTGAAGAAAATTGTTGATGTCCATGACCCAGCGAAGCTGGGGATGAGGGGTTTGGGGTCTGGGAGGGGCTCAGGGCTGGGGCAGAGGGTTGGGGTGCAGGGGTGAGGGAGGCAGGGTGGGGCTGGGAATGAGGGGTTCAGGGTATGGAAGGGGGGGCTGGGGCAGGGGGTTGGGGTGCGGGAGGGGGTCAGGGCTCTGGGCTGGGGGTGCAGGCTCTGGGGTGGGGCCGGGGATGAGGGGTTTGGGATGCAGGAAAGAGTTCCAGGTGCTGGGGGTCTCAGGGCTGGGGCAGGGGATTGGGACGTGGGGTTGGGGCATGGCCTTACCTCCGGCGGCTCCCTGTCAGTGGCACAGCCGGGGTGCAGAGGCAGGCTTCCCACCTGTCCTGGGACCGCGCTGTGTCCCGGAAGCGGCCAGCAGCAGGTCCAACTCCTAGGCGGAGGCGCGCAAGTAGCTGTGCGCGACTCTCGCCCGCAGGCAAAACACCGCCCCCCCCCCCCCCCTTCCCACTGGCCAGTTCCCACGGTTTGAAATACACTGCTCCATGATCCTCCTGCTAGATCTAAGTCAGGAATGAGCAACTGGGAGACAGCACAAGATGAGACCTCATAATAGCTCCTCTCAGCTACACCACCCCTAGCTACCTGAAGGGCCCCTACTACTATGTATCTTCTATTCTGACAGTCCCCTGCCTTCCTAGCACCCACCTACCTCCCAGCAGCCACCAGCATTATCAACAGCCCCAGCGACCCCACAGCTTCCGTTTCTGTGCATCCCCACCACCACGGCCAAGTTTTGTGCAGCTCCATGACCTACCCTTAGCAGGTTGTATGCAAATCATTCACCCTTATGCAAATTAATTACATTTTATAAAATGTTATACATGAAGCAAACAAAACTTGGCTGTTATGAGAAGTCCACCAGCCTAAATCCAGTTGCAGGATCAAGGCTTAAGTTGCTTCATTCACCTTATTTAAAATTCTACATACATTATGTAGCCGGCTGTTTTCCTTTTATAGATTTCCCCCCAGCCCCCACCCCCTAAATCTATTAGAGTTTTCAGGGAGTTATTTAGTTTTATATTTGTAAGGAAAAACGTTGACACTTTAAACTTTTTTTTATTTTGGCCAAAGTCCTGTTTACTGAATACTTTTATGCTTAGCAACTTGGTGTTACTTACTCAATGTAATATGCAGGAGGAAGCAAACTCTGCTTTCCCCTCAAATTTTCTTTGGAACCAAATCCATTGTTCACAAAGGCCGCATAAATTGAAAGGTCACAAGGCTAGGTTATGGCAGTAGGATTCCGAAAAGGCACTCCTGTAAAAGAAGATTGATTATTTAAGGACTGATAAACAAATACCCAAAATGTAAGCAAAAGAGAAAAATTATCATAGAGATTTTATATCTATTTTAATTAATGAGCATTTATTTATTTTCAGTTATTTCCTTTGTTATTCAAGCTTGTGCCCATTTTGTGCCTTGAGTGCATTTATAAATATTAAAGTTTTATAACAATTACTACATAGTCCAAAGAAATACAAATGATGTCTCTCCAAATACTTCCCCAAACACCCCCTCATCCCCAAGGAATCTATTAGGAATCCTATTCGTATTTCCCAGTAAATGCCTGGGAGAACAAATGAACTGTGCAACTTGACCTGAACATCATTTGATTTTTAACTCTGACAAACTGAGGCCAGAAACAGACTGCATAGTTTACTGAGGATTATGTTTACATTGCAGTTAGACACCCACAGCTGGCTAGCTGACTTGGGCTTGCACGGCTCGGGCTAAGGGGCTGTTTAATAGTGGTGTAGATGTTCGGGCTTGGGGTGCAACCTGAGCTCTGGGACACCCCAACCCCCCGCCAGGTCCTAGAGCCAAGGCTCCAGAGCCTGAATGTCTACACCACAATTAAACAGTCCCTTAGCCTGAGCAAAACGAGCCCAAGTCCACTAGCACAGGCCAGCTGCAGGTCTTTCCTTGCAGTGTAGACATCCCCTGAGACTGTTCTGCTTCCTGATCCACCCATCACGAACAAACCAGACATGGTTAGTTCAGGTTCCTCAGATGATTTCTCTGTTACAGCATTGCACTGGGAGCGATGAATTCTCTAATGTAATTTGGCCCCAACCCATTTAAGGTTTGGTAGATAAAACTTCAGTATGTTAAATTGCACCTGGAAAACACACAGCCAGTGCAGATCCTTGAGTACTAGTGCAACATGTTTCCAGTGAGCGACCCCTTGCTACCTCCTCAAGACAAGTTGCCATATTCTGCAGCAGTTGAAGTTGCCAAGTGGTTTTAAGGTTTAGCTCCATGTAGAGTGCATTGCAGTAATTCAGATGGGAGGTGACAGGTCATAGATCTCTATGGCGACGTCCAAGTCCAAAAGAAGATGGCACGGCCTCTTAACTAGCCTTAAAGGGTAAAAAGCCTTTAGGAAAGATATGGATAAAGTGGAGAGAGTCCAGAGGAGAGCAACAAAAGTAATAAAAGGTTTAGAAACCTTAACCTATGAGGAAAGGTTAAAAATACTGCGCATGCTTAGTACTGAGAAAAGAAGACTGGGGTGGGGCGGACCTGATAACAAATACAGTAACTCCTCGCTTAATGTTGTAGTTATGTTCCTGAAAAATGCGACTTTAAGTGAAACGATGTTAAGCGAGTCCAATTTCCCCATAAGACAGGAGTGGGCAAACTTTTTGGCCCAAGGGCCATATCAGGGTTGCGAAACTGTTTGGCGGGCTGGGTAGGGAAGGCTGTGCCTCCCCAAACAGCCTGGCCCCACCCCCTATCCCCCCCTCCCACTTCCCGCCCACTGGCTGCCCCCCTCAGACCTCTCGACCCATCCAACCGCCCCCCTCCCCCCGCTCCTTGTCCTCTGACCACCCCATCCCGGGACCCCTCCACCCCTGACAGACCCCACCCCCTATCCAACCCCACTGTCCCCTGACCACCCTGACCCCTATCCACACCCCCGCCCCCTGACAGGCCCCCTGGGACTCCCACGCCTATCCAACGCCCCCTGTTCCCCGTCCCCTGACTCCCCCCCACCCCAGAACCTCCACCCCATCCAACTGCCCTCTGTTCCCTGTCCCCTGACTGTGCCCCCCTCCCCCCCCACCCCGGATCCCCTGCCCCTTATCCAACCCCCCCGCTCCCCGCCTCCTTACCATGCCGCTCAGAGCAGCAGGAGCTCGCAGCCACTTGGCCCGGCCGAAGCCAGCCACACCACCCAGAGTGCTGGCAGCACAGTGAGCTGAGGCCGCAGGAGAGGGGGGAACAGCAGGGGAGGAGCCGGGGACTAGCCTCCCCGGCCGAGAGCTCAAGGGCCGGGCAGGATGGTCCCGTGGGCCAGATGTGGCCCGCGGGCCATAGTTTGCCCACCTCTGTCTTAAGAATTAATGTAAATAGTGGGGGTTAGGTTCCTGGGAAAAAAATGTTTTGCCAGACAAAAGGCATTATATACATTTTAAACAAGCAATTTAATACAGGTATAAGTTTTAAACAATCTTAAAGAAACAATTTAATACTACAATCATCATTGATGAAGCAATGGGAAAATCCCTCCCCGCCGCCTGCTGGTGGCAGTCAGCTGGTTTGCTTCACTCCTCCCGCCTCCCTTCTGCCTCCTGAACGCCGCAAACCAGCTGATTGCTGCGGGCAGGAGGTAGGGGGAGCAGAGGGAAGGCACTGATCTGCGGCATCTGCTGGCGGGCGGGAGGCGCTGGGGTGTGTGTAGAGGAGCTAATAGGGGGGCTGCCAGCTGTGAACAAAGCAGGCAGCCAAACGACGTTATAGTGGAACATTGCACAACTTTAAACGAACATGTTCTGTAATGGAGCAAGGACATAAGATTGAAACAACGTTAAGCGAGAGAACGTCAAGTGGGGAGTTACTGTTTGTTAAGAGCTGTTATAAAGAGGACAGTGATCAGTTGTTCCCCATGTCCACTGAAGATAATACAAGAAGTAATGGGCTTCAGCAAGGGAGATTTAAATTAGATATTATGAAAATCTTTCTAACTGGAAGGGTAGTTAAGCTCTGGAATAGGCTTCCAAGGGAGGTTATGGAATCCCTGCCATTGGAGATTTAAGAACAGTTTGGACAAACACCTGTGAGAGTTGGTTTAAGTTTACTTGGTCTTGCCTCAGTGCAGGGGCAATATAAGGTTCCTTCCAGCACTATGTTTCTATAATTCTGTAATCTCAGTCTTGACCAGATAGACTGTCACCCCGCTCACCATCATCCAAGCCACAGTCTTAGTTATGTTCTGTGTAAGATGGTCACCAACTGCCCTAGTGAAATGGAGAGTCAGTTGGCTATTATTCACAAACATGAGACAGAAATATTCAGATCCTCACACTATCTGCCCCCGAAAATGCTGAATAGAAGGGAGGGAGAGAAGAGACTCGTATGGCACCGCGTGTGGGAGGACCTTGTGGGTAGATAAGCCGTCTCACAATATGATCCTGTGTATCATTGCAACAAGAGCCATTCCAAAACAACTCTTAGCTCTCTCTGCTAACAACTGTGGCTGGTCCAGCAGCACTTCATGGTCAGTTGTATTAAAGACACCCAAAAGATACCGTATAACAAAATGGACACTTAAAGTCTGGTTCTTGGACTAATATTTTCAAAGGACCTAAGTCACAGTTAGGTGCACAGTTCCCAAGGCCTACGCACCACTTAAGTCCCACTTTTGCCCTGTTGCACTTGTGCCCCTGAATGGTAAGTACTTTTGAAAATCAGGCCATTTATTTAGACGCATAAATCAGGATTCTGTGGAAATTGAACACCTAATTTCCTTAGGCCCCTTCGATAATCCTGATTTAGGCTCCTAAATAAATGGCCTGATTTTCAAAAGTACTTAGCACTCAGCAGCTCCCATTGAAATTAAGTAATTGGATAACTGAACAGAATCGGGCCCACTGGATGCCAGCCTACCCAAGAGGCAAGCTGGTTTTCCACTACTGAGGATGTGCTGCAACCAGGTCCTGGCCCTCACTACAAACATCAAGACAGGATTCCAATGAAACTCAAGACTGGTATTGCCTTCATCGATCAGTCAGCAGCATTTGACACAGCCTGGAAGGAAGGTCTGTTATTGAAACTGGCCAAAGTGATCCCATGCATGCGGATTCATAGGCTGCTGAACTGCATGCTTAGCAACTGAAGGATGTACATATACCTCATCGGTCAAATGGGCTACTACAAGGCTGTGTACATGCTCCGACACTCTTCAATGTATACACAAGCAATATGCCTTAAACAATAGCGCAGAAGTTTGCATACGCTGATGATTCGCACTCGCAGCTCAGCCCCATATCTGTAAAGAACTTGAAGTGACCCTTACACCTGACATTAATATCATGGAGGAATACTTCCAAAAGTGGCAGCTGAGACCAAATTCAGGCAAATCAGTAGTCTCTGCTTTCCACCTAGATAATAGAATTGCATAAAGCACTCTGTTGAGTTTTGTTGTGAAACTGTGCGTTATGACCCAAAGCCAATCTATTTCAGTATCATTCTTGACCACACACTGACCTTCCATGACCACCTCAAAAAATAGCCTCTAAAGTGAAGACTCGCATCAACATTATTCAAAAGTTAGCGGGAACAAGTTGAGGATCAGCTGCCCCAGTGCTATGAACATTGGTCTTGGCCATGCTGTACTCAGTTGCAGAGTACTGTGCATTGGTGTGGGCAAGAAGCTGCCATACCCAACTTGTGGGTAAGCAGCTGAATCAGACCATGCTAATCATCATGAGAACTTTAAAACCAACACCTCTACTGTGGCTATCTCTATTAGCAAACAGCGAATCTCCAGCTATCCACTGAGATATAGCCATAGCACGAGAACTTAAACATGCTAAAGATTACCCAGCACTTCCCATCCAGATGGTTATGGATAACATACCCTAACAATGCCTGAAATTGAAAAAAACCCACTATTGACCATGTGACCACCTCACGCCTCTGGATCTGGCCAGGGAATGGCAAAGTGTCTGCACCTCATATACCATTTTAAACAAGCACATTATTACTGACCCAGTGAGCTGCCCTCCCGGTTTTGACCTGCCATGCAGAATTTGAACTGCATCCAAACAAACTAGGGTGACCAGATAGCAAGTGTGAAAAATCGGGACAGGGAGTGGGGGGTAATAGACGCCTATATAAGAAAGAGCCCTGAATATCGGGACTGTCCCTATAAAATCGGAACATCTGGTCACCCTAAAACAAACCATAGAAGACATAGCCACTTGATGCAGAAGTGGAAAATCAAAGACTCCCCTTCTTGTGACTATAGTGAGGACATCCAAACCAATGCAGTGTCCCAACTATGGATTCAAAGGTGAGCTGGATGATCTCCACAATATCACAGAGGGGGCCTTGAAATGACGTATGGACCTAGAACTGCATCTATAGAATGTTGCTCTGTAGGTGCCATGCACCCATGTGTGCGAGAGAGAGAGAGAGTGAGCGAGCCTGGACAAGTGTGGAGATACAACAACCACATTCTAATTTCTAGACAAAAGGGGATTGGGAAATATATGAGAAAAACACCCTAGAATATTCTGTCCTTCCAGTGTAGAATTTCACATTTAGTTTTCTAGGTTCTAAAAGAAAAGAAATCCAGTTATTTGGTTTGGAATTTTATAAGCTCCACTGGCTTTTTCAGTGGAAATGCAAGTTTTTTAAACCAGAGCTTTGGAGCTGTACTACCACAAGTAGTTCCTTTGAAATCCCTAGGCGTTGTCCAGACCTCTACTGGAAACCAATGGGATGCTTGATAGTGGTCACTTAACACTGATATACAAGGTGGTTTTTAGTCCTATGTACATCTGCGTTGTACGTATTTTTCTCTTATGTATGAGTGTGTGTATGCATAGTTATTATATCAACATATATATATACACACAGTATTTTATATAATTGTGCACAATTTTATTTTCATGCACAAGTCTGGTGTTTTAAAATGGGCATAATAAAAAATTAAAATACACTGTAGGATATTCTTCTGCAACTAACTTCTTAATGTTGTTTTCATTGTAGGTTCCCCCTGACCTTCAGAATGAAGTGCTAATTAGTTTGTTAGAGACTGACCCAGACGTTGTGGACTATTTGCTGAGAAGGAAAGCTTCCCAGTCATCGTGAGTAATCTGTTTTTTCATCATTTCTGTTCCTGCTGGGAATTTTCATTTTCCACTGGAAGTGTTCAAAAGATTCTAGTTTTCCTCAGTTCTTGTGTGTGTTCTCTAAAGGAGTCAGAGAGTATTCCCTATGACATTGACTCTGCCAAAGAAATTACGCCTCTGCAACATTGTTTTCTAAAGCAGTGGCAGATTTAGAGTTAGTGGGGCCCTGTGCTCAGCTTCATTTTTGGGGCCCCTCTTGGGACCCAGTCAAGAAAAAGAACATTCTCTCTTATCTCCCCCTACCCTCCGTTTTTCATGCTTTTTTCCTTCATCCTCCTCCTATAAGTAATAGCAAGTAAATGAAAATAAAGTGAGGTACCTTGATTGTTTTTGTAGTCTAACTTATTTTGCCACAGACCACTTGAAAATCGCTGGGGGTCTCGGCGGACCACTTAATAATCTTTCCAAATATTGTTTGTACCGTTAGCTAACTATTGTAAAGCACTTTGGATAAGAATGCTTTTTAAAAAAAAGTTTAAAAAAATGTTGGGGTGTGGGGTCTGGCCAGGACTTAGGGTGTAGGAGGGGGCTCAGGGCTGGGGGTGCAGGGTCTGGGAGGGAGTTAGGGTGCAGGAACAGGCTGGGAGTTGTGGTACAGGGTCTGGCCAGGAGTGTGAGGGTGGCGCAGGAGTCAGGAAGGGCAGGTAGCTGGGGGTGCATGGGGGGTGCAGGACTTATGGCGGGGGCTGTGTGAGGGGGTGCAGGAGTTGGGGGGCAGGGGATGTGGGGGGTTGCAGGAGTCAGGGAGGGCAGGGGGCTGGGGGTGTATGAGGGGGTTCAGGAGTCAGGGCTGGGAGTGTGTGAGAGGGCGCAGGACTCAGGGCTGGGGGGGAGTGAGGGGTGCAGGAGTCAAGGCTGGGGGTGCAGGGTCTGGGAGGGAGTTAGAGTGCAGGCGGGGGCTCAGGGTTGGCGCAGGAGGTTGGGGTGTGGAGCGCTTACCCGGGGCAGCTCCCATTTGGTGCGAGGGGTGCAGGTGGGAATGTGGGGGGAATGTGGGGGGAGGGTGCAGGAGCTCCCATTTGGTGCTCACTGCAGGGCCTGGGGGGGTATGTGTAGGGGGAGTGCAGGGGCCCCGCCTTTGCTTCGCCCTGCCCCGATTCCACCCCCTTCCCCAAAGCCCCATCGTTGCCTCCTCCCCCGAGCATGCTGTGGCCCCACTCCTCCCCCTCCCTCTAGGAGAGCCGGTAAACTGCTGTTTGGCGGCGGGGGAAGTGCTGGGAGGGGGAGGGGTGGGAACGCGGCACACTCGGGGGAGGAGGTGGGGAAGGGGAGGGGGAGCTTGGCTACCAGTGGGGGCAGCCTGCAGCAGGAGCCCCAGAAGCCAGCAGGACCAAGCTTCTGCCCCCACAGCTGCCTGGCCCTGGGGCCCCCTGTCGTCCGGGGGCCCCGTGCCAGGGCACCCTATGTTTCACTGTAAATCTGCCTCTGTTCTAAAGACAAAACTTGTTTACTGTTTCTAAGAAAGGTTTGTGTAGTGCTGCAGAGAACATACCATTAGGTGTACATAAATATATTCAGTGCAGTATAACCTAGTAATCCACTGGTACATGTCTTGTGTTTGTTGTGGTCTTGTGCTTTTGGTAACACAACACATATATTACACTGTCATTGACGCATACCCTGCAGTGCCTTAACAGAATCATGGCTAGCAGTTTGACCAGTCTGTTGCCCTCTTCCTATCATACACATTCATAAGCTTCCAAAGTAGACACGACATTGCTAACACTATGATTGCTGTAATAGAAAGTGTATTGACAATGGATGGACAGATCTAGCAGTGTGTTTAATGAAAGGCATGAAGAGGAAGAAAAAAACCCAAACACCCTGCTAGTCACCAGAGCAAATGTGGTATGCAAAATATTCATATTCTTCTCTGTTAAATACATGATCTATGCCTGCCTACACCCATGTGCCCTGATGCTATAACTGTATACATTTGGAATAGTGAGACTGCCAGGTCTCCAATAGAATTCCTTCTAGCCCTAGTAGGTCCCAGGATATCAGACCTTAAAATAATAACATTGTTATTTATGGTAAAGCTATTTAAGATAATTTTTTAGGAGTTTCCTAGATTGAAAACTATTTGGGACAGGCTGGACTGTATCTTCCTGTGTGTGTGGAAAGTGCCTAACACATTGTGGTTGCTTCCAGAATAGATAGTAAGTTTCTAAAATCCACCGGCAATGATTTTTCTGTCCCTCCAAGGCCTGTACATCAGGACTTACGGTTCTAAGAGATCGTGACTTTACAAGCAGAGGTATGCAAGGAACCAGTATCATTAACACTTCTTAAAAAACTCTCTCTAAAATCACTTCCAAAATTGTTAAAAATCATGATATATACAAGCTATATGAGGACGTGGTGTCGTATGGTCACATCATTTCAAATGGATGCCAATAAAAACCTTTATGTTAGACCTCACCATCTATGGTATATAGAGATGTATGATTGTAGTTTCACATATGGATACATGTTCTGATTTATCATATACTTAAGTCACAAAACGTTGTGCATGTGAAGGTTTAAAACTTTATTCTTAAATCCTTCTCTGAATACTCTTAGAGCTTATTGATCTTTCTTTGAGCTTCCTTATTTTTCAGCCAACATGCACACATGCAGGGAACAGTGGATATCTTGTGCAAATGACAAGTTCCTCTACTCATCCCTCAAGGAAAGGTTTTCAGTGACATTAAGAGCCAATAGGTTAAGTACTACCTGTTTGTTGTACTTTAAAAAATAGAATGTTAAAATGTCCCTGAGAATAGAAATATGTGTTGTCGTTTTTCTTTTACCTGGCTACCAACTGATTTATGAAGGACTCACTTTTATTTGCTATTTATGTTGATGCAAGTATGTTTTCAGCTGTGATTGGAAACTTTTGGGTAAGAATTTGGCTAAGAGATTAGAAGGAAAATTGGCTCAGTGTTAATGCAAGGGATGTGCTGTTTTTAAGAGATGGGTATGTTGCAGAAAATAATTTCCATTTAAAGACGTGGGGGCATTTTTTTGGCCACATATATCTTGGTTATTGTTCCTGTGAGAAGAGGGAGGCAGTAGAGAACAAGGGAAATGTCTACATAGATTTAATCAAAATGAGCCTCCAAAATATAACCACATTCCTTAATGGATTTTGCTGACCATGTACTTGAGTATGGATTTCAGTTTGGACCCATGGGATGGAAAACTTTACACATCCCTCAATAATTAAATAGACAAGCTTCATCCGCAAATACATTAGTTGGTTTCATAGCATAGTGTGTGAGAACAACTTCAACATTTTATTCTCATGCAAATTATCCTGAGGCTACTACAACCGGTGCATGCAGTGGACCAGCCTTCCACGTCTATGCTTTTAACGCCACTGAAACATTTCTTGACTCTGTTTTAGCCGTAACATAGCAAACTCTTTGTTTTCCTCCTCAAAGGCAGACAAAATGGAGTTTGCCTCATTTTCCACTTCTCTTAAGAGTTGAGTATCTCATACAAGTACTGTAGTGCAATCTCTTTATCATGAAAGTGCAACTTAGGGCTGGTCTACACTAGCCCCAAAGTTCGAAGTAAGATACGCGACTTCAGCTACGTAAATAACGTAGCTGAAGTCGAAGTATCTTATTTCGAACTTCAAAGTACTCACCCCTGGTCCATACCGCGGCGCGCAGGCTCCCCAGTCGACTCTGCCTGCTCCGTTCGTGGAGCAGGATTACCAGCGTCAACGGGGGAGCACTTCCTGGTTCGATTTATCGCGTCTAGACAAGACGCGATAAATCGAACCCAGAAGATCGAGCCGATGTGTCCGACAGAGCTGGTAAGTGTAGACTAGCCCTTACAAATGTAGATTTTTTTTTTGTTACATAACTGCACTCAAAAACAAAACAGTGCACAACTTTAGAGCCCACAAGTCCACTCAGTCCTACTTCTCGTCCAGCCAATTGTTAAGACGAACAAATTATTTTACATTTACGGAAGATAATGCTGCCCACTTCTTGTTACAATGTCACCAGAAAGTGAGAATAGGCATTCTCATGGCACTTTGGTAGCTGGCATTGCAAGGTATTTATGTGCCAGATATGCTAAACATTTGTGTGCCTTCATGCTTCGGCCACCATTCCAGAGGCCATGCTTCCATGCTGATGACACTCGTTAAAAAAATAATGCGTTAATTAAATTTGTGACTGAACTCCTTGGGGGAGAATTGTATGTCTCCAGCTCTATTTTACCCGCATTCTGCCATATATTTCATGTTATAGTAGTCTCAGATGATGACTCAGCACGTATTGTTCATTTTAAGAACACTTAAACCGCAGATTTGACAAAACACAAAGAAGGTACCAATGTGAGATTTCTAAAGATAGCTACAGCACTTGAACCAAGCTTTAAGAATCTGACGTTCCTTCCAAAATCTGAAGTGTGGAGCATGCTTTCAGAAGTCTTAAAAAAGGAACACTCCAATGCAGAAACTACAGGACCTGAACCATGAAAAAAGAAAATCATCCTTCTGCTGGTGGCATCTGACTGAGATGATGAAAATGAACAGGCATCGGGCCGCACTGAAGTGTAGAGCATGCTTTCAGAAGTCTTAAAAAAGGAACACTCCAATGCGGAAACTACAGGACCTGAGCCATGAAAAAAGAAAATCATCCTTCTGCTGGTGGCATCTAACTGAGATGGTGAAAATGAACAGGCATTGGGCCGCACTGCTTTGGATTGTTATCGAGCGGAACCCGTCAGCATGGACACATGTCCTCTGAAATAGTGGTTGAAGCATGAAGTGACATATGAATCTTTAGCGCATCTGACATGTATATATCTTGCGACGCAGGCTACAACAGCGCCATGAGAACACCTGTTCTCACTTTCAGGTGGTGACATTGTAAACAAGAAGCAGGCAGCATTATCTCCTGCAAATGTAAACAAACTTGTTTGTCTGAGCGATTGGCTGAACAAGAAATAGGACTGAGTGGACTTGTAGGTGCTAAAGTTTTACCTTGTTTTATTTTTGAATGCAGTTATTTTTTTGTACATAATTGTACATTTGTAAGTTCAACTTTCATGATAAAAAAATTGCACTACAGTACTTGTATTAGGTGAATTGAAAAATATTATTTTGTTTTTTACAGAGCAAATATTTGTAATCAAAATATATATAAAGTGAGCACTGTACATTTTTTGTATTCTGTATTATATTTTAAATCAATATATTTGAAAATGTAGAAAACATCCCAAAATACTTAAATGGTATTCTGTTATTGTTTAACAGTACGATTAATCACTATTAATTTTTTTTAATTGCTTGGCAGCCCTAGTTTTTAATCAATACTAATCTGTGACACAGAGGTGAAAGGTTGCATGTTAAGTCATACAATCCCTCTCCAACTGGAATTGGAATATAGATTTCCCTAGAATACTTTGAGATTGTATTCTCTATTTTATTCTATATAGGTTTTCATACTGCACTCATCACTGTAATATCTGAGTGCCTTGAAGTAGTGCATTAAGCCGTGTGACTACACATCTGTCACCTGATGTTTATTCTGTCATCCTCTCCCCAAAAGAAAGATGCATGTGCAGTGGAGTGTTTTGTTTTCGTAGTGTGTATCTTTATATCTGTTGCTATGTGTTTATGTTAGAAAAGACAAGGTCAAAGAACTGTGCCTTGCATTTGCAACAGAAGATGGTGAGGTTTGTGATGATTCTTAGTTCTTGGAGGAGTTCATTCCAGTCTCAGATGCAGCTACACCACTGCACTATATAAGAGTTGCCTCCTGCAAGAGAGAATGATTATTATCCTTTTTTGGACGCCTTAAAATATTGAGAGAGAGAGAGAGAAAGAGAGAGATTGACTCCTTGCTCAGACCAGCAAGGTGTCTAGATTTTTATGTTTTTATGGCCCTTGATTCCAGTGGGAAGATAGGAATGGATCCTCAGTAGAACGATTCATTATTATTAGTAGTAGTATTTATAATGCAGCCATCCTAGCAGTATCTGGGTGACATTACATAAATTTAGAAGGACATCAGTTCCCTCAAGGAAATTAACCAGGCTCCTTAATGGCATTTCATGTTTGCTCTGGAACCTGAAATGGTATTTTTGAACTAGTCTGTCATTGATAAGCTTAGTGGATTTTCAAAGTTTGGGATCTGATGCCTGTAGTGTATTGTTTTAGCACATCTTCTACTTTGTGCTTTATGGCATAGTTTGTTATGATTCATTTTTCTTATCTTTCCTTCACCTAGTTCATAACTTGTAGAGGATATTTTTGCAGGGATTCCCATTACCCATCCTCCTTTAATGATACAGATTCTTCTTACCATCTCTTTAATTACCCCATAATCTGCCTTTCTTTTATATAATGTACCTATGTCGTACTTATTTTGCATGTTTTTCTTTAAAAGGCTTCCTCAGAATGAAGCAAAGAAAAGAAAAAATCCCTTTGAAACATCAGGCATGAAAGCATATAATCATTTAATTACTTCTCATATGTGACAATGTGTTTTTCCTGTTAATTTAACTTTAGGAACTGTAATATATCCAGGATTGCAATGTTGGAGAGAAGCTAATACAGCAGGGACCATTAAAATGTTGCTAATTACCACAAGCAGTAGTTAAATTCTCAAAGTTTTTTATGGTTTCTTCTTCGACTGATGGTCCGTAGTATATTCCACTGAGGGTTTACGTATGCACACCATGCATCTGGAGCCGGAGATTTTTAAAGTAAAAGTATCTATTCGTCCGTGCATGTGCTCTTGGCTTGCCTCATGGTTTTGTCCAAGATGATAAAGGACAGGGCAGACCTACTGCATCTCCAGCTCCTTCTCACCGCTGCATGGTCTAGGCTGGAACTATTAGTGTCCTCTTGCATGTGACACACTTTAAAAATATACAATTGTACAGTTAGTTTTAAAGTTTTTACTGTTTTTATTGTTTTTATGGTAGGTTTTAGTAGTTTGCTATTTTAGGATTAGGATGGGGGTTCTTTTTTGGGGAGTTTTGTTCCCTATGAACATCCCCCCCCCCCCCCCCCTTTACCCTCTGTACCCATGTGTGGATACTGGATTATGCCGAAAACCCCAAGCCCTAAAATCTGTGCCTTCTGCCCGTGTTCCTTCTCAGTCAGTGATGAACATCAACCCTGCTTCTACTACTTGGGAGAAGCCCACATTTCATCCAGGTGCAGTATCTGCCAGTCCTTCCCCAGCCATACCTGAGAAGGCTGGGCTCTCCATCTCCGGAAGCACCTAATGGAAGTCACCAGGAGATCTCATTTGGACCCTGGCTGGGCAACCCCCCCCCCCCCCCCCCCCCCCCCCCCCGTACATCAGTTTGTGGCTGACAGGAGTGTGCCTTAAACTATGGAATCCAAAGTCACCACTAACAGTACCACCACTATGAACCCAATGCTGGGGCCTAGTCAGGAGATCAGGAAGCATGCATGTAGCATGGCAGTAAGTCTTCCTCTAAGCCTGAGAAAGGAGAGAGTCCTTCCACAAGTTCCAGTCATGGGAACTGAGTGCACCCTAAAGCTCACAAACACGAAAAGAAGCTGCATAAATTGATGGATCCACTGGTACTGAGTGTAGACCTTCACACACAGTCAACATTGGCGTCCCTCAGAGCTAGAGAGTCATCCGCTCCTGGGAAGACCATTGCTCCCGTTCTGGTTCCGGGGACTGAAAAAGTGCCCTTGACTCCAGGAAAGTTGGGGAAACAACCAGAGCCCCAGGAAGCATTTGCCCTGGGAGAGCCAAGGTCCCCATGCCTTCCGGTGCCTCTACTTCCAGGGAGACATTATCTCCAGGACAAGACATGCTACATCTGAGGCACTCCTCATCCCGCTGCTTTGGGAGTGTACATGCTTCCGCTGGCTTCAATGGTACTGCTGATGGAACTGGTCTCCAAGTTACGTCTTCAGTGGACTTGGATGAGAGTCAGGGATTATCTATCCCTTCCTACCACTACAAGTACCAACAGAAGCCTTCTACATCGTGGCAGTATCCTTCACTCCAGCCGCCATGGAGCCACTGGTTTCCTGCACCGTGGGACCCTCCTCAGCACCCTCCAGATCCGTAATGCTGGCTCTATGGGGGATCCTGGCCCTAATACTCTCCCTGGGAACCCATCCATTCCACCAGGAAGGCTTTGCCTATTTCACCATCTTGGGTGCCTTCAAGTAGACGCTCGGGTCTTGTAATGGAAGATGAGCCACCCAGACCGGCTCCAATAGTACCACTGGAACAGGAGAGATTCCTGTTGTCCTTACCTGATGTGGCAGTGGCTTCAAGTCCCCGCCGTCTCCAGCTGACTGCCGCCAATTCCAGGATCTCCTGCATAGAATGGCTGGAGAGATTCAGACTCCCCTGGAGGAGCTCCAAGATACTCAGCATAGGCTGCTGGATATACTTCACTCATTGATGCCAGGCAGAGTCGCTCTATCAATCAGCGATGCCATCCTTGAGCCAGCTTGCATGAGTCGGCTGGCGATATGTACGCCTATCCCAAAGGGAGCAAAAAAAAGATACTGTGTACCAGGCCAGGGGTCTGAGTTTCTGTTCTCACATCCTCCTCCAATTTGTGGTCCAGGCAGCGATAGAATGGGCTAGGCATCAGCATCCACGCTCTGCCCCATCTGACCGGAAGGGCAAGCAACTGGACCTTTTAGGCCACGAAGTCTTCTCTTCAGCCAGCCTTCAATTCAGGATTTTGAATTATCTGGCATTATTTGTCAAATATAATTTCCTGAACTACAGCAAATTGGAGGACTTTGCTGAGAAACTCCCACAAAAGAACCGAGCCTGTTTCTAGGTAGTAATTGAGGAGGAGAAGCTGGTAGTGAGGACCTCGCTCCAATCAGCGGTAGATGTGGCAAATACCTCATCATGCTTAGTGGGCATGGGCATTGTTATGAGGAGGGAGTGGTGGCTCACAAAATACTATTGAAGACTTCCCTTTTGATGAATCCCATCTTTTCAACCAGAAAACGGACAATTCCCTCCACAGCCTCAAGGATTTGAGAGCTACATTCCGTTCCTTGGGTATTTACGCACCAGGACCAAAATATAAGTTCCACTGCTCACAGCCCACACAGCCTTACAGACCCTTCCAGTTTTTCCATCAATGGCCTTACAAACCACCAAGGAAAGATTCAGAAGACTCAAAGATCTCATCCTCCAGAATCACCCTTGAAATCTTCCTCTCCCAGATGCCACTCCCACAGAAGAGATATTTCTGAGGAACCCTAGAGACCCGTCAACAACCTTGCCTGCTGCCATACGACCACCCACCTTCTTCGGGGATGGGCTAGCACTCTTTTTACCAGCTTAGAGTGCAATAACAATGGACAAGCGGGTGCTAAATGTCATCCATTGTGGCTATACAATCAAGTTCATTATGCTGCCTCATTCACAACCCCTTCCCCAATCCCTCCTCAAGGACCACTCTTACAACAGCATCCTCACCCTGGAGGTGGACTCCATATTACAATGTGGGGCAATAGCGTGGGTTCCTCCGGACTATCAAGAGGAGTTCTATTCAACTTACTTCCTGATACCCAAAAAAGAAGGGCGTGTGGAGACCAATCCAGGATCTCCATCATCTCAATCGCTTCATCCGCAAACCCAAGTTTCGTATAGTCACCTTAGCAGCCATCATCCCGTCATTAGAAGAAAGCATGTGGTTTACGGCTTTTGATATGCAGGACACTTATTTTCACATAGACATCCATCTGGCCCGCAGATGGTTCCTGAGGTTCACGGTAGTCCCTCAGCACTTTCAGTACAGGGTCCAGCCACTTGAACTCTCCCCTGCTCCAATATCAACATTAAAAAATCAACTTTGGACCCCACATGGTCCCTAGACCTCATCAGAATTGCAAGACATCCTCTCCAGCAGCAGGAAAGAGTCCACTAGGTGTTCCTACCATGCCAAGTGGAACTGCTTTGCCTTCTGGGCACAACATAAAGTGCTTTCCCCAGAAGAAGTGGAGATTCCCCTTCTTTTGGATTACCTCCTGTCCTTGAAGGTATCGGGTCTCACCCTCAAGTCTCTCAAGGTCCACCTAGCAGCTATTAGCGCCTTCCACCCCACCGTGGGAGGACACTCCGTATTTACACACCTATTGACTGCTTGATTTTGGAAAGGCCTCATCAGAACCTTCCCATCCATACAACCTATCGCCACCTCCAAGTGGGATCTTAACCTAGTTCTGTTGATACTAATGAAATTTCCCTTTGAGCCACTGGCTTTGTGTTCTATGTCCCTCCTGTGACAGTGTCCCCATAAAACTTTATGGGGAGATGCTTATAACTATATATGTGTAACTGGAATACGTTTTATGCTACATGTGCCATGTAACATATCTCTGTGAAAGTTATGACCTACTGAATTTATTCCTCCTGTTTGTAGGCATGTATCATTGTTGTGGTTGAAGTTATGAACATTGGTTTTATATTTGCTGGTTTTATGCATAGCTTTTGTAAGAACATGGGACCAGGTCCAGAGGAAGGAATGTGCAAGTTGAGTACAAGTACTTAACAGACAAAAGAAGGTGCAGACCCCAATCCACATCGGGGCCCCAGTCAAGGATGCAACTGGTTAGACTGGTTAGGGCGCATGGACAGGTGACTTGCCCATGTGATCCCAAAACTCCAGGGCAACTGGATCCTACGCAGGGAGAGGAAGAAAGGCTATAAAAGCCCTTGCAAGACCCTTCCATTTTGTCTTCAGCTGGCTAAAGGGAGAGGCTCTCCACCCCCCCAAGGACATTCCTGAGGGGAACTGAACAAAGGACAAAGACACTAGGGGGTGTGAGCGGCTGCTGGACCCAGGCTAATTCTACAGCCTGTAAAAAGGAAAATATCCAAATCTGGTGAGGCTTTTATCTGTGTTAACTTTGAATAGACATAGACGTGCGTGTTTTACTTTATTTTACTAAGTAACTTGCTTTGTTCTGTCTGTCACTAATTGAACTCACTTAAATCCTATTTTCTGTACTTATTAAAATCACTTTTTACTTATTAAGTTTCCTTGAGTACGAGTTGGTGCCTGGGGAAAGCGAACAGTTGTGCATATCTTTCTATCTTTGAAATAGAAGGCGAACTATTTATGAGTTTACCCTGTATAAGCTTTATACAGGGTAAAACGGATTTATTAAGGGTTTGAACCTCCTTGGAGTTGAGCAGCTGGGTGTCAAAGGCAAGAGCGCTTCCAGGGGCCTTACAGTGGTGAGTGGACTTGGTTCGGACCTGGGTCTGTGTTTGCAGCAGATCGGTGGAATCTGACTCAAAACAGACAGGATTCGGGAGTCCCAAGCTGGAAAAGGCCTGGAAGCAGGGGCAGAAGTAGCCTTGGCACACCAGGTGGCAGCACCAAGCAGGTCTCTGTGGCCCCAACCCGTCACAGTGGCGTAGTCGAGCAGGATCTGTGCACAGCTGATTGCTTTGACATACTGGTAGTGATTTTAAGTGAGTTTTAAGTGTGGTGGCTGGAAAACAGACAAAGTGGTTACTGGTTTGTTATTTTCTGTTTGCTTATTTCGGTTAAGGGAAGTAGGGACAGAAAAGGAAATCAAATAAGTTAGAGTGAAGATCAGGGAAGCTGGGAAAGTCTCTTAACTGAAGAGCTCCTGATCTGAGTGCAGTCCAGTTTCAGTGAACTGCAGAGGGGCGTGGCCCAGCACTAGACAACAATAAGATGTCTGTAAGCGAGGCCACGGTAAAACTGGACCTTGCCAGACTCGAAATAACAGAGAAATAAAACGAACATCGGAGACGAATCGAATTACGTACGCTGGAAATTAGTGCAGAGACAGAAGCCCACAAGAGAGCTGAGGAGGCCCACAAGAGAGCTATGGAAGCAGAAAGAATCAGGGAGGAGGCGGCCCACAAGAGAGTTATGGAAGCAGAGGAGCTGGCCCACAAGAGAGCTATGGAAGCAGAGGAGGTGGCCCACAAGAGAGCTATGGAGGCCCAGAAGCATGAACTGGCTGTTGCAGAGTTGAAGAGTCGAAACCCTTCAGCGGCCGGCTCCGCTTCCCCAAAAATCCCCAAATGGGAGCGTCTATGCCCCCAGTATGATGAATCCAAGGATATAGCCGAATATTTTATCACCTTCGAGAGACTGTGCTCCCTCCATGCGATCCCTGAAGATCAAAAAATGACCACCTTGATAGCCAAATTGACTGGCAGAGCTCTGGACATATTCAATAAGATGCCCATTGGGGATGCCTCCAATTATGGTAAATTTAAGGAACTGGTTTTGAAACAGTTTCAGGTTACACCTGAAACCTACAGGGTTAAATTCAGGAGTCTTAAGAGGGGAGATGGGTTAAGTAACATGGCTTATGCAAATGAAATGACAGTTCTGGTAGATAAGTGGGTGAGGGGAAAAGGCATCACAAGCTTTGAGGGAATGTGTGATTTGGTTGCTCAGGAACAATTCCTGAATATGTGCAGTGATGATGTAAAACAGTACTTGTGGGACAAACAGGTAAAAGCCGTGGGTGAATTAGCTGGGTTTGCAGACTCTTATGAGCAGGCGCAAGCTGCAATTAAGCATAAACCACTGGCAGAGGGGTACAGGGTTGGGGGAAAGCAGAGTCACCGTTTTACCCCTGGGAAAAAGGAGGCTGGGCGTTCACCTCCCCATTCCCCTGTCACTCACCCCAAATTTCCTGCTCAAGCAGGGGATCCCAGAAGGTGCTTTCACTGCAATTCCCCAGGGCACCTGAGAAGCAGCTGTCCCACACTAAAGGAGAGTACACCCTCCTTGTCCCATGTTAGCTCGGTTGCCCTCAACGCTGAGGCCCCAGAGGGCACCCCTACCTCTTACCACACCAGCTTGGTGGACATGGGGCCTAGTGAAGCGGATAGGGAGCACATCAAGGTTGTCAAGATTGATGGCATGGAGTGTCTGGGGTGGAGGGATACTGCGGCTCAGTTCTCGCTGGTCCGACCAAGTGTGGTTCCAGATGCTAGTGTTCTGACGGGGCAGACCACCCACATTAAGGGGGTGGGGCCGCAGAGGTTCCCTGTGCCCCTGGCTAAGGTTCATGTGGAGTGGGAAGGGATGGAAAATACTTTACTGGTGGGGATGCTCGAGGACATCCCCGCAGACATGTTGCTGGGGAATGATTTTTTCAGCAAAACTAGGGCTGTCAGTGTGGTAACTCGCAGCATGAAGAAAGACTGTGAGGGGGAGGCTGTCCCGGGCGATAGCGGTAGGTCTCATGCAGCTGAACGGCCAACACATCCTACCCCAGGGGACACGGGGGTTGGTGACTTGAAGAGAGTCCCCAGGGACGGGGCGGGGACCTCAGAACCCACAGGGGAGTTGGGGGAGGATCCCACTGACAGGACAGTGCATGGAGGCCTCTGCCCAGCTGAAGACAACAGGCTCCCAGGGGCGGGGGCAGGGGAGAGGCAGTCAGTGCCCAGGGACGGGGACGCTGTCTCAAGGATTGTCTGTCAGGAATTTGCAGCTAACCAAAGGACGGACCCCAACCTTGAGAGTATAAGGAAGTGTATCTCGGAGGGAACTCCAGGAAGGGAGGGGCGGGAGAAGTTTTTTGAAGAGGACGGGAAACTGTACAGGGAGGCCCCTGTGGGAAAAAACCAGGGTCCCGGTCAACCCTATAAGCAGTTGGTTGTACCCAGCCAACACCGGGGGGAATTAGTGCGGGTAGCGCACGACGGCCCCTTTGCTGGTCACTTGGGGGTACAGAGGACGTATGACAGGCTGAGGAAGAATTTCTACTGGCCAGGGATACAGAATGACGTGCGGGATTACTGTAGAACTTGTGTGGTGTGTCAGGAAAGGAAGAGGCCAGGGGGACCCCATAAGGCTCCGCTGCGCCCCTTGCCCATCATCCAGGAAGCGTTCCAAAGGGTGGCGATAGACATAGTGGGTCCTATGCCACGCCCCACTCGGAGGGGGAACAAGTATATCTTGGTGGTAGTAGACTTCGCCACTCGGTACCCTGAGGCAATCGCTCTGTCTAACATAGAAGCGGAGACAGTGGCAAGAGCCTTGCTCACCATATTCAGCAGAGTGGGCTTCCCTAAGGAGATTTTGTCTGATCGGGGGGCAAACTTTATGTCGCAGTTGTTCAATGAGCTATGGAAGGTGTGTGGAGTGAAACAGCTTAAAACGGCCCCCTACCACCCCCAGGGCAACGGGCTGGTGGAAAGATTCAATGGGACCCTAAAATCCATGCTGGGGATGTATACCCAGAAAAGGGGCCAGAGCTGGGACGAACTATTGCCATTCCTGCTGTATGCCTACAGGGAGGTACCCCAAGAGTCCACGGGATTTTCCCCATTCGACCTTCTGTATGGGAGGAAGGTGAGGGGACCTCTCGACCTCATCAGGGATACCTGGGAAGGGTGCAACACAGTAAGGGAGGAACCCGTGACTGAATATGTCCAGAGGTTCAGAAGGGAGTTGAAAGACATGATGGAAATTGTCCAAAACAACCTCCAGAGTAGTCAGGCCAAGCAAAAGGAGTGGTACGATAAGAATACCTGTAAGCGCACTTTTGACATAGGAGATTTGGTCATGGTACTTAGCCCTGCCAAAAAGTTCAAGATGCAAAACTCCTGGGAGGGGCCCTTTGAAGTGGTGGAAGGGTCAAAGGAGGACACTTATACAGTTAAAAAGCCCCTAGAAGGTGCTGGGCCCCAACTGGTACATGTTAACAGACTCAAGGCCTATCACAGTAGAGTGCCCGGGGTAAACATGATCTGTTGTGCGGAAGGGGAAACTGAGGCACACCCACTCCCTGATCTGATGGCTGAATGCCAAGATGGGTCAGCCCTGGAAAGCATAGAAATCTGTAGTCAACTAACACCAGTCGAATGGAAGGAAGCGTTGTCAACGCTGCAGAAGTACAGCGAGGTATTTTCCAACAAACCAGGGAGGACGCACTTGCTGTCCCATAGAATCCTCACGAAAGGGGCACAACCTCCGCCTTCCAGGCCTTACAGGGCGACCGGCCAGGTGAAGGAGCAAATTCAGGCCGAGATACAAAGCATGTTGGACTTGGGGGTGATTAAGGATTCGGGCAGTGCGTGGGCTTCACCTGTGGTCTTGGTCCCAAAGAGAGATGGCACCGTTAGATTTTGCGTGGACTATAGAAAACTCAATGCTGTCACGGTAACCAATGCATACCCCATGCCACGAATTGATGACATGCTGGATGTGCTGAGCCAAGCCAAGTACCTTAGTACCTTTGATCTGACCAAAGGTTACTGGCAGATCCCTCTGGAGGGAGAGGCCCAACAGAAGTCAGCTTTTATCACTGATATAGGGCTCTATGAATTTACAGTGTTACCGTTTGGGTTGGTGAATGCAGGTGCAACCTTCCAGAGACTGGTCAACCGAGTGTTAAACGGGTTGCAGAGTTATGCTAGAGCATACATAGATGACATTGCGGTGTTCAGCAACACCTGGGATGACCACAAGGAGCACCTGCAAGTGGTGCTAACTAAGCTCAAAGAGGCTGGGCTAACTGTAAAACCCTCCAAGTGCAAGGTAGGGGCAGCCAGAGTCCCTTATCTGGGACACTGGGTTGGGGGGGGGGGGGGGGGGGGAATATCCCCCGACCCTCTTAAGGTGGAGGCCATCGTGAAATGGCCTGTACCCCAGACTAAAAGGCAAGTTCAATCCTTCATAGGCTTGGCAAACTATTACAGGAGGTTTGTGGAGGGGTTCAGTGACATTGTATCCCCAATCACGGACTTATGTAAAAAGCATCAGCCTAACAAGGTAATTTGGTCAAAGGCGTGCCAGGAAGGCTTCGATAAGGTAAAAGCACTCCTGTCTGCAGAGCCTGTGCTGGCCAGCCCGGACTTCGATAAGCCTTTTGATTTGTGCACCGATGCGTCAGACACAGGGTTGGGGGCTGTGCTGATGCAAACAGGGGAAGACAGCAAGAAGCATCCCATTGCTTTCCTGAGCAAAAAGCTGTCCCCTGCCGAACAGAATTACTCCGTCATAGAGAAGGAGTGCTATGCCATTGTGTGGGCTGTCAAACAACTAAGGCCATACCTCTTTAATAAGCGGTTCAGAATTCTAACTGACCATTCACCGCTGGTGTGGCTTCACCGCACCAAGGGCACAAACTCCAAGCTGCTACGCTGGAGTCTGGTCCTACAGGAGTTTGACATGGTGATTATGCATATTAAAGGAAAGGAGAACTGGGTAGCCGATGCCCTGTCCAGGAAAGAGGAATTTTAGGTGCACTGCCTCCGCCATGGACAGTGTCCAAGTCTCTGGCAGTAAGTTCAGGAGGAGGGTGTGACAGTGTCCCCATAAAACTTTATGGGGAGATGCTTATAACTATATATGTGTAACTGGAATACGTTTTATGCTACATGTGCCATGTAACATATCTCTGTGAAAGTTATGACCTACTGAATTTATTCCTCCTGTTTGTAGGCATGTATCATTGTTGTGGTTGAAGTTATGAACATTGGTTTTATATTTGCTGGTTTTATGCATAGCTTTTGTAAGAACATGGGACCAGGTCCAGAGGAAGGAATGTGCAAGTTGAGTACAAGTACTTAACAGACAAAAGAAGGTGCAGACCCCAATCCACATCGGGGCCCCAGTCAAGGATGCAACTGGTTAGACTGGTTAGGGCGCATGGACAGGTGACTTGCCCATGTGATCCCAAAACTCCAGGGCAACTGGATCCTACGCAGGGAGAGGAAGAAAGGCTATAAAAGCCCTTGCAAGACCCTTCCATTTTGTCTTCAGCTGGCTAAAGGGAGAGGCTCTCCACCCCCCCAAGGACATTCCTGAGGGGAACTGAACAAAGGACAAAGACACTAGGGGGTGTGAGCGGCTGCTGGACCCAGGCTAATTCTACAGCCTGTAAAAAGGAAAATATCCAAATCTGGTGAGGCTTTTATCTGTGTTAACTTTGAATAGACATAGACGTGCGTGTTTTACTTTATTTTACTAAGTAACTTGCTTTGTTCTGTCTGTCACTAATTGAACTCACTTAAATCCTATTTTCTGTACTTATTAAAATCACTTTTTACTTATTAAGTTTCCTTGAGTACGAGTTGGTGCCTGGGGAAAGCGAACAGTTGTGCATATCTTTCTATCTTTGAAATAGAAGGCGAACTATTTATGAGTTTACCCTGTATAAGCTTTATACAGGGTAAAACGGATTTATTAAGGGTTTGAACCTCCTTGGAGTTGAGCAGCTGGGTGTCAAAGGCAAGAGCGCTTCCAGGGGCCTTACAGTGGTGAGTGGACTTGGTTCGGACCTGGGTCTGTGTTTGCAGCAGATCGGTGGAATCTGACTCAAAACAGACAGGATTCGGGAGTCCCAAGCTGGAAAAGGCCTGGAAGCAGGGGCAGAAGTAGCCTTGGCACACCAGGTGGCAGCACCAAGCAGGTCTCTGTGGCCCCAACCCGTCACACCTCCTTTCCATGAAAGTCACCTTCCTTGTGGCTATCACTTTGGCGAGAGGGGTAGGTGAACTTGGGGCCCAGATGGTGGACTCTTCTTTCACTGCTTTCCATAAGGATAAAGTCTCCCTGTGCCTGCATCCCAAGTTTCTGTCAACGGTCGTATCCCAGTTTCATCTGAACCAACCCATCCACTTACCTGCTTTCTTTCTGAAGCCTCACACTTCGGAAGAGGAACGACAACTTCACTCCCTCGACGTCCGTCGGGCCTTGGCCTTCTGCCTGCAGAGAACAAGACCGACCAGGAAATCATCTAAACTGTCTATTGCAATAGCTGAGAGTATTAAGTGGCAGGCAGTCTCTGCACAGAGATTCTCCAAGTGAATTTTGGGGTGTATTACACTCTATCAGTTGTTGGGACTGCCTCCCCCCACCGGGTGAGGGCCCATTTCACGAGAGCCCAGCCTTTGACCATGACCACCCACCACGATGTGTGGTCCCTATCTGTATTCCACTTCCTACCCCCCTTCCTCTCTGCTGTGGATCTCTTTGATTCGCGGTGGAGAAGGAACTGGAGATGTGCGGTTGGTTCGCCCCGCCCTTTATTACCTCAGACAAAACCAGGAGACAAGAAAAGGACGCATGCACGGACCAACAGACTCTACTACTGTGGAAATCTCTAGTTCCAGATGCATGGTGTGCATGTGTAAACCCTCAGTGGAATACACATAGGGACCACACATCTCCAAGAACACCCTGTTACAGGTAGATAACCTCATTTCCCAATCTAAGTATAGAGAATGCCACACTTACCTAAGTGAAAGTAAATACTGGAGTGCAGTAAACATCCATTTACTACTAGAATCATTTTAGGTGAAACAGATCTGGAAGTTTTGTTTTTAAGAATATGCAGTAGTTTGCTATTTGTTTATAGCATAGTATGTAGAACATGATTCAAGGTATTTTACAAATCATATTTTTAAACTGTTTTTAATAAATCATTGGAAGCTGAAAATTAAATTTCCACCCCCAAAGTGTTCTGCATTCTCTATCTGTCCATACCTTGGTTTAGTGTAGGGTTGTTCTGGCCTGCAATCATTTTCTTTTAATTTTGAAAAATAATCCTTTAAGAACTAATTTGGAAAGTAATAGCACATGTAAATAGCATTTGTAAATAATGACATAATGTAAATAACAGATACTATAGAAGGGATTTTTTTAAAAAGTGAAAATATGGACCTTTCCAAACATGACAGTTTCCATTTAAGTAAGTCTTTATCAGGGACTCTATCAAGAAGAGATAGAATATAACAAAGATCATTCAAGGTAAGACATTATATGACTCTTACATATAACTAAAGTTATGTTCTCACATCATTTGCTTTCTTTTCCCCCTTGCTGTTTCTTGTGTTACCTTGCCATAGCTCGCTGGATGTATAACCCCTCTGTTCCCATATCTTATTTGAATTAGACCCTGATCCAGCAAACATTTACACATGTGCACAGTCCCACTGGCTTCAGTGATAATGCTCCATGCTTCTTGTTAAGCATAAGCATAAGTGTTTCAGAATCAGGGCCTTAGATCGCTTACAATACATTTTATACTTCTATCTATCTGGAAGCAGGAAGAAAAAGACTGTCAATGATAGGAAATACAGCCAAGTTCTTCCCCATTTCCCTCGGGCTTTTTTGATTCCTCTTCTGAAATTTAGACTGCTTAATCCTCTGCTACTTCTCTAATTCTATTTCCCACCTCCACCCCAAAAGGTTTCTCAGAATTGAAAAAGAAAGAAATAGACATGAGGAAGAAAGGAAGAAAAGTTTAAAGAGAGGAAAAAGAAAAATATTTGGCATCCATTGATGTAGACTCCATTTTCCCCAGATCCCATAATTCCTTAGTACATCTGCAACAAGTGTTTTCCTAGAAACTATCAGTGGCAAGGCTTACAGATCTTTTGGTGAACCCTGCCTAAGTAGTGCTAAGATAACTCTACCAAGCCAGTTAGAGTTCAGAATCAGCTCAGGAAAGTATTTCTAGATGCAGCTGAATTTATTTAAGCTCAGCACTCTCTGGATGCTTCCATAGTAAGAAAGACATGGAGTGTGAATAAAACATAAGAGCTATTCTGTTCAGTGTATCTATTTTGCATTTTGAAGTTTAGTGCTTGTAAAGCTGCATAAAGAGAATCCAGCCTGAAATTTTATTAAGTCTGTATCACTTTGGTAGATCAGGTCTCCTGAAATAAACCCAGAACATGGGAGAGGTTCATTTGTGTGTTAACCCAGAGTCTCAAATGGTCTGGCAGTCTTTCCACTCTAAAAGCGTGTTGTGTATTTTCTTTGTTTTCCTTCTTCAGTTTGTCATTTGTCACTTGTCTGGAAAGAGGATCGTTGTTTCATTGGAAACAATGTGCTCCTGATGCTTACTATTCAGTTGAAGCCAAGGTCCTCTCTTTGGACTTGACCCTGTGAGGTGCTCAACATTTTCAACAAACTCAGCACCTCACAAGATTGAGCTGATGTCACATCATATTTAATTATAAGGAAGATTAATATGACGTCACAAAGACTTTGATCTCAGGTGGAAAATAAGTAGCAGGGACAGATCAGCTTCTACCTTTTGTAGGTACTGGCTAGCCTGCCCAAAACTAAAGGCTTCCCCGTCAACCAAGCGGGGGAGCAACCACAAACCCCAAGCCACAACTGAGTTTGAAGGACAAAAAATAAGAAAGCAGGGACAGGAGTGAAGGTCATATGACCAAAACAAGGGATCCAGACAGAAGCACCAAGCAGAGAACCCTAGACAGCAAGAGATGAGCTTCTAAAGAACAACGTTCTAGTTTTCAGGTAAATGTAACTGGTAATACAAATTAGGAAAGAGAATGACAAAAAATAGGGTATGTAGGCAAAAAATGTTTACAGGGTCATCTTGAAGTTTTCTATGAGGCTTCAGTGGCTCTCCCCTGTGTACATTAGAGTGACCAGGTGTCCCGATTTTATAGAGACAGCCCTGATGTTTGGGGCTTTGTCTTATGTAGGCGCCTGTTACCCCTCACCCCGTCCCGATTTTTCGCACTTGCTGTCTGGTCACCCTCGTGAACATCTAAACCCTGATTTTCTAAATTCCTTTCAAAATCTCATATTCAAAATTCATTTTGAGGTAAGGATTGCCACTTGGTAAATATTTGCGTGGTACCTAGCCCATTGGTAATTGATATTGAATGGGACCCACGGGTGCTACTACAGCACAAATAATAGATCATAACACTGAAAAGCTTCATAAAATTGGGGTTCCAGTGTCCCCAAAATGTTTGTAAAATTGGTGTTTATCTGAGAGCCTGGGCTGTGCTTTTTTACCTTTTTCTCAAAATTAAATTACAAGATGTACCAATATGATATAAAGATAAAATGGTGAAAGAAGCTTTAAAAATTATCAGAAGAGCTAGTTGTCATGTGTGTTTCTGCGTAGGTTATTTTTCTCTTAATTTGGTTAGAATGGAATCCTTCTCATACCATGAGAGAGATCACCCAAGACATAGCTCTTTGTTTCTCTAAGAGTGGTAGGGGGTGGGGGATTGTGACATATTGCCTAATATCGAACAGATCAGTCACCCTCAAAATTCACTGTCACTACAGGCAAAATGGTCAAGGTAACATAAGGAATCTATTCAGTGTGTTTCTTTTCCAGTGGTGAGCTGTACAGTTTTTTGTTTTTGTTTTAAATTGCAACATCCATTGAAGTTTATTGGCCTCTGCTGGCCATTTTGTGGCAAGTGTTATTCCCCTAAATTTGTGGGAAAGTCTCCTCCATATTGCTTGTAAAGTGCTTTCATTTCAGCAGCTGTGATCACGTCCTTTCTTTATGTTGTCAAAATGCAGCTTTGTCTAATGGACTCAGAACATTGTACATTAACAAATGTTTCTTTATCAAATTCTGTCAGAAGCCCTGAGATGCTGCGATCAGAAGGTTCATACTCTATGGGAGGGAGACATTCTTCCACGGACTCCAACAAAGCCTCAAGCGGAGATGTCTCCCCTTATGACAACAACTCACCGGTATTGTCTGAACGGTCGCTGATGGCAATGCAAGAAGATGTTGCCCTCAGTTCAGATAAGCTGTACAAGGTACCTGAACAGTACATGTTGGTTGGCCATTTGCAATCGAAATCAAGAGAGAATTCGCCGGGATCATGGGCTGGGAAAGGTAAAGTAGGACCTGCACATGTTTATTTTTCTCACTGAATGCTGTCTGTTTCACATGCTGTTTATAAGGACGTGATGTGTGTTGTTTCTCCCCCTTGTGGCAGAATCGCTTCCTCCTCTTCAGCCGTACTTATCCAGCAGTGTGATTTTTCTCGCTGAACTTGAGCTGTGATAAAAAATGGGTCCCTATAGGATCCTGTGGATCCCTCCCCACCACATAATGGAGGATTCGCTATTTGTTGGCCTTTTAGATATGTGAGAGCATGGCGCTTGTGCAGCTAGAATGGTAAAGAGTGCCATGCTTCAAGATTAATATAATGGAGCAATTGAGTACTTTTATAATGAACAGCTGGCATCTTCCCTTCCAAGTTGGGCCATAAGGCTCTGCTCCTCAACCCATGTTGTGAGCTCTGCTGGCTGCCCCCCTACCATTATGCTGCATTTGTGCTCATTAGAGTATAGCATTTCCCAACCTCTTGAAAGCTGAAGCCACCATTTAGGAAAGTAAAACCCATCACACAACACTCTTCAATCCTGCCATGCTAGCAGAACAACGTGGGGGAACCTTGCACTGTCGCTGTCCTTCCCATCTTCCCAGGGGTGTTCCCCACACTTTGTTACAGTGCAGGCCTTGCCTTACTGCTTGTTTCTGTAACCAGGTGATGCCCTCAGCTGTAATGATTAAATACTTTCAAGTTATAAATTCCATTTGATTGATTATTTCTGTGAAGGTCACAGTTCATGCTGCAATAGTGGTATGCTGCCAGCACTCCAGAAGACTCTTCACATCAAAATTGCAGAATACTTACTGGGTAAATTGAGGAAATATAGCGATCTGGGGCATGATTTTCAAAGGTCTTTAGACGCCTAAAAATGCAGACAGGTGGCCAGATGAATTTCAAAAAGCACCGAAACAAGTTAGGTGCCTAGCTCCCATTGAAATCAATGGGAGTTTGATGCTCCTAATTCATTTAGGCACTTGTTAAAAATCCCACTAGGCATCTGTCTGCATCTTTAGGCCTCCCCAACTCCTGGCTGCTGAGAGGGCTTTGTCACACATTTAATGAAGGCCCCTATCATACAGTGGGCTCCAGGCAAGCGAATGAGTCTTCTCCATACGGAGCTCATTGCAAGATTTGAGCCTAAATTATTAAGAACAAGATTTGGCTCTTCGTCTCTGGTGTACAGGAAATCCAGCTTATCAGTATGTTTGCTCTTTTATCTTGTGCTGCTGGATAAAGTTTTACCTTTCATTTATTTATTGTTCCATTCATGTGTTTCCATTCAGTGCTTATAAGGGATCATTTCATGTTCTTTTACTTCTTCTGTAGATGTTCCAGAGGATCATTTCAATATCTGGGGCACCTGGCATTCAACACTGAAATGTGGCTCCAAAGATCCAGGAATGACAGGTATGACATTTCTTTGATACTTTTTAGGCCCCAGTCTGACAAAAGCTTAAGCACATTCATATGCACTATGAACTGAAGCCAATAGGACTACTCATGGCACATAAAGTTAAACATGTGCATGCATGTTTATAAGATCAACGGGCTTCATTTGTTTGCTTTTAAATGGTGAATCTTCATTCTAGACACACCTTTAGGGTTTTTTTTAACAATTCCTCTGCTTCCCATTTTGTTTTTTTACTTTACTATTTTACAAATATATCAGGTAAAGAGAGGCACAACACTTATACAAATGTGGCAGCATTTAAAAATGAGCCACAAGATAAGGTAATAGAAATTCATCTCCTTTAAAGCAGAACTATAGAATTGAAAGGCAGTGTGTGCTAGGGGCTTAAGCACAGCCCTTGGAAGCAGGGGACCTGAATTCTAATCTGGACTCCACTAACTAACTCCCTGTATACCATGGGCAAATCACTTAACTCCCTGTCCTCAGTTTTTCTTCCATCTGCACCTACTTACCTCACAGGAATGTTGTATAATTAATGCTTTTAAAGCACTTTGAAGTTAAATGGCATTATGTCAGTGCTAAGTATTAAAGTCACCAGCTTTGTATAACAGGTACAGTTCCGATAATACAGGTCCAACACTGACCTTGCCAATATAATGCAACAAGTCAGTGGTAACTTGTAAAATGTCAGTGTGTCATATTGATGTTCTTTGTCTTATTCTGGTCCTCAGGTTCATATGGAAACATTTATGAAAGCAGCTCATTACGACCAGGACGGTGCTCTCTTTCCCAAGGGAACCTATCATTGAATTGGCCTCGGTGGCAAGGTAGTGCCACAGAATTGGACAACGGAAAGCAAATAATCCGAAGGAGTCAGACTACTGCTGCCATTCCTGAATGTAGGCCTCATCCCCCAGTGTCTCGTGTTTGCAGTACTCCACAAATTGAAGGTGGCAGGAGGAGTTCAGACCAGTCCAATTCAAGGTCTGAGCGGCATTTGACTTTAAGTAGCACAGAGGACCTTACAGAGCATGACTCAAATGTGGGTTGTTTACCAAGAACAGCTAAACCTTCGTACCTGAGACAAGAAGATACAAGTAGAAAAGAGAGGCCACCACCCCCTTATCCTGGCCCAAAACACCAAAGTTCTGCATTGTCCCAGCGACCAGCTGTCTCTTCAACAGTGCATTCATTGTGGAGACTTCAAAGACCAGAAAAAAGTTCAGGGACCATAGCAGCAGGAGGACCAGCAGCTGAATCAACTGACCAATCCACCTCCAGTCAGCAGTGGCAGCCCTCACAGAACAAAATGGGTAACACCTATTCCACTCCAGCCAATAATCAGAACAATAAAAATGTATCAGAGCCAGACTGGCATGATTGGCAAAAAGAGCGGTGGCAAATTTGGGAGCTTTTATCAGCTGATAATCCAGATGCCCTCCCTGAAACACTTGTATGATCAGACTCTTACAGAGAACTGCCATCGAAGCCTACACTTCTCTTGAATAGGGAAAGAATAGTGACAGAAAACATTTTGTTTTATACCAAGTAAATTTCATTTAATTTTTTTTAAAACGTTGTTCACTTTAAATCTTTAATAGCACTGTCAAGCAGTCCATTTACAAATACAGTATGTTCCTGTTTCATAGCAAGCTTTTGAGAGAGAAAAATGAGATGAACATTTCAGTCTAGCAACTCTGTATACATAAACTGTGTGTAAGATAAAACTATTGCTTTGGTGTTGCTAAGGTGTATTTATATGTCTGCAGTTTTGATGATTGTATAGTCTGGGTTATGTATGATAATCAAATAGTATGTTCGTATACAGATGACAATCAATCAGGACTGCCTTTTTTTTAAAAAAATCACTGCACTTACTTATGTTACCATAATATGCATTGGAATTCTATAGAAAGTGCACAAGCTGGTTTCTGTGCTTTTAAACAACTTGTTAACGGGGGAATTGTCCTTCTGTTCACTGCCTATAAAAAACACTAAAATAGAATGAAACATGAAAAGCCATATATTTTATAAGGGTAGTAGTAAGCTAGGGGGGAAATTATTTACCAAATATTTTTTCTTATAAATATAAGTTTGTGAACAAAATTAAAATTTGATACAATGTTATAAAAGAATATTTTTTTAGATTCTGTTAGGAAGCAGTTCAGCTAATCAAGAGTAAGGTTGTGCCTAAACCAAACTAACAGACTTAGTGCAAAAATTCACCCTCCTATTCTAGATCAACTACAATCTTATATATACAGTATATAATATATAATATATATTTATAAGTGTATGATTTTATATATTGTTTTTAAACAATGAACTGGAATCCAAAAAAATTTAAAAACGAAATAAGGCATGTAATAGAAAGAAATATGGCTTTTCCTTTTAAACAACAAAAAACAAAGCAATCGAAATGATAAGCATTTACATGTATTTTCATAAAGGAGTCACTTGCAGTGTTTTAGAAATGAATATGACATTTGGAGAAGTTCACAGCTTTTTGTATAAATATTGTGCCAAAATTTGGGGAAATATTGTTTTTTCTTCAATAACTATATGTTACATTGTTAAATGTTGCTGTTACACAAGTTCTGGTGTTATTAAACTGCAAAAATGTTTATGACCAGCAGGTGGCAATGTACGTCAGTATTTTAAGAGGATTTTTTTTTCACATAAGGGAAAATGTATCATATAAAAAGATTTTTATAAAACATGCTAGTCTTAATTTTAATGAAGCTGACGACTTATTCAGTGATGTTGTCTTGAAGTTCTATCGTGTGCCAGAATGATGGAATAAAAAGCTAAGCAAAAGCATTGCAGTATTTTTTGTTCTTTTGTTGTAATAATGGTTATAATAAAACTCCACAAATGTCAGTGATTTTTATCATCATTATTGGGTAAAAATTTCAAAAGCACCTAAGTTACTTAGGAGCATTTTCAAAAGTGACTTCGTCTCACTGAAAATCAATAGGACTTGGTTCTTCCATGCCTAAGGGTATGCCTACACAGCCACTAGACACTGTGGCTGGCCCATGCTGGCTGACTCAGGCTCACAGGGCCTGGGCTGTGGGACTGTTTCATTGCTGTGTAGACTTCCGGGCTCAGGCTGGAGCCTGAGCTCTAGGATCCTGTGAGGTGAGAACATCCTAGAGCTTGGGCTCCAGCCCAAATCCGGAAGGCTATACAGCTATGAAACAGCCCCGCAGCCCAAGCTCTGGGAACCCGAGTCGGCCAGCATGGGCCAGCCATGGGGTTTTCTTTGCTGTGAAGCCATACCTTTAGAATCCTAAATCACACACATCACTCTGGCTTAACTCAGTGTAACTAAACAGATTTATGCAAGGTTTTAGCTGGTTCAAGTCCATCTGCATATGAGGTTTATATGATTATAACAAGATCAATTTTAAAAGATTTAATTAAAGCAATGCAACTTTTCTAATGTTGATCAGGTCTAACTATGGTTTTAAGGTACTAATTTTAGGCACCCGAGTTTGAAAGCTTTGGGCCATTAATATAAAGGGAGGGTTCACTCCTGGTCCCAGTCAAGTCAATGGCAAAACATCCATTGTCTTCCTTGGGTCTTGACTTTGGGCTTTTTCTTAGACACATACATAAAACTAAGCCACCAATCAAAGCAAAGCTGAAATTGCAAAAGATAACCACGATTTTTTTTATTTTGTTCTAGAATCTTGTATTCCAGCAGGTGCTCAGCTAGTGTACACACGGCACAAAAACATGAATGTGTGAGGGAGCAAGGCAGCCAATGAGTCTGTAATATTCACTTCTGAGTCAGTAGTTTGAGTCCAGCCCAGGTCATTAGCAACTCAAAGTTATCATCTGATGGATGAGTTGGTGCTCTTTGGGAAAAGAGTTGATAGTTTGTGAACACACCCGGAAAAGCCACCTTCCCCTTTAGCCATGAACTGTCTTCTCTCTTGTAAAGGGGCATCTGTCCTGGTCAGGGTTAAGACATGTCGGTAGTGTGGAGCTATCCCTGTACTGTTGATCCTAATAATACCTAGCTCTTGTATAGTACTTTTTATGAGTAGTTTTCAAAGTGCCCGCCTTTACTCAGGTGCACATTCCTACTGAAATTAATAGGAATACCTACCAGAGTAAAGGTGAGCAACATTTGATCCATCCTAAAAGACTGCAGTCCCTGATGCTGTCAGGCAGGCTGTCTCCTTTCATGAACACTATATTTAAATAAAAAATCTGAGTTTCCAGTAACTAGGCCTTCCAAAACAACATCAATTTGTCGAACTGCATTGCAACTGTGAGCAGGTGGTCATAGAGACAGATTCCTGCTTATAGACTGTGCGCAGGTATAGGGCACAACATGTTTGTTGTTAAATGTGAACTGTGAGCAGAAGTGAACCAAAAATAATGGGAAAGAGAATGAAATATAAAAAGAAACTACATACGGTGCAAAGACACAATAGGAAAATGGCTTCAACCAGCCAATTCAAGAATTCTAGATAGGCCTAAAGCCACCCCACACTTAACTGCAGTCAGCTGTATTCTATAGATGAAACCTCAACGAGGTCCAATAATAGCATAATCTATCCTGAGAGGGACTTGTGTTATAGAAATCCAGTCCTCCATTTTGAATCCCTTTACAAATATAGAAGCGGATACATTTAAACAATTTTTCAGAGAAAGTTGTTCAGTGGTTATTCAAGCACATGAAAATTATTTTTTCTTTTGCATCTTTTGTGTGTGTGTGTAAATATATATTTATTTACACACACGTGTTTGGCATTGATGCAAATTGATGGCAACACAAACCAAATCTGGAAGACATCCTTGGTTTTATGTAGTTCAATACTCAGATGCATGGCAGAAAATAAATATAGAACAAATTTTGTTGACTTAAAGTAACACTCTTGCCCAAGATCACCTCATTTCTATGTATTAACTGCAGCTGGATGGGGCAGAATAAAATGAACAGAGACCAGTTTAGAGCTGTAACAGGTTGTGCTGGCCCCTTTAAAGGCAGACCTAGATCCAACAGTATCCTGTTTCCACACTATGTGTTCTGGGTGTTTTAGTTCCCAGGGATGGTTGGGAGCTAGGGATGGGCAGAGCTAGGGAACCAGTTAGGGATGGTTGGGAGCTAGGGATGGGCAGGGCTAGAAAGAAGTCCTTTCCCCTCAGCCCAACAGGGATCAGGGAAGGAGAAAGATCTGCTTTGAGTCTTTGGAAGGGAACTAGGAAAGGGGTAAAAATGACTAGGTTTCTCTAGCCAAAGTGTTTAGAAAAAGAACCTGCAAGAGGGACTTCAGAAAAAAGCCAGACAAAGGCCCTGTGAAGACACCTAAAAAAGGACATGAGCTGGTTGAGGTGCCCAGAGAAAGAAGTGTTTGTAGCCAGAAGTATTTGGAGGTAGAGGGGTCACTAGCAGGGGGAGCTGGTAGTCCAACTTGACACCTGCTTCAATGTTGAGGGCCAAATGCTTGAACTTGGGAAGGCACAAGCTCCTTTTATTCTCCGATGGAACAAGATGGTGTTGCTGTTGTGCTATGAAGGGGGAAGATTTTGAGATTGGCAGGGAAGGGGGTGAGAACCAGGGAAAGAGACTGGGTAAAGAGTATGGACTTTAATTACCCCTGAAAGGTGTGGAGATTTTCAGTTCAGCTGCAGGACTAAGCTACCAAACCAAAAGGAAAATCTGAGGTACAGCTACCTTCACATGATGGACAGATAAGGTACTACTAAATCATAGCAACAACTTTAAAATGAGTGGTCAGACTGTGTGGCCATAGGGCTATAAAGCGTAAGTGCCTACAGTAACTAGTAAAACTAACATTAAAACACTGGTTTTCTTTAACATGTTGCCTTGTTCCAATGTTAGGAAGAAAAAAACCCGGAGAGACTCAGTTTTTATCAACCTGATTTAACACAATCAAAGTGCAGATTCTACCCCATGGAAGTCTATTGTTCAGGGCTTCTGTGGATTGTAGCAAAATCTAGAATAATTTTAACTATCTAACCAATTGTTATGTGTCAACGTTAATGTCTAAAATATACAATGCATATCAAAGGTGATGGGAGGGAGCAATAACAAGAGGTGAATGAGTCTGGGGCATAGAGGTTTTCTGGATCCAGCACCAGCAAAGTCCAATGGAGAAGTAAATATGGTTGCTGCCATTTTAGCCTGAAATGTGTAAAAAAAAAATCTCGTTTTTCCCGTACTGACTCCATCTCTATCTTTTAGTCTCTTATATCTTTCCCAATAGGAAGTCAAAGTCATAGCTGAGTCACTGTGTTGGCTCTTCCTTAGATCCTTTGATAAAACTACTGCATCAATATCTGCCAAATCTTTTTGTTAATGCTTTAGATTTCTTTCATGTTTTCTTTCTAGGCTATGAGCTTTCTTAAACCCATACTATACCCTCCTGTGGCAAAGTCTGCAGGATGGGGATAGAGGGTCACCTCAAAGCATTTCCTCTGAATGTCCCTCTTGGAAGCAGCAGAAGGCTGCAGTTGAGGCATGGGACTTGACCCTGAAGGCATGTGAGAACTCTGCTCCCAGGACCTCTGAAGGGCAACCTGCTCTTCACAATCCCCTACAGCTTTTTCCCACACGGCTGCATGGTTCTGTTTAGATCTTTCTTATAGCTGTGCAGTATGAAACAGAGAAGGGATTCTCCGCAGGCTAATACTGCTTGGAGAAGCATTCATTCTTTTGTGCGTTTTCATATATATGCTGGTCCTGGACAGGGCATAAGCTGTAGAATACAGCCGCTTCCTGATTCTTCCCATCCAGATATAGTCTCATCTAATCTGTAGACTGAACCCATGGATGTGGGGTTTGGACGTTCTTGTGAGCTAAGGGGAGCCTGTCATGGAGCCACAGCTCCCTGCCTTTGACAATAGTTGAGGGAAGACATATTTGTCACCCTGGGTGCTTAATGTTAGAAATCCAGCTCCTATTGAGATCAGTAGAGGCTGCAGGTGCTCAGCATGTTTTGAACATTGTGATATTTATTTAGGTGCCTAATTCTAGCAGTGGGCATCTAATTTTAGACAAGTTTGCGAAGACAGGCCAAAATTTCTGATTTCCTTCTTTTCAGAGCTGCTTATTGTGTGATTGGTAGTTTGTTGTTGTCCTCTGGAAAATGTACCAGTACGGGTGATTCTAGTCTCTCTCCCACCATGCTCCTCCTTCTCCATGATGTAGCTGTTGGCCCACTTTCCTGGCAGTAGAGAAAACTAGGCTTATGTAAGAGATCACAATAAAGCTGCAAGAAGCCTTTCTTGTAATGGGAGCTAAAGAATAACTAAACTAAAGACTAACTTTATTTCTATTTAATGCCTTAACTCTCATCCTGTTGTGCCATATAGAAGCACAGTGAATGATTCCTTATCACATGAAATATTCTTCTTTGAGAGCTTGCTGATGTCTAGGTGTGTGTGCGCCCATGTGCGTGACCGTCAGAGATTTTTGCCTTAGCGGTATCCGTAGGACCAGCTGTGGCGCCCCCTTGAATGCCTTGCCCATGCGCTGGTATATCAGGCGCCGCCAGACCTATGCCTTCTCAGTTCCTTCTTACCACCTATGGTGGTCAGTCGAAGCGCCTTTCCTTGCTCGACAAGGACTAGCGGTTTTTCTTCTTTGGACTTCATGCCTTAAGGCCTTGTATATAATTATTCTTAGTAGTCAATGTTAAGTACCCATTAATCGTTTAGTTGTTAGTTGTTAAGGTCCCAGCTAGGACTTTGCCCGCAACAGATTTCAAGTCCTGTGCAGACTGTAACAGGCCTATGCCTGTTAGTGACCCTCACGGCAGTTGTCTCAAGTACTTGGGTGAGGCACACGTCAAAGACAAGTGCCGTGTCTGTACGAATTTTCGACCCCACATGCAAAAAGAGTGGGATATTTGGCTCCGGACTCCCCTTAGGGAGTCTGCCCTCAGTCCGGCGTCTGAGCCTTCTCAGCATGAGTCACCAAGCACCTTGGCACCATGCACCGCCCAGCACCGCTCCCCGTCACCGGTACCGAAAAAGAAGGCGCGGAAGCACAGCTCCCTGGCACCAGTGAAGAAAAGCCAGGGGGCAGCGGGCAAAGGAACTGCCTTGGGCCATCTGCTCACCCTGGAGCCCCGCAGTCGATCTTCTCCAGTGGGAGCCATTAGCCCAGTAAAAGGTCCTCCTCCGAGTCCTGCAAGTGGTACTGGACCATCTTCCTTGACGGCACCATCGCCAGCATGTTCTCCCCAGGCGTCGAAGCAGCTCAGGTCTCCACCCACGCAGCTAGTGCAGCAGGTGCCGTAAGCTTCGGCGAAGGATCCCCAAGAGGGCAAGCCAGCCGATAAGGCTTCCCAGGGAGTGGTGGAGTGCCACAGATCCCCTGAGATGATGGCTCGCTCTCCACCACCACACCAACGCATGCCGGAGCCTCCATCCAGGCCAGCAGATGCGCGCCGTTGGTTGCCAGCGCTGCAGTCGCAGTCACCTTTGTCCCGACGCAGTTCACCAAGAGTGAGGTGCTGGTCCCCCTACTACCAGCACCGATCACTGTCCCGCAGGTCATTGTCTCATCGCCAATCCCGATCGCTGACGCTGTGGCAATGCATAGTGTTCATTGGCGTAGTTCTTAACTCCATGCGAGCCAGGGCCTTCCTTCTGGAAGCACGCTTTCAGGCCTTGTCAGACCTGATCTGTCTGATAAGGGACCACCCGCTCAGTACGACCCACACCTGCCTACGCCTGATGGGTCACATGGCCACTTGGACCTACGTGGTTCCCCATGCTCGGCTACACCTACGGCCTAACCAAGCGTGGCTGGCCTATACCCCCACCAAACACGCTCTAGACTGAGTGGTCAGAGTACCGAACCACGTCATACTGTGCTTGCGCTGGTGGTTTGACCCCCGATCAGTGCTCCAAGGGGGTCCCCTTCACGACTTCATCCCCGTCTTAAATCCCGGTCTCCGATGCTTCGGATCTGGACTGCGGAGATCACCTGGGCGAGTCCTGCACACAGGGCCGCTGGCTGCGGGACGACTTAGCCCTCCATATCAATGGAGCTCAGGGTGATCCGCCTGGCCTGCCAGACATTCTTGCCCCACGTGAGAGGCAAGGTTGTGCAGGTCCTGACGGACAATACAGCCGCAATATATTACATAAACCAGCAGGGAGGTGCCAGATCCTCAACCCTGTGTCAGGAGATGCTCAGCCTTTGGGACTTTTGCATGTGGCATGCCTTTCATCTGGTCACGGCCCACCTACCCCGCTCCTGAAATGTCCTGGCAGATCGGCTCAGCAGGACTTTCTCGTCTCACCACGAATGGTCTCTCCATCCGGAGGTAGTTGATGTAATCTTCCAAAGGCGGGGAACTCCCCAGGTGGAACTGTTCATGTCCAGACAGAACAGAAAGTGCCACGAGTTCTGTTCCATCCAAGGTCTGGACAGAGGTTCCCTTTTGGACACCTTCCTCATCCCTTGGTCGGGGATGCCTTTCCGCCGGTGCCATTAATCCACAGGGTCCTGGTGAAAGTCAAGCAGGACAGAACGAGGGTTATCCTCGTGGCCCCCACATGGCCCCGTCAGCACTGGTTCGGCATGCTGTTGGGCTTTTCGGAAACTGCCCCTCTTCAGCCGGACCTGCTGTCTCAGAACCACAGCAACCTGCTGTACCCAAACCAGGCGATGCTGCATCGGACGGCTAGGCTCCCACGTGGCTGAGTGCAGAAGAAGAGGCGTGCTCGGCTGGGGTCCAGCAGGTTTTGCTGGGCAGCAGAAAGCCCTCAACCAGGGCTGCCTACGTAGCAAAGTGGAAGCGGTTCACGAGCTGGGCTTCGAAGCGGCAGCTTCAGGCCAAGCAGGCCTTTCTGCAGGATGTCTTGGACTGTTTGCTGCATCTCAAGCTTCTAGGGTTGTCCCTATCTTCCATCAAGGTCCACCTGGCAGCCATCTCGGCATTGCATCCTCCGCTGCAGGGCAGGTCTTTCTTTACCCATCCTATGACGGGAAAGTTTTTAAAGGGTCTGGAGCATCTCTATCTGCATGTCCAGGACCCTGTCCCTTCCTGGGACTTGATCCTCATGCTGTCCAGGCTCATGGGGCTCCATTTGAGCCTTTGGCTACCTGCTCCCTCCTGCTGCTCTCCTGGAAGGTTTCTTTCCTGGTCACTATAACCTCAGCCTGCAGGGTGTCTGAGATCAGGGTGCTCACCTCGGATCTGCCCTGTATGGTCTTCTTCAAGGACAAGGTCCAACTACGATCACACCCGGTGTTTCTGCCCAAGGTCATCTCCCAGTTTCATATGGGCCAGGACATATACTTACCAGTCTTCTTTCCGAAGCCTCATGCGTCGGATGAGGAGCACAGACCTCACACCTTGGACATCAGGAAAGTGCTGGCATTCTACACAGATGGAATGAAGCCATTCCACAAGTTGACATAGTTGTCTGTGGCAGACAGGATGAAACAATTTCACAGGGGACAATTTCCTGGTGCAAGTGCTGGAGGAACCAACTAGGGGAAAAGCTCTTCTTGACCTGCTGCTCACAAACAGGGAGGAAATAGTAGAGGAAGCAATAGTGGATGGGAACCTGGGAGGCAGTGACCATGAGATGGTTGAGTTCAGGATCCTGACGCAAGGAAGAAAGGAGAGCAGTAGAACAGAGACCCTGGATTTCAGAAAAGCAGACTTTGACTCCCTCAGGGAACTGATGGGCAAGGTCCCCTGGGAGAATAACATGAGGGGGAAAGGAGTCGAGGAAAGCTGGCTGTATTTGAAAGAATCCTTATTGAGGTTGCAGGAACAAACCATCCCGATGTGTAGAAAGAAAAGTAAATATGGCAGGCGACCAGCTTGGCTTAACAGTGAAATCCTTGCTCATCTTAAACACAAAAAAGCAGCTTACAAGAAGTGGAAGATTGGACAAATGACCAGGGAGGAGTATATAAATATTGTTCAGGCATGCAGGAGTGAAATTAGGAAGGCCAAATCACACTTGGAGTTGCAGCTAGCCGGAGATGTTAGGAGTAACAAGAAGGGTTTCTTCAGGTACGTGAGCAACAAGAAGAAAGTCAAGGAAAGTGTGGGCCCCTTGCTGAATGAGGGAGGGAACCTAGTGACAGAGGATGTGGAGAAAGCTAGTGTACTCAATGCTTTTTTTGCCTCTGTCTTCACAGACAAGGTCAGCTCCCAGGCGGCTGCACTCCGCAGCACGGTATGGGGAGGAGGTGACCAGCCCTCTGTGGAGAAAGAAGTAGTTCGGGACTATTTAGAAAAGCTGGACGAACACAAGTCCATGGGGCCGGATGCACTGCATCCGAGGGTGCTAAAGGAGTTGGCCGATGTGATTGCAGAGCCATTGGCCATTATCTTTGACAAATCATGGCAATCGGGGGAGGTCCCGGATGACTGGAAAAAAGCTAATGTTGTGCCCATCTTTAAAAAAGGGAAGAAGGAAGATCCGGGGAACTACAGGCCAGTCAGTCTCACCTCAGTCCCTGGAAAAATCATGGAACAGGTCCTCAAGGAATCAATTCTGAACCACTTAAAGGAGGGGAAAGTGATCAGGAACAGTCAGCATGGATTCACCAAGGGTAAGTCATGCCTGACTAACCTAATTGCCTTCTATGATGAGATAACTGGCTCTGTGGATGAGGGGAAAGCAGTGGATGTGCTATTTCTTGACTTTAGCAAAGCTTTTGATACAGTCTCCCACAGTGTTCTTGCCAGCAAGTTAAGGAAGTATGGGCTGGATGAATGGACGGTAAGGTGGATAGAAAACTGGCTGGATGGTCGTGCTCAACGGGTAGTGATCAATGGCTCCATGTCTAGTTGGCAGCCGGTATCAAGTGGAGTGCCCCAAGGGTCGGTGCTGGGGCCGGTTTTGTTCAATATCTTCATCAACGATCTGGAGGATGGTGTGGACTGCACCCTTAGCAAGTTTGCAGATGACACTAAACTGGGAGGAGTGGTTGATACGCTGGAGGGTAGGGACAGGATACAGAGGGACCTAGACAAATTAGAGGATTGGGCCAAAAGAAATCTGATGAGGTTCAACAAGGACAAGTGCAGAGTCCTGCACGTAGGACGGAAGAATCCCATGCACTGCTACAGACTAGGGACCGAATGGCTGGGCAGCAGTTCTGCAGAAAAGGACCTAGGGGTTACGGTGGACGAAAAGCTGAATATGAGTCAACAGTGTGCCCTTGTTGCCAAGAAGGCTAACGGCATTTTGGGCTGTATAAGTAGGGGCATTTCCAGCAGATCGAGGGACGTGATTATTCCCCTCTATTCGGCACTGGTGAGGCCTCATTTGGAGTACTGTGTCCAGTTTTGGGCCCCACGCTACAAGAAGGATGTGGATAAATTGGAAAGAGTCCAACGGAGGGCAACAAAAATGATTAGGGGGCTGGAGCACATGACTTATGAGGAGAGGCTGAGGGAACTGGGATTGTTTAGCCTGCAGAAGAGAAGAATGAGGGGGGATTTGATAGCTGCTTTCAACTACCTGAAAGGGGGTTCCAAAGAGGATGGATCTAGACTGTTCTCAGTGGTAGAAGATGACAGAACAAGGAGTAATGGTCTCAAGTTGCAGAGGGGGAGGTTTAGGTTGGATATTAGGAAAAACTTTTTCACTAGTAGGGTGGTGAAGCACTGGAATGGGTTACCTAGGGAGGTGGTGGAATCTCCTTCCTTAGAGGTTTTGAAGGTCAGGCTTGACAAAGCCCTGGCTGGGATGATCTAATTGGGTTTGGTCCTGCTTTAAGCAGGGGGTTGGACTAGATGACCTCCTGAGGTCCCTTCCAACCCTGAGATTCTATGATTCTATGAAAGGTCGCCCAGTTTCTGCTCAGAGAATTTCATCCTGGATCACAGCCTGCATTCGCTACTGCTATGAGCTGGCTAAAGTGCCTCCACCAGCAATAGGGACAGCTCACTCGACTAGGGTACAGGTGTCATCGGCAGCCTTTCTGGTGCAGGTGCCGATCCAGGAAACCTGTCGGGCTGCGACCTGGTCGTCAGTCCACATGTTCACATCGCATTATGCGCTGACCCAGCAAGCTCGAGATGATGCTGGCTTTGGCAGAGCAGTGCTTCAAACTGCAAGATGGTAAATTCCGAGCCCACCTCCGAGGATTCTGCTTGTGAGTCACCTAGAATGGAACCGAAATGAGCAAGCACTCAAAGAAGAAAAAACGGTTACCCGCCTTTTGTAAGTGTTGTTCTTCGAGATGTGTTGCTCAGGTCCATCCCATTACCCACCCTCCTACCCCTCTGTCAGAGTTGTCAGCAAGAAGGAACCAAGAGGGCGTAGGGCTGACAGCGCCTGATATACCAGCGCATAGGTGCGGCACTCAAGGGGGCGTGCACACCTAGAATGGGATGGACATGAGCAACACATCTCGAGGAACAACAGTTATAAAAGGTGGGTAACTATTTTTTATCTTGGCATCAAATGGCCCCTTTACAGGCACTATGGAGAAGTATTAAATTCCTGGTGTGCCAAACTTCTTTGAAGGGAAATAGTTTATTATCCAGGCCATGCTACAGTGAAGGTGTTTCTCTGTTGGCTACCTTACACTGTGCATTGGCACCTGAAAGAGAGGGATCCGTTACAAAAGTATTGGCCTCTTCAGTCTATGGCTACTAATTCATTGGTAAAATAGAAGATGGGAAAACGGTAGTTCATATCCATAGGGAAACTTGGCCTAACCAATAGATGGGTGGTGAAAGGAGAGCATCTGGCAAAGCTGGTGGCTGTAACATGAGACAAGTAAAAGAGAAAGGGAAGTAGAGGCAGAGGCTCATAGTTAAGGCAAGGTGCCCTCTCTCATACTCATCAACTAATTTCATTGGAAAAGGAAAAGTCAGCCTGATGTCGTGATTGTAGTGTAAGCCATCACATGGTATCCCAAGGGTCTGAATGACTGTTGGACTCCTGCTGCCTGGGCTGGTAGAACAGCAGTTCATTACATGGCTGCTGCAACTGGGAGCCAGCTTAACACTTTGTTCTTCTTGGTAATGGCTGAATTCAAGACTTGGGGAAAGTGAAGGACAAAAATCAAAAGTACTGTAGAGAGGGCAGAACTAGTGCACATCTCCCCTTATAGCTCTGCTAGAACACCTCACTTCTGAGCTGCCTGGGTCCCTGTAGTTTGCATGGAGAGGGGCTTTCCTAGCCCAATTCTGAATTCTGTTGTATTTTGTTTTTCTGATGGAGTATGGCCACCAAACTGGCTGTATGTCTGAGTGCGATGGGGTATATCATCCCCACCACTGTTCCCTCTAAGCTGTGCGTGCGCACACAGATCCTAAACCTGGCAAAACACCACGTGCACAAAAATGTTCACAGAAGCATAACAATTTGCACAGAATAATTTTTTTGCGCACATGGCCTGTCAAAAATTAGAGGGAACATTGATCCCCACCCTGGGATAGAAGGGGGTAAAGAAGCAGATCTGGGCCCAAGTGATCCTTTTAGCTAAGCGGGAGCTAACTCAGGGAGAACGGGGAGTTTAAAAAGCCAGCACATAAGCGATCAGAGGCGGTAGCAAACAGGGGAATTTAGTGAGGGAGTGTGAGAGGACATACATAACAAACATACTCTAAACTTAGGCCAAGATCCACTTCCTTCTCCACTCCCCGCCCCACCCTGCACCAAAAAAAAAAAAAAAAAAAAAAAAGCCTGCAAGAGTAAAAATAATGCAGACAGAAATCCAGCAGCAGAGTGGGAGCTACCCAGTTTATTGCACTGAATACAGCATGTACAACGATCTGCCTTGTGGGCAAAGTAGCATATGTGTATGTGTGGTGTAAGCAGCTCAATGCCCTCAGAGACCATGTAGGGGCTCTTGAGACCAGAGGGGCTCAACAGGAAGAGCTAAGGGAGACAGAGAGCTATATAGGCAAGCCTTTCAGGGGCTGAGTAGAACTGTCCCACCCTCCGTCTGACAGCCTCTGTGCTGTTGAGGAGGATGAAAAGCTCAGGGAAGGAAAACATCAAGCTGGTGTGGAGGGAAACAATCCCATAGTTGGAATCCTCCTTCCAGATGATGTCATGGTATCCTCTCACACTGAGGACACCTCTCCAGGGGAGGGAATCCCAGTTACAAGGAAGAGCAAGGTAATAGTAATGGGGGATTCAATTACTAGGAATATAGATTGATGTGTTGGTGATGACCTGGAGAACCTCATGGTAAATTGCCTGCCGGGTGTGAAGGCTGAGGATCTCATGAGACATCTAGACCAAGTTATGTGCAGTGCTGAGGAGGAGCCGGTGGTCATGGTACATGTAGGTACCAGTGACATAGGGAAAGATAGGAGAGAGGTCCTGGAGGCCAAATTTAGGCTGCTAGGTGAGAGATTAAAGTCCAGAACCTCCATGGTAGCCTTATCTGATATGCTTTCAGTTCCACGCACAGGGCCCTTTAGACAGGCAGAACTGCAGAGTCTGAATGCATGGATGAGATGATGGGATAGGGAGGAGAGTTTCAGGTTTATTAGAAACTGGGGAATCTTATGGGAAAGGAGGAGCCAATGCAGGAAATCTGGACGTCACTTAAACCAAAAATGGACTCAAGTTACTGGCATGTAAAAGTAACACGGTTGTAGAGGAGTTTTTATACTCAGCACTGGGGGGAAACTGACAGGTGCAGAGCAGCACACAGTTTGGATGAAGTCATCCCTTAGGGCTGAATTTATTAAAGAGCAAACTCTATATCTTAGGAGAAAAGGATAGAAAAGACATTGGTAAACTACAGGTGGAACAGTCAAACATAAAAGAGTCCCATTTAAATATACTACATGCTATGGAATAGTAACAAAATGTACGTGCCCTTATACACAAATGCTAGACGTCTAAATGCTAAGATGGGTGAACATGGGTGCCTGGCATTAAAACAGGATATTGATATAACTTGGTGGAATGACGATAATCAATGGGACATGGTAAAACAAGGTACAAAATACATCGGAATGACAGAATAGGTCACACTGGTGGGGGAGTGGCACTATATGTGAAGGAAAGCATAGAGTCAAATAAAGTGAAAATCTAAAATGAATCAAACTGTACCATAGTACTTCTATGGATAGAAATTTCTTGCTTGAATTATAAGAATATAGCGGTAGGAAGATACTACCAACCACCTGACCAGGATGATGATGGTGATTGTAAAATGCTCAGGGAGATTTGAGAGACTACAAAGGCAGGAAACAATAATAACAGGGGATTTCAACTAACCCCATCTTGACTGGGAATATGTAACCTCATGAAGTGACACAGAGATAAAATTTCTAGACACCATAAGTGACTGATTCTTGGAGTAGCTTTTCCTGGAACCCGCAACGGGAGAGGCACTTCTTGATTTAGTCCTAAGTGGAGCACAGAATCTGGCCTGATCTTGTAGTGGGGGAAATGCCAAAGAAACCTGTCACAGTAGCATTTAACCTTAAAAAGGAGAACTAAACAAAAATGAGGAAATGAGTTAAATGCAAATTAAAAGGAACAGTCACAAGGGTGAAATGCCTGCAAACTGCATGGAAACTATTTACAAAGACCAAAATAGAGGCTCAAACTAAATGTGTTTCCCAAATAAAAAAAAAAAGCCAGTAAGAGGATCAAAAATGCCATCATGGCTAAACAGCAGAGTAAAGGAGGTGGTTAGAGGCAAAAAGGCATCCTTGAAAAATTGGAAGTCAGATCCTAGCAAGGAAAATAGAAAGGCACATAAACTTTGGCATATTAAGTGTAAAATAAGGCAGGCAAAGAAAGAATTTGAAGAGAAATTAGCTAAAGACACAAAAATTAGCAACAATTTTTTTTAAGTACATCAGAAGCAGAAAGCCTGCCAAACAACCAGTGGAGTCTCTGGACAATTGAGGTGCTAAAGAAGCATTCAAAGAAGACAAGTATGTTGCAGAGAAACTAAATGAAGTCTTTGCATCAGTCTTGCCTGCAGAGAATGTGGGGAAGATCCCTACACCCAAGTCATTCTTTCTAGATGACAAATATGAGGAACTGTCCCAGATTGAGGTTTCAGTAGAGGAGATTTTGGAATAAATTGATAAATTAAACAGGAAGAAGTCACTAGGGCCAGATGGGATTCACCCAAGAGTTCTGAAGGAACTCACATATGATATTGATTAACTGCTAACTGTGGAATATAACATATCACTTAAATCAGCCTATGTACCAGATGATTAGAGGGCAGCTAATGTAACACTGATTTAAAAACAAACAAACAAACAAAAAAAAAAGGCTCCAGAGGCAATACTGGCAATTACAGGCCAGTAAGCCTAACTTCAGTACCAGGCAAATTGGTTGAAAATTATAGTAAAACACAGAATTATCAGACACATAGATGAACATGATTTGTTGGGGAAGAGTCAACATGGCTTTTGTAAAGGGAAATCATGCCTCACCAATCTATGGATTTCAAGAAGGCAGGCTTGGGAAGGCAAACTCAGGGAGCTGGTTGTTAAGATCCCATGGGAAGCAAGTCTAAGGGGAAAACAAGTTTAAGAGAGACATTATTAAGGGCACAAGGACAAACAAACCCACTGCGTAAGAAGTATTGCAAGAGACTATCCTGGCTTAACCAGGAGCTCTTCAATGATCCGAAACTCAAAAAAGAGTCCTACAAAAAGTGGAAACTAGGTCAAATGATAGGGGATGAATATAAACAAATAACACAAGAATTAGGGACAAAATTAGAAAGTCCAAGGCACAAAAAGAGATTGTATTAGGTTGAGACATAAAGGGTAACAAGAAAACATTCTACAAATACATTAGAAAGAAGAGGAAAACCAAGGACAGGGTAGGCCTGTTACTCAATGAGGGGGTAAAACAATAACAGAAAATGTGGAAATGGCAGAGGTGCTAAATGACTTTTTTGTTTCAGTTTCCATCAAAAAGATTAGTAGCGATTGGATGTCTAACATAGTGAATACCAGTGAAAAAGAGGTAGAATCAGAGGCTAAAATAGGGAAAGAACAAGTTAAAATTACTTAGACAAATTAGATATCTTCAAGTCACCAGGGCCTGATGAAATACATCCTAGAATACTCAAGGAGCTGACTGAAGAGATATCTGAACCATTAGTGATTATTAAGGCTATGTTTTAGTCATGGGTATTTTTAGTAAAAGTCATGGACAGGTCACGGGCAATAAACAAAAATTCATGGCCTGTGACCTGTCCATGACTTGTACTATATACCCCGACTAAATCGGGGGGGGGGAGCCTGGGGGTGCCGTGGGTGCTCGTGGGGCAGGGGGAGGGGTCCAGGAGGCACCACAGATGCTCAGGGGGACAGCATGCAGACACTGTCCCCCAACACACACACTTCCCCAACACAAGCTCTGTCTCTCTCACATACACACTTCCCCTCCCAACACAATCTCCCACACACTTCCCCAACACACACTCTGTTTCTGTCTCTCCCCTCCCCACGCCCTGTCACACACTTCCCCCCTCTCTCCCACACACACTTCAGTTGAAAAGCGACAATCTAGTAGGATGCCCATGGGATTGAGAAACCTGCACCATATGACACTGTGCCTGCCCCTTGAGGCATTGCAAACCCTTCCCAAAACACCCTGAAGCCATTTTACAGTGGGATAGCTACCCACAGTGCACTGCTTTCTGTGTCGGTGCAAGAGCTGCTAGTGTGGATGCACTCCGCCAACACCAGGAGCTCGTGTGGACATGCAACAGTGGCATAATTAAATAATTAAATAATTAAAGCAGCATAACTTTTGTTGACAAAACTCTGTAGTGTAAACAAGACCTAAGCAAGCACATTTATTCTTAAGGTGAAAGCATTACAGCGAAAACATATTAAAAGTAAAAGAACATACATGAATGCTAAAAATCTTACCAGAGGTCACCTCAATTCTAATGCTCTTGGTAGGTGTCAGTCCTTCTAAACCCTCAACTGGGTTTTCCTCATGGTTACAAATTCTTTGTCTCAGATTCAGACCCAGGACATTTCAGTTGTTTCTTAATACAGCTTGGGCCTGTGATCTCATTTTCAGGAACAGGTAATCAGCAAACAATGATCTACTTCACAGGGTGTAGCTTCAAAAGCCTGGGGTTTTGCATAACTGTGGGGAGGAAAGGGGATTTGCATTAATCTCTCCCTAGGTATTTTCCAGGAAATCCACTTCACACTTAGTGTCCCCAAAGTCCATTCTTGCCTGGCACATTTTCAGTGTCATCCTTTGGACGCCCAGGCCTCACATCACATCTCCCCACTAAAGAGGTTACACGCAAACTCAGCCTACAATAATATATCATCTTTGCATTTAAGATAATGGATCCCAATCTTAATTCAATAAGGTCTCCCAAGGATATACAGGAAATTGCCAGATCTGTCCACACCCTACCAATTAGGTAGGCAATATGCTCACTTTACAGATGGATAAACTGAGGCACAGTCAAGCTAAGTGTCTTTGTTGAGGCTGTGCAGTGAATTAGTGATGGAGCTGGCAACTGAACCCAGAAGTCCCAATTCCCAGTTGCTAACAGCAAATTCCTTCCTGCCTAACTGATTTACTATCGAATTATGTGAGTACCAGCCTTCATAACTTATTGTAATACTTAAAGCAGCAAGTGGAAAGTCTTGCTAATAACATTCAAAATCCATCCTGCTTCTAAAAAAAGATGCCCAAAGAAGCTTTAATTTAAACTTAAAAAGTTCTTAGTTCATCAAAGGGAAAGACTATCTCAGCCCAAGTTACTATTTTTAACTTAGCAGAGATGAGCAGTGGAGACTCCATGAAAAGAGGTAAAGGGAAAATAATTTTGGATTGGAAAGTACTTTTTCATGCAGAAAATAAATGTGTGCAATGGTCTGCCAAGTGGGGTTACTGACGCAAAAACACTCTGTTCACTACAGGACAAAATCATATGATGTCTTTGGGGTAATCAGGCATTGAATGGGGAAGAGTCACTTGGCTTTGCTCCTCATTTTCTTCCTGACACTCTAAAAGGGTGAGATGGTGAACCAAGTCTTCCTTGCACCCAAAGGCTACTTCATAGCCAGTAATAAATAGCCAGGCAAGGCATTTTTCAGGCAGCCAGGTTCCAAAGCTGGAGAAAGTATACCTCCATAATGTAGCTGTTGGCTCAGTTTCCTGACAGTAGGGAAAACTGGGCCTGTTCAGGAGCTTGGAGGAAAGTTGTAAGTAGGCTTTCTTGTAATCTTTGTAAAGACTACAGCTATGTCTACACTGCAATTAGACACCCGCCGTTGGCCCGTGCCAGCTGGCTTGTGCTCACGGGGCTCGAGCTAAGGGGCTATTTAACTGCAGTGTAGATGTTCTGTCTCGGGCTGCAGCCTGAGCTCTGGGACCCTCCCACCTCACAGGGTCCTAGAGCCTGGGCACCTACCTGAGCCTGAATGTCTACAGTGCAGTTAAACAGCCGCTTAGCCCACGAGCCTGCGTCAGCTGGTACCGGCCAGCCGCAGGTTTTTAATTGCAGTCTAGATGTACCCTGATGGGCCTGGCTCCAATGCTATCAGCAACTTGGCAGGCTGTAAAGAGCGCAGTACGGTTAAAAACAGAACCGAGCTATGAAATACTGGGCCTGATCCGGCTAGGACTTTCTATGGATAAATAACACTTTATAAGAGCCTACTGTAGTTATCACTACAAAGTGGGTAGTAGTAGCAAGTTAGTCCTGTCTGGTAGTTCACAGGATCATGTGCAAAAGCAACAGATTTCACTTCAACCTTTGACAAAACATTTCAGCTATTAGGAAATTACCAAAACAAAACAAACACACTAAAAAACCCACCCCCCTTCTTTAGTCCTCTGTCTTACCCAGGTTCTTACACCATGCCCATCACCATAGTATAAAAAAAATGAACTTGAATAGTAGTGGAATTGTATAAATACAAGGGATTACAATTAACTATGATCACACTGGAGTGAAAGCACAAGTGAAAATGCAGACAGCAGCTGCAATGTGGTTATAAATGCACCGGATGAAACTTTGAGGTGGATGCAGTTCATGTTCATATTATGGTGTCAAAACAAGAACTGTAGAGGGGGATTTAAGGTATGGTAGCTAGAAGAAAGCTATGTCAGGACAGGAAGATAATAGATGATTTACACTTCTCATTCCTTGACCAACAACCCAGTTCCCCAAAGGTATTTAGGCCCCACCTTTGGGGATCTAGGCCAAAGTACTTTACAAACACTAATTAATAAAGCCTCACAATGGCCTTGTGAGGTCGAAGAAATGTGATCTCCATTTTACTAAGGGCCAACTTGGGCCCAGTGATGTTGAGGATCTGCATTTTCCAAAAGTGTTCACTAATTAGGGGTGCTTTCACTTCTGGGTGCCCAACTTGGGCTACTGAAGGTCAATTTTTTTAAAAGGCATTTAAGTGGCTAAAGATGCAGATAGGCACCTAGTGAGACTTTCAAAAACACTTCCCGCAAGGCACCTTATCTGCATCTTTAGTCATCTAACTATCTTTAAAACCTGGCCCTTGTGCGTGATTTTCAAAGATGTTGACCACACATCTTTGTTGAGCACTAAATGACTCCCCATGACCGCAAGCACTAATAAGGAAGCAATAATGATTTCCAGAGTAATTATTCACCGTCTTGGTGGTAACTGGGTAGGGAGAAAGTGTTAAAATGATCATATGTGTGCTCGCTTTAATGTAGTCCTTTAGGGAAAATATGGTATGATTTCTACCCTGGTTTGAACTGAATTTGACTAGATAAAGCAGTGGAAATGATGCAAAACTTGCTCAGGCACCTGATGTGACAACTGGAAGTCTATGATCTTGGCTTTTGTGTAATGAAAGTAACAGTTGGAATACTTTGAGGTGAGTAACTTGAGACTCATAGGTCTGATTACTGTAAGTTAGCTTCACACACCCTGATGTTGTCACGCCCAGCCAAGTGGTTATACATGGCCTTTGTCACCATGACATTTGAAAATAAATCTCTTGAAGCACATGGCAGTGTGGGAAAGCGTGCAGTGATGCCACCCATGCAACGTATGTTCTGTGCAGGAACTGGAGTCTTCAGTCTCTAAGGCTGTCAATCTGGAACCTTCCATCAGCACTACCTTGACTTTCATGGACAAAAGGAGAACTCTCCCCAGAGAGCCTGAATAACTAAGGAGTCAGGTGCACACATTTGACAAGTGAAATGTCAGTGCAGCCCTATTCGTTCTAGACAACTCTTGTTTAAATAAAGTAAACTTTGTGTCTCTCCAGCCAGCATGTCACAGCGAAATGGGCAGCAAAGTTCAAACCTGGCCTATTACTTTGTAAATAATTGACAGGGAAGGGAAGACAAGTACTTCAACTCGGCAGGGAACAGCTGCATGTGTTAGACTGAGGCGAGGACAGCGTAGTAGTTCAGCACTAACTGAGCTGAAGGCAGCAGGTTATTCCTTGGAATAATTCTCATTAGCAAGGTACCAGTATAACAGCTAAAATTTGAACCCTTCCTATGTTAGTAGAAGCTTTTGTATAAATACTGGTACATGAATAACATTCCTGGCTTATAAGATACATGAAGATAAAAATGATGGGATGGGCCTTTAAAATGTGTTTTTTATTTTGTTTTTTTAAATCCTGGCACAGAATCAAATGCTTCACCCAAGTACAGGAGTCCAGTTTCTACTGCAGTCAAAGGGGCTGTATCTGTGTCAATGAACAGAAGTCACGTCCCGTTGTTAAGGGGCTGTATCTTAAAAGGACAATTGAACATTAAAAGTCCCACATCTTTTCAGTTTTTATGAGTGCCTCCCACCTCTGGACTTTTGCACTAGCTCTGTACTTAAACCTTGCCAAAGCTCTGTTCTCTGTTACACTGGTACAAATCTGAATAACCTCATTGTGGCTAATATGACACTAATAGTTATGCCAAATTCATACTAGTATGAATGAGTGCAGAATTTGACCCAGTGTCACTCCAACTTTAACTAATGCGTGCTTTCCAGCCAGATTTGCCTTTGATGCCCTTTTGATTTTTTTAAAAAACAAAACCTTTCTTTATTCTCCCTCAGCCTTGACACTGATACAGTATCTCTTCCAGCTCAAAGCAGTGACACACAAGGAAGAGGTGGCAGGAGTTTAATGGGTCCATGTGAGGAGGCTGAGGAAGTCAGGCAGCCCTCCTGTTCAGTAGAAATCTTAATCCCCTCAGACAATTGCCTGCCTTTCCTCCTAGGCTGTGTGTAGGGAGGAGATATAACTGTCACTTCTGTCAGACTGTGAGGGAGGGGATTATCACTTTAAATTCAGACCCAAGGAATGTTAGGGGATGGAGATGGCAGCGGCACAGCAAGCATAAGGAAAAAGGAGAGCAGGAGGAGACAAACTGAATAAATTCCCCAGCTTTGTTTAATGGTAAGAGCCAAAAATCCTCTGTCCCACAGCAGGGGGATGATACCACCAGCAAATCAGATTAGTACCTGATAGAAGGGGAAATGACAGATGTCTGAAATGGGTATTAAAAAAAAATGCTGTGCCTCAAAGGACCACCTTGGTCCAGTGTTCAGGGTTGAGAGATGGAAATTTAAGTCCCTGCTCTGCCACAGAATTCCTGTGTGACTTTGGGCAATTCACTTAGCCTCAGTTTCCCATCTGTAAAATGGGGATAATAATGCTTCCCTACTTCATGGTTGATAGGATGAATACATTAGATTGTGAGGTGCTGGGATACTATGCATAGGCGCCAACTCCGTGGGTGCTCCGGGGCTGGAGCACCCACGGGGAAAAATTGGTGGGTGTTGAGCACCCACAGGCAGCTCCCACCGGGTTTCCTGCGTGGCTGGGGTCCCACATGGGCGGCGCTGGCAGCAACCCCGTCCCGCGTTGCCAGCAGGCGCTGCCATTGGGCCCCACGCGGGGCGGGCGCTGGGGGCGGTGCCGGGTGAGGCTCCCTGCCCCGGAGCGGGCCTAGCAGCACTCAGTGGGTGGGAGGAGCCGCAGACGGGACAGCGGCCGCAGCATGGGGCCGGGCGCTGTGCGCCCTCAGCCAGCGAAGCCCCTGGGGCCAAGGCGGGGCCCCCTGAGGCAGCCCCCGGCCAGCGGCGGGCCCCAGGAGTGGGCTGGCACCACCCTGCTGGCTGCGGGCTACCCGGAGCTGCGGGAGCTGGCAGCCCAGGAGCCCGCTGCCTTCTGGGGGACTCTGGCCCAGGACAGGCTGCGCTGGGACAGCCCCTACCACATGGCCTGTGACAGCCAGCTGTGCTGGGACTGCGTCCGCTGGTTCCTGGGTGGCCGCCTCAACGTCTCCGGTAAGTGCGGGGCAGGGACCCCTGGACTCCCTCACCTTCCCGCCCCCCCACTGCCTTCTTCCCAGGCCCCCCAACCTCCCCTGGGCCCCCCAGCCTTCTCCCGGGGCCCCCAACCTCCCCCTGAACCCCGCAACCTTCCCACCCCCCCACAGACTTCTTTCCAGACCCCACAGCCTCCACTCAGGGCCCCACAGCCTTCTCACCAGGCACCCCCCAGCCTTCTCCCAGGCCCTCCAACCACCACTCGGGCCCCCCCAGGCTCAGAAGCCCGAGCACCCCCCAACCTCCTCCTGGGCCCCCCAACCTCCCCGGGCACCCCCAGTCTTCTCCTGGCCCCCCCAACCGCCCCCAGGCCCCCCCAACTTTGGGACCCTGCCCCAGCCTTCTTGTGGGCCTCCCAACCTCCCCTGGGGCCACCAGGCTTGGGGCTCCGGGCACCCACAGCCTTCCTCTGGGATTCCCAGATCCACAATTGGTGCCTGGGACCCCCTGTCCCACCCAGACTCCACCCTGGATCGCTGGGCTTCACCCCTAGACCCTCAAATCTCCACTCCAGGACCCCCAGCCAACCTCCAGCCTTCCACCTTACTCCTGCACATCCCCAACTGGACCCCCAGAACCCCAATCTCTCATCTGTCCCCTGGCATTCTCAGACCCCCAGCCACCCCCAAGCATTCCCTACTGGACTACCAGGACCCCCCAACCTTCTGCTGAACCCTAGGGCATCCCCGGGACTCTTCCTAGGCTCCTCATCATCCTTCCCCAGGCTCCCTGCTCATAGGCAGTTACCCTGGGCACTCTCACTCCCCCTGGGCATCCCCAGTCCCATCGTCTTCTAATCCGTCCATCCTCCTCCTCTTTCACCCTCAATCATAACCCCCGGGGTATCTCCAACCCCCCTTAGCATTTGTAATGCTCCATCATTCTATATCCCCATCCCCCATCATCCCTTCTGGGTGTCTCCTACTCTCTCCCCCAGTCCCCCATCATCTTCTCCCCAATCCCTTTTCACCTCCAAATCCTTGTCACTCCCCATAGCCCACCCCAACTCCCCTGCATCCCTTATCTCCCAAACACCCTATAATCCTTGGTCATACCCCTTCATAACCTGCAGACCAATGTTAGCTCCCATTCCCATCATTGCTGTCCCCAACCCTCCCAACTCCATGTCATCCAGTATATAATTCCTAACTCCCATCACCGTGCTCTTCCCTAGACTCCCATCATACCAGTTCCCAGTTCCCCATCCACGTTCTCTCATCAGGCTCCCATCACCTCAACCCTGCATCAATCCCCCTATATCATCTCCAGGCACTTTCAATCCCCTGGTCCCACTCTATTATCCCTCGAAATCCAAACCCTTAAACCTCTGTCTTCCCCAAATCCCATATCCTCCCAAGTCCCTGTAACCTCCTGTCCATCCACCCAAGTCCTATACCCTCCAGTCTTCTAGCTTCCCTGTACCCACATATCCTTTTTCTAACTCCCCATGGGCATGACCTCTGGCCCATTGAGAAGTCTCCCGCCAACCCTCTAGGTATTGGTGCTTGTTCTTAATTATTTTGCCTGTGTCTGCTGCTTCTGTTTCCTCAACTCATCCATTCACAAGCAGCGCATGGGATGGGCTTATGCTGGTGGGCTGATTGGTGGAGAAAGAGGCGTTGTCTCACCACAAAGCCCTGCCCATGCCTCCCCGGGGGGAGAGGGCGGGGATTTGGGGAAGGGGCGGGGCTGAGTGGGAGCACCCAGCGGCGCCGACAAAACTCGGTACCTATGATACTATGGTGATGGGAGCCACACCGTTGCAGATAGATATGTAGCCTAAAAAAGTCTATTGTTTAAAAATAACCATTTGTACAATATTCTACTAAATCGATGGCAAGTGGTGCTTGCCGCTCCAATGATTTATACTAAAAAATGGGCCACGGGGTCCTCTTCAGATCCAGGTTAGAATTAGATTAAGGTTTGGAGCTCAGGTCTGAAAACAAACCCATAGTAGGCCCCTGATTTGTGTCTCATGGCTCAGAAAGCTAGGAATATACTTGCTCACTGCAGCAGACTAGGGGATCAATAGGCAGTGAAGGCCTTTCACATGGGGGCATCATGCTTTTACACTAGCTCTGGCCCCTCAGCATGCCTTTCTCCTCCCCTTGACTCCAAGGCAACACCAAGCACCTCCCCCCACCCCCGAGCCACTGGTACCCCTGTTACTTCTCTTAAAAGAGAGGATCCCTACTGCAGTGGGGGATCTGTGTGAAAGGTAATTCAGCTCTAGGCACTTCCAAACCCCGTGTGGTGGCCTGGAAAGCAGAGAACGACAATGCTGCAGAGGCAGCTCACCTTGTCCCCTCCCTCCCACTTCTACATGGGAAGGTTTAGATCTGGAGGCACAATCTGGTGCCTCCAGAAGTTAATTTAGAACAGAAATATGATTATACGGTATAAAATTACCTATCTAGCAAAGATTAGCATGGTGTATCCGAAATTTCTTACACTTGCTTCCAGTCACCCAGTATGAGGCATTGTTCATTTGGCAGGAGTATCAAAAGGCACTAGCATGCCAACCGAAGCAGAACTTTTTGGTACTTAGAAAATTTTATGCTCCCAGCACAATTAAGTTAATGTAAATCCATTCTACTTGGATCAACAAGAACTATGCTGAATGCCTTGAACAAACAATCAAAAATTGCTATGGCTCTTTATATATGGCTAAAATCAAAATACTGCCAACTTTCCCACCCATCTGTTTTATGTGGGTCTCTTAAATATATCCAGATGGACTTTTTATTAAGAATTTCAACTTTGAAATTAGGAGCATATTGTTACTTTCAGCAAAATAGGACATGGGTTGCATAACTAGGTCATTTAAAATCCAAGTATTTGCTGCGTGTCAGTACTTGTGAACTCTTTCTCTCCTTTTTTTTTAAGCATGGGAATTCTCCAACAAAGAGGTTACCAGATGAAACATATAAGAACAGAAGTGGAAGTCAAATTAAAAAGTGGAAGTCAAATCCGAGGTAAATAGAAAGGAGCATAAACGCTGCCAAATTAAATGTAAAAATGTAATAAGAAAAGCCAAAAAGGAGTTTGAAGAACAGCTAGCCAAAAACTCAAAAGGTAATAACAAAATATTTTTTAAGTACATCATAAGCAGGAAGCATGCTAAACAACCACTGGGGCCCCTGGACAATCGAGATACAAAAGGAGCACTTAAAGACAAAGTCATTGTGGAGAAACTAAATGAATTCTTTGCTTCAGTCTTCACAGCTGAGGACGTTAGGGAGATTCCCAAACCTGAGGCATCTTTTTTAGGTGACAAATCTGAGGAATTGTCACAGTTTGAAGTGTCACTAGAGGAGGTTTTGGAATTAATTGATAAACTTAACAGTAACAAGTTACCGGGACCTGATGGCATTCACCCAAGAGTTCTGAAAGAACTCAAATGTGAAATTGGGGAACTATTAACTAGGGTTTGTAACCTGGTCAACATGGTTTATGTAAAGGGAAATCAGATTTACTAATCTTTCAGAGTTCTTTGAAGGGGTCAACAAACATGCGGACAAGGGGGATCCAATGGACAAAGTGTACTTAGATTTACAGAAAGCCTTTGACAAGGTCCCTCATCAAAGGCTCTTACATAAATTAAGTTGTCATGGGACAAGAGGGAAGATCCTTTCATGGATTGAGAACTGGTTAAAAGACGGAACAAAGGGTAGGAATAAATGGTAAATGTTCAGACTGGAGAGGGGTAACTAGTGGTGTTCCCCAAGGGTCAGTCCTAGGACCAATCCTATTCAACTTATTCATAATTGATCTGGAGAAAGGGGTAAACAGTGAGGTGGCAAAGTTTGCAGGTGATACTAAACTGCTCAAGATAGCTAAGAGCAAAGCAGACTGTGAAGAACTTCAAAAAGATTTCACAAAACTAAGTGATTGGGCAACAAAATGGCAAATGAAATTTACTGTGGATAAATGTAAAGTAATGCACATTGGAAAAAATAACCCCAACTTTACGTACAATATGATGGGGGCTAATTTAGCTACAACTAATCAGAAAAAAGATCTTGGAGTCATCGTGGATAGTTCTCTGAAGACATCCACGCAGTGTGCAGCGGCAGTCAAAAAAGCAAACAGGATGTTAGGAATCATTAAAAAGGGGATAGAGAATAAGACGGAGAATATCTTATTGCCCTTATATAAATCCTTGGTACGCCCACATCTGGAATACTGCATACAGATGTGGTCTCCTCATCCCAAAAAAGATATACTGGCATTAGAAAAGGTTCAGACAAGGACAGCTAAAATGATTAGGGGTTTGGAACGGGTCCCATATGAGGAGAGATTAAAGAGGCTTGGACTTTTCACCTTGGAAAAGAGGAGACAAAGGGGGGATATGATAGAGGTATATAAAATCATGAGTGGTGTGGCGAAAGTGAATAAGGAAAAGTTATTTACTTGTTCCCATAATATAAGAACTAGGGGCCACCAATTGAAATTAATGGGCAGCAGGTTTAAAACAAAGAAAAGGAAGTTCTTCTTCACAACAGCTCACAGTCAACCTGTGGAACGCCTTGCCTGAAGAGGTTGCGAAGGCTAGGACTATAACAGGGTTTAAAAGAGAACTAGATAAATTCATGGAGGTTAAGTCCATTAATGGCTATTAGTCAGGATGGGTAAGGAATGGTGTCCTTAGCCTCTGTTTGTCAGAGGGAGGTGATAGATGGCAGGAGAGAGATCACTTGATCATTATCTGTTAGGTTCACTCCCTCTGGGGCACCTGGCATTGGCCACTGTTGGAAGCGAGGATATTGGGCTGGATGGACCTTTGGTCTGACCCAGTATGGCCATTCTTATGTTCTTAACTGTGCCACTTCAGCAAATGTCAGAATATTGATCACTTTTAATCTTGCTAGTTGCAGAAGGGAACAGATAAAGCAAGTGTATGTATTGCAAGCAATGGTGCACAATGGCCTGCTCATTCCTCAGGCAATAAATACAAGTCCGTGTTTATACAATCGCTAGCTACCTTCACCCTCCTGATTAGTGCACGAGAATCCTCCTATTCATACCTTAGAGCATATGGTTTCAATTACAGTAGGGCAGCTTCATTGTAAACATCACTTTCTGAGGGTGTTAGGCAACATGCCCTTCCATAAAACAGGGCGATCAAGATTTATCCACTGGCCACTGGTGACTTTGGTTGTATTGTGCCTAGATATAACTTAAAGCACCCACAATATAAACTCACAAGCATGCAAGAGAAAATGTTAGTAGTGAAAATGTATGTATTTTGTCCCTAACGCTTTTAGAGGGTTTCCTGTACTATTCAGATGCTAACAAATACGTTTTTAAACTAGCATTGAAAGAACTGAGTGTGGGTCTTTCATGACCTACACCAGAGGTCTCCAAACTGTGGGGCACGCCCCCCCTTAGGGCACCACCTATCCCCACCCCGCCCCTAGCTCTGCTCCAGCGCTGCCCCCAGCTGTGATCTTGGGCCCTGGGCCTGGTCCTGTCCCCAGCCGCGGGATGTCTCCACACCTAGCTGAGGCCCTGGCTGCCAGCCCTGGGCCCGGCTGCTGCCCCCATTGTGGCCTGGTCGCAGCTCTGTCCCCAACCCCATCCTCAGCTGTGACCCCAGCCTCAGTCCCCTTTCCCCTGTCTGCCCCCGCACCGGAGCTGCAGCCGGGCTCCTGGCCCTGGCTCTGGGGGGTGGAGGCAGAGGGGTATGGACAAGGGGAACAGGGGGGCATGACTCTCAAAAGTTTAGGGACCAGTGACCTACACAGGGAGGAAAGTTGGCCACTTCCCCAGGCAGTTTCCTCTCTCCCCCTGGTTACACTCACCAGAGAGTGCTGTGCAGTGTTGAGGGAATCTGGCTGCTCCATGGGAAGGCAATAATAATAATAATAATAATTAATAATAATCCAGCCACAGACTGCACTACATTTGTTATAGTTTTTGCAATCTGGGCCAGATTAAGACCAAGCAAAGCCCTATGCACTTTATGAAATGGGGGGACCCTTGTCCTCACACCAGGGCCATTCTCCCAACTTGGAGTGGAGGTGGCAAGGAAGCCCACCCGGTCCCAGACAGGCAGGGCAGTGGCATGAGGATCCCCTTTTTCCATCAAGTGCCAGCAGCAGATTCTCTTCATTTGGGGCAAAACGGGTTCGCTTCCAAATCTTTTTCCTAGTAGTACCGACATACTGGGAGAGGGGGGCAGGGTCACTGCATTTGCCTCTGCTTTCTAACAGTCATGTGCTGGGGTGCTGTGAGTGGGGCTCCCTAGAACAGTGGAGTTTGTTAGTAGACCATAGAGATGCACAGGGCAGTCCCCTTTTCAAAGAACTGGTTGCGCATTTCAGGGTGTCTGCACATTCTGACCAGAGCTGTAATTGAGCAATTTAGCACCCTGGGTGAGCAAGCATATTTGCTCCCCTCTACCATTTTTTTTAGATGATATGAGTTAGGATATTATAGAGTAATGATTATGCATTTATTTTTGAGTATCGGAACAGTACATAGAGAATAAAAGCTACTGTATGATTCTTGTAGGTGCCACATTAATTTTCACACAATCCTTTAACATCCCTATAGTATCCTCCTATATAACCTTTAAGTAAACTCATTGATAGGTACTGGGAAAAAATGGACTGAAAATTGTAACATAAATATGGTTACTGCAATGACTTACTAGAATGAAACATATTCAGAAAGACATAAGGTTGGATTACTGTATTTTTAAAAAGGGATACTGGTGGTTTTCCATCACCCCACAGTGAGACTGTGGTTAGAATAAACAGCTGCCTCTCTCACTGACACATCACAGAATAAAAGGACTCAAGTATAAACACAGAATGAATTTACCACAGAGGTGGATTATCATGCAGTTTAACTACCAATAGCATCTGACTCTGTATAAGCAGAAACCACCCTTCCTCTGGCTTTTATAGGAGGGAGACTGCCATTTTTGGGGGGGGATGGGATGGGTCAGTTGTACGATTTCTGTTTTGTATCCTTTTATTTTTCTAAGAAGAGTATTGATTATTGTTTGCTTCCTGGTTGGCTTATACCTGATTGCTTCTCCTGCTGAAGCCTGCCAAGTAAATTGTGATTATGCCCCTTTAAAGGTAAAGGATTATGGCAGCATGGCTTGTTTGTATAAGGCCCATGCGGGAAGTATCATTCAGTTGGGGAAGCTATGTTATGACAGCTGATAAGAGGCATGCCTCATCCTGCATCTTGGCAGGGGGTTAAACAAATGACCCTTGTGGTTCCCTCTAACCCTATGGTTCTATGACCTTTGACTTCTGGCCAGGCGAGGCCCCACACACCTAAGTGTGGAGACAGAAGAAAGTATATGGCTGTGGTGATTGTGAAATCAGATTATGCTGTGCTTCAGTATGAGACAATGCCAATGCCATGGTTATAGTGGCTAGATGGACATATCACTGAGGTGATGGCCTGATCTCATAGAGAAGGGTGTCAGGAACTGGGTCACAGCCCAGAATGCTACAAGCACAGGTCACAGTGGACATATTTCCTCGCCAGTGCATAGCTCACCAGCAGCCCAAATCCAGATCTGCACCCAATGCAGATTTCCAAATTGGTCTCTTTACCTGTTCAGTAAATGGCCTGTATTTTTAGCAGTCTGGGCACAACTGAAAATTGTACGTACTCCAGAATAAAAAGCCTTTTAAAAGAAAAACCAAGGTCTGTTCAGCATCTGGGGCCAGTCAGCCCCGAAGGTATCAATTTCCTGATGTGTGAGTGCACCTTGCTGGCCAGTGACTGGAGCATTATTGCAATGGGTCAGAGGGAGGCTCCCTATTCTGTTCTCTATAATAACCATTGAATCAGGCTGGGGCAGTAACATGTAAGGGAAGGTCACAGTAACAGTAAAACACAGCTCAAGGAGGGAGCAGGGTGTGTTTTACCCCTGCTGAGTGTTGACTAAAAGGGCATGTTTTATTTGTACGTTTACTTTCTTTGTTTCTACTGTTGCTCCCTCTAACTGTAAATCACAAGCAGCCCAGGACGTCTTCATTTTTCTTGTCTGAACACTTCCTCCTGAGCATGGAGTCCATCAGCGTTCCAAATGGGTGCTCAACAAGGAAGTCTCTGCAGCTCGGTAGTGGAAGCCAGAGAGGAAGAGTATGTGAGGGACAGAGACAGGCAACAACTTTCCAAGGGGGTAGCATGCAACTGTCAAAGCATGCAAGCAGTGGGGGCTTGACGCCGCTTAGTCTTCTTGAAAGAAGAACAGAAAAAACAAGTGAGAGGCTCAGAGAAGATACCCAAGCAATGACATGGTAAAAGGACCAGGCCTTCCAGATTCTCCTGGGTAAGATATAGCACAGGTGCATTTGTGTAGTCGTGGCCACAAGGTGAAGGCGATGGAGTAGAAATCAAAGGGTGTTGCATACGCAGGTTTGTATCTTGAAGACTACGTTTTTTCGCCCATGAGGGTTTGCCTTTTGACGTGGGCTAACATATCACCAAGGCTAGCTTAACCACTTTCCTACACGCTGTCAAGTGGCCTCGAAATCATGGTAGCTGAAGGAGTTGCCAACTGCCTTGTCTTGTCCAGCCAAGGGCCGTAAGCACAAGCAAGAGTCTGAGAAAAGAACACCCCAGGTGGGACTCGAACCCACACTCCCTGGCTTAGAAGGCCAGTGCCTTATCCATTAGGCCACTGGGGTAGAAACCAAGTCACACACTTTTCTGCTGGAAGCGGTCAGATGAGACGTGGGCTAACGTAACGCCAAGGACAGCTTCATTCGTATGGGAGGGAAGAAGCGAGGCTTTGTGTCCTTGGCCAAGGACATCTGCGGGATGCTGCCACCGTCAGCCCGTGCTTGTGTATTCGTGGCCGAGAGCTGAAGGCGATGGAGTAGAAATCCATTGGGTGTTGCCCGCGGAGATTAGAATCCCGTCGACTACGCGCCTTGCCTTTTGCCGGCGTTGTGTTTTCCAAAAGTAGCGGACGGGCCTCCGGATATCAGAGACCTTCACAAGGGCCCTTGGGTTCTCCATTGATGTCTCGCAGCGCTGCCCAGTTCTCCTCTGTCCCTTCCCCAGAAGGGCTTCCTGAAGTAGAAGAGGGTGGTGGTCGCTCTTTCGTATTTCTGCCAGTCATGCTGCGCTTGGGGCCTATCCTTCCCTGAGACTCAAGAGAGCCAGAAAGCCAAACTTGTCTGCCGTCCGTGGAGGCGGGAGAGCGAAAAAAGAGCATAACCTGTGGAGGGAGCCCTGCTTTGCCTGCAAAGATCTCCTAGGGCCTCAGGAAGCCAACCACTTTCCTACATGCTGTCAAGTGGCCTCGGAAACATGGTACAGTGGAACCCCGCTATAATGCGCCCCGCGATAACGCGAATTCGGTTATAACGCAGGGCGAGTCTGGCCCCGGCAGCTGAGGTGCGCGCGGGATGAGTCCGGAGGGCGTGGGGCGAGTCCGGCGGGCGTGGGGCATTCAGGATCCATGCCCCGGCGGCTGCAGCAGGAGCGAACCTCCCTGCAGCCGCGGCGCGCCCCTGAGGTTCTTGCCATCCTGCTCCAGCAAACCCCTAGCTCATGAATACTGTACAGTGGAACCCCGCTATGAAGCGACGCCGTATTTACTGCGATTGATTTTCCTGAACCCCAAATATCGCATTATAACGGGGTTCCAGTGTAGCTGGAGGAGTTGCCAATTGCCTTGTCTTGTCCAGCCAAGGGCCGTAAGCACAAGCAAGAGTCTGAGAAAAGAACACCCCAGGTGGGACTCGAACCCACAATCCCTGGCTTAGAAGGCCAGTGCCTTATCCATTAGGCCACTGGGGTAGAAACCAAGTCACACACTTTTCTGCTGGAAGCGGTCAGATGAGACGTGGGCTAACGTAACGCCAAGGACAGCTTCATTCGTATGGGAGGGAAGAAGCGAGGCTTTGTGTCCTTGGCCAAGGACATCTGCGGGATGCTGCCACCGTCAGCCCGTGCTTGTGTATTCGTGGCCGAGAGCTGAAGGCGATGGAGTAGAAATCCATTGGGTGTTGCCCGCGGAGATTAGAATCCCGTCGACTACGCGCCTTGCCTTTTGCCGGCGTTGTGTTTTCCAAAAGTAGCGGACGGGCCTCCGGCTATCAGAGACCTTCACAAGGGCCCTTGGGTTCTCCATTGATGTCTCGCAGCGCTGCCCAGTTCTCCTCTGTCCCTTCCCCAGAAGGGCATCCTGAAGTAGAAGAGGGTGGTGGTCGCTCTTTCGTATTTCTGCCAGTCATGCTGCGCTTGGGGCCTATCTTTTCCTGAGACTCAAGAGAGCCAGAAAGCCAAACTTGTCTGCCGTCCGTGGAGGCGGGAGAGCGAAAAAAGAGCATAACCTGTGGAGGGAGCCCTGCTTTGCCTGCAAAGATCTCCTAGGGCCTCAGGAAGCCAACCACTTTCCTACATGCTGTCAAGTGGCCTCGGAATCATGGTACAGTGGAACCCCGCTATAATGCGCCCCGCGATAACACGAATTCGGTTATAACGCGGGGCGAGTCTGGCCCCGGCAGCTGAGGTGGGCGTGGGATGAGTCCGTCTGGCGCGGGGCGAGTCCGGCGGGCGTGGGGCATTCAGGATCCATGCCCCGGCGGCTGCTGCAGGAGCGAACCTCCCTGCAGCCGCGGCGCGCTCCTGAGGTTCTTGCCATCCTGCTCCAGCAAACCCCTACCTTATGAGTACTGTACAGTGGAACCCCGCTATGAAGCGACGCCGTATTTACTGCGATTGATTTTCTTGGACCCCAAATATCGCATTATAACGGGGTTCCACTGTAGCTGGAGGAGTTGCCAACTGCCTTGTCTTGTCCAGCCAAGGGCCGTAAGCACAAGCAAGAGTCTGAGAAAAGAACACCCCAGGTGGGACTCGAACCCACACTCCCTGGCTTAGAAAGCCAGTGCCTTATCCATTAGGCCACTGGGGTAGAAACCAAGTCACACACTTTTCTGCTGGAAGCGGTCAGATGAGACGTGGGCTAACGTAACGCCAAGGACAGCTTCATTCGTATGGGAGGGAAGAAGCGAGGCTTTGTGTCCTTGGCCAAGGACAGCTGCGGGATGCTGCCACCGTCAGCCCGTGCTTGTGTATTCGTGGCCGAGAGCTGAAGGCGATGGAGTAGAAATCCGTTGGGTGTTGCCCGCGGAGATTAGAATCCCGTCGACTACGCGCCTTGCCTTTTGCCGATGTTGTGTTTTCCAAAAGTAGCGGACGGGCCTCCGGATATCAGAGACCTTTGCAAGGGCCTTTGGGTTCTCCATCGATGTCTTGCAATGCTGCCCGGTTCCCAAGTGGTCCCTCCCACAGCCGAACTCCCTCCTTAAGCCTGCTCCTGCTCCGCCTCCTCCCCAATCTTCGCCCAAATCCCCTTCCTGCACCCTAACTGCTCAGCCCCAGCACAGAGCCCACACTCCAACCCCCTGACCCAGCTTGGTGAAAGTAAGTAAGGGTGGTGGAGAGCTAGTGATGGAGGGAAGGGTGATGGAGTGAGTAGCGGCGGGGCCTCAATGAAGGGACTGGGCAAGGGCATGACCTCAAGGAAAGAGCAGGGAGTGGGGCAAGGGTGTTTGGGTTTGTGCAATTAGACAGTTGGCAACTCTACAGCCAGAAGGTAGGGAAGAGGCTCAGGGAAACACTGCAAGTTTCAGGAGGGAACAGACCTTGGCTGCTGACTGGAAGGTACTTGAGCTGGAATCCAGGGTAGAGGGTGCTCCCGGTTCTACTGCCAGTGACTGAGGGAGTGGCAGCGAATGGGTAGAGTGCCTAGGATTGCTGAAGGAAGACTTTTGTACCCAGAAAGGGAAAATGCCCATAGTGACCTGGCTGGAAGGCCAACTCATGTACAGGGGTGCTGGAACATTTTGTATAGTATGGGTGCTGAGAGCCATTTAACCAAGCTGTAAACCCTGTATATGATGGATACAACTTCAAACCAGGAGGTTTGATAGCACTCCCAGCATCCTTAGTTCCAGCACCTATGGTACTTAAGAGGCAGCAGCAGTTTGTGGAGTGAGAGGAGGGCTGTAGACCAAAAGAGAAGCAGAGAGACACTGTGGGAAGACATATCAACCTCTGAAGCTAGTCTCCAGAATGGTGAGAAGGAAGTGCTCTCCTAGCAGTGAGTTGAACATGCCGTCACATGTATTTAGTGTTACTATTTGTAGAATTGAGTTTCCAAGTATGATAGACAAATATATCATTTAGGGGGCTTAAGGATGATGTTTGAAATGTATAGATGTAGTGGAACTAGAGGTTCAAATCCTACAGTGTCAAGTCAGCTCTTTGTCCTGAGGTAGCTATGCTTTGCTCTCTGGGTCTTTCAGATTACATCTGAAACACTTGGTGCCAGATTTTAAAGGTATTTAGGCACTTAATGATGCATATAGGCACTGAGCAGGATTTTTCAAAAACACCCATCTGCATCCTTAGGCACCTTTAAAAACTAACCCTTAGCTGAACAGAATGGGCACCTTTTGTAAGACTGGGAGTTTTGCTCTTGTATCTTACTACTTGTGTAGTCAAGTATACCTTTGCAAAGGGAGTGTACATTTCTGGCACTAGTGTAAAGAAGCAGAGAATGCCACTAAAGCAGAATTCCCACTGCACTGGTGTGACTACATAAAATGGTAAGGCGGTGAGGAACTCATCCTGTTACATAAACTTCAGTCACTGGGCTGAAGCAGCCTTGTCATAGCAGCTTCCACAGCTGCTATGTGTCCTGGGGAAGAGGATTTCTTCCCTGCGTCCACCACACATCTACCTGATTTGTCTAATTGGAGTGGACTAGGGCTCTGGATTTGGCCTGTGAAGCAAGTAGACCATATATAACAGATACTATATACTTTATATGGTATTTCTATTAAATACAATTCACTTGCTCACTCTGGTGAATAAATAAGACCAATGCATAATTAATAGAATAAATCTAAAGAACAGAAATTCTCTAGTTTATTTACTACACAATTTATCTAAAGTACCCCCTTAATTTTTAGAACACTGAAGAAAGCACTTAGTTTGTCTGCCTTTTGTGTCCTTATATGCAGTGATGTTGATCCCAGGATATTAGAGAGGCAACGCAGGTAAGGTAATATCTTGTATTGGACCAACTTCTGTTGGTGAGAGGGACAAGCCTTCGAGCTTACACAGAGCTCTTCAGTTCTGTGTAACTTGAAAGCTCATCTCTCTCACCAACAGTTGCCCAATAAAAGATATTACCTCACCTACCTTAGTTTTCCTTATTCTTGTGTAGATTTAAACTCTTCTAAAGTGAAGGATACATTGTAGGAAATAGGCTGAACAGCTTTATGCAAGAGTTTGTATTCAATTTACTGTAAAATAGAGAGACAATTCAGTTTTCCTTCTTGCTTAACTTATTCTTCTATCATTATTTATTTAATGGAGATATGCCAATCTCCTAGAACTGGAAGGACCTTGAAAGGTCATGGAGTCCAGTCCCCCGCCTTCACTAGCAGGACCAAGTACTGTCCGCTGACAGATTTTTTTTTGTCTCAGGTCCCTAAGTGGCCCCTTCAAGGATTGAACTCACAACCCTGGATTTAGCAGGCCAATGCTCAAACCACTGAGTCATCCCTCCCCCACAAGGTGTCTGAAGATGCTCTAGGAAATTGGGACTTGCTCCAGAAACTAAAGAAGAGTTTTGAACTTCTTAAAAACTTTAAAGCTAGTAAAAACTTTGAATTTTTCCTTTCTCTACTGTAGTCAGGATTTTGGAACAGGGGGCCATGACATAGAAGTCACTTAGGGCAGTGGCTCTCAACCTTTCCAGACTACTGTGTCCCTTTCAGGAGTCTGATTTGTCTTGCATGCCCCCAAGTTTTACCTCACTTAAAAACTACTTGCTTACAAAATCAGACATAAAAATACAAAATGTCACAACACACTATTACTGAAAAATTGCTTACTTTCTCATTGTTACCATATAATTATAAAATAAACCAATTCGAATATAAATATTGTACTTACATTTCAGCATATAGTTTATAGAACAGTATAAACAAGTAATTGTCTATATGAAATTTTAGTTTGTACTGACTTCGCTAGTGCTTTTTATGTAGCCTGTTGTAAAACTAGAGAACTATCTAGATGAGCTATGTACCCCCTGGAAAACCTCTGTGTACTCCTTGGGGTACACGTACCCCTGGCTGAGAACCACTGACTGAGGGTATGTCTACCCAGCAATTAGACACCTGTGGCTGACCTGTGTCAGCTGACTCTCGCACAGCGCTCAGGCTGTGGGGCTATAAAATAGCGGTGCAGACGTTCAGGCTCGGGCTGGAGCCTGGGTTCTGGGACCCTCCCCCATCACAATATTAGAGCCCCTTAGCCTGAGTCAGCTGACATGAGACAGCCATGGGTGTTTAATTGCTGTGTAGACTGAGTGTTAGAAGAAAGCTGTGCTATGGTTGCTATACCTGCTTACGGCTAAATTGTGGCTTAAAGCACATAGCTGGGGGAGTGCTGAGAAAGGTGGCATGCCCAGGGGAGCACCTGGGGCATGCAGGCCCGAGTTACCCCATTAATACCACTTTGTAGAATGTGGTGTCAGCTCCACCTGCTTTGGGCTAGCTCCTGTGGCCGTGCCATGTCCCGCTTTTCTTATACCACTCAATACACCTTGGAGTTTCTAGCAATGTGGGTAGAGACACGTGGCAATTGTGCTCAAGCTGCCTGAGCATCTTAAAAGATCAGCACCCAGAACTACAATTCAGTGAGACTTGAGGATGCTCACACCCTGCTGGGAGGCTCACTCCAATTCTGTGAGGGGAGACTGGGCGGGGATTGGGACTGTGCCTGGCCCCTGTACAGGGGTATGACACAAGGAAAGGAAACGTTCCTTGTACCCGCCATCAACCTCTCCTATTCTGCAGGGCCAGGTACAACCGCCCCTTTAGCTGGGGCAAACACTCTAAAAATGGGTTGGAGAGTTGCCACACAGCAAATGGAGCAGACTGAGGGAAATACATGATCAGCCTCTATTAATAACTCTTTCCCAGACTTTGTTAATGAGCTGTCGTGTGCACAGAATGCTTTGGGGGTGTGTGTGTGTGTGTGTGTAAAATGCTTCAAAGCTGAGGGGAGAAGTCTACAAGGGTCCCTTATTTAAAGTGTTCTGTCTTTCATACTGTACTATGTATGTATGCAGTATATACAGTACTAAGAGCTGTCAGTGCCCCAATATGTCCACCAGGAGACTGTCAAAGCTCACAAATGGTAAGTGAATGCTAACGAAAAACTGCTCTCTGGTAAGTTGATGCATTAAAGGCCGGTAACTGACTTGAAAACGTGGAGCTGGGAAGAAATACGAAGGAAGCACAGAATAATAGCTTGGTAAACCAACTCAGAAAATGAAATTAGTACCTTGTGTGAACTCGCACCTCAAAAACAAAACAAAACGAAAAATCCCCAAAGTCAAGGCCAACGTTTCTTAAAATGTATTGCATCTCCTAGTATCTGCATGTAACAACAAAAAGAGCAAGGATAGCCACAAGCTAACTGGAGAGAATTTGTACATCTCTGTCAACATGCCCTCATGAGGCTAAATTCTACACTGGTTTACACTCTGCATATCCACTGAAGGCAATACACCTGCATGTGGTATAAATGGTACAGACTCTGGAATCTGACCCATAGTGTTCAGTAGTATCTTTTTTTAATTAGGTGTCAGACTACTTGGCTCAGATATATGGCTAATCCATGGGATGGCATGTTCCTATTGCCTTTCTTCGCAAGCAGTTGAGGTGGCTGTTGAGAGGTGGAACTCGTTGCAAACTAAGTTGCTGGTTACAATAGAGATGATAGCAAAATAATTTTTGTTTCTGAACTTTCTATGACCATGCTTTTGTTCTCACTGAAGCAGATAGTGAAACGTCAATTGATTTCAGGAGGAATATGATCAAGCCCATTCCTGCTCAGCATCTCCCTTTGACCTTAGTGGGAGTTTCTGGTGCTTGGCATCTCTCAGAATTGTGAATGTAAAGGTTACTTTCCAACTAATTTGAGTGTCCATAACAACTGTGAATGGGGAATGTTGTTAGCTTTTTAAAAAAGGGGGGGGGGGCGCTCAGGATTGCTTTAAATGGGCTGAACTCCAGTACTAACAAATGTCTGGGGAGCAAATAATCATATTTGCCATGTGACTTTATAGGAGTTATTGCACCCACAATACCAAGGAAAATGTTCTGTTCTGAATAAAGGTTAAGTAAAGCCTGAATGTATTAATGCAAATAAATCAATTATGAAAATGGGAACTGAAATCGTAACAGAATTGTGTGACAGCAACAACCCCTTTAGAAGCCATAGACCCCTGGGTCTACAATCCTGACCAGACATTGCATAGCTCTATAAAAGAAGGCAGCACGTCCTGTGTATTTGCCATTCAAGTTAAAGATGAGGACTTAGTTGTGCGCAGAAGCATAGGCAAATTCTTGGAGTTGATGCAAGTTATTCTGCTGAATTACTTTATCCAAAGGATTATATAGATTATTTATTCTATGGATTCTTACACCGGTTTGGATCTGCTGCAATAACAAAGAGCTGATCGTTTCATTTCATTTAAGTGTCTATATTTAATTTGTTAAACAAACGTAATATGACTTCTGCTTTGAAGTCCCACATAGCTTTGTATTCCTTTGTACACATACAGGGAATGAGGAAGTCAAACCTCACGTTGGCATCCATCTGCAATAGAGCTTAGATTCAAATTTAGTGGGGGGGAAAATACCAAACTTGCATTTTCGTTTCCCCCTCTCTGGATCACTTGTAAGAGGTGAATATGAAGTATCTTTCCTAACTCTCCCCACTACCCCCAGAAAATATTTCCGCACCCAATTAAGATACTTTTATACCACCTAAAAGTTTAACTTACATGCTATAGGGTCAGAAGGGTGGAGCTGGTAAGAAAAATAACCACCAAGAGGCTGTACAATGATGAATAATTAAACTGCTCTTTGTTCAGGTTGATTTTTTTCCCCTGTTACAGCCCACTTCTTCTAATCGTTTGGTGTGTAAATTACACTGTTGCTTCCATTTGATCCCTGCAGTGTACTGAAGCCATTTTAAATCTCCTATTCTCTCTTCACACCAAGGAAAGTACAGGTGGTGTATCCTTCTGTCACAGGATGACACTAGCCCTTTAAAAGGTCACAGGGCCAGAGCACCTGTGCCTGGTCAGCTGATCCCAATTAGGTTTTAAAGAGGGCACCTGAGCCAGAGAGCTGTATGGAGCGGGAGGCAGTTCCTTTGAGGGAGCGGGGAAAAAAAACCTGCGAGTCCACGGGTTAAGGGACAGTGGTTTTCCCCCCTATGTGGGAAACACATTGTCTGCAAAGAGACTCTAGGTGTGGCAGGGGGTCCTTTGGAAGCTGAAGAGAAGGCCAGTTTGTTACACCCTCAGTGTTTAAATCAAATCTTTGGGCCAGATCTTGCTGTTGAAGCCCATGGGAACATGATCAGGCCTATTAAGTGCTTGTGCATTATTTATTTATTTAAAAAATGAGATGCACACTGCAGTTGTGGATATCTCCTACCAATGCAAAGAATGATGAGGTGAGCATGTTCAGCAAAAAAGCACACATCTGCAGTGGCTAACTTATCCAAACATTTCAGAGCCTCAAAGAAATTTGGGACAGATTCAGGATGGAGGATAAGGATTGTGGGGAGGGAGAGGGTTCTTTATGTAACAGAGCAAGTTCCTATAGCATTATGATGAAACAAACCTTGCCCTGGTTTACACTGCTGAATAGAGTCGTACTTGTATAACTGAGGACAGAATTTGGCTTCTGTGGGAGACGGTTATAGGAACTTCTTGAAACACAGGCATTTTCTATAATTAGATAGGGTATCCATTCTGCACACTGGAGTGAACACTGTGCTATCTCTGAATGGGAATAAAAAAAATCAGAAATGCTCAAGTAACTATGGAAGGCAAAGGTTAGTGGGTTTAGATAAAATAAATCCCATATCTTTATTAAGAGGTGAAACTTAAACAAAACATGTCGAAGGTTGAAAAATAAAGTGTTTTCCCCTCCCCAATTGCACTTTCATACATCTCTGAAATTAAAAGTACCAGACATCTCTTCTGTATCTGATCTGGCAGATTTTTAGGTCACATAGGTAGACTCAATATGGGAATAAAGACCCCAAACTTTTGGATGATTATCCAGACAAAAAATACCTCTGAACCTTTTGAGGTTCACTCATGAGTATGTTCCCTACTTTTGACGTTCACTGGCAGAATGTCACAGAGAAAATACACTTGATTCTTCATGTTACGATGTAGAAGACTCCCGGGGAAAAGGATGACACACACCTGCATAAACTGTAAAACACACAATAAAGTCTCTAGAGGATTGTGCCCTTAGGTGGTTTAGATTTAATTGGTGTTCTTCATACTTGTCAGTCTAACTACCGGAAATTGTCATTACCAGCTGCAGCAAAAACCCTTTACTTTTAGCATTCTGAACTCTAGTTAAATGACATACTATTCTCGGTGTGTGAAAAGTCAAGTGCTCCTAAAGTTTAAATATAAAAATATTAACCATGCAAAAAACCACCCATTGTGCACTTGAATGCAAAGAATTGCAGCCATTCTAAGGCATAGCAAATATAAAAGTTGTCCTGCTGCAATAAGCTTGAGCTCCTTCATTTTCAGCTGCATTATGAAACATGCTAGAACAAGTAACCACAACATTAGAATGTACAGATGTTGTCAGTTAAGTGAGGATTTGTTCTTGTAGTCATTTTTCTACGTTGGACAGACCTTCTTAAGGAGGACTAGTGAAAACAATCATGTCTGTGCTCTTGCCAAAAATATTATTGTATTGAGACGAATGGGATGGGGTAGCAAATATTTTCTGAAGTGTTGAGCTGGTTTTCTGGATTTGACAAAAGTATGGATGCAGAATAAAGCCTGTGGGTACACAGAGAGAAATTCAGTTAGGAAGTTAGGAGTGAAATTTGAAGAAAATACATTGACTACAGCTACAGCTTTTTTTATATCTGCAAGTGAGCTCCAGTCTTGAGCTCATTATATTCTCCAGCCTTTGCTATTAAGGGTATTTTCAATAAACTGCCCTGAGGCGGGTGGTGGGGGGGAAAATCATTATTTGTTTCCAAGTCCTAGTGGCTGCTAAAACTTATTAATGTTTATTTCACAACTGGGTGTGGACCACTGGGGCTATAGTCAGCCATTGTTTGGAAATATATATTTAGGAATGTTTTTATAAGCTTTTCTATTGCTTAGGAATTGTGAGGTACTGCTTTTAGTAGTTTGTCTAGTCTGCTGTTGCAATATTCTCGCTCTCCATTTTATTATAATGGTAGTTGTACAAATACCCAAATATTAAACTGAGAAAACATCTTGAAGCAAAGACAAAAATCAAACTCCTGAAAGATACGCTAAAGCAAATGGTTTGCAGGATAAATGCTTTAGGCAGTCTGTGGATATTGGTCTTGTGAATTCACTTTTAATAAGAATCTGCCATTGTTCTCTGAATACAGTAAAGTAAATGGGGCACTACCATTTTCTGCACGTGTGAAGCATGTATTTTTAAATGGGGTGATTCAGATGCAACTGGCTTTTGATATGCTGGAAGACAGTAAGTTTTCTATCTTTGACCATTAATGAACCCCAAATTTGGTCATGAATGGTGGTCAATCTGGGCAAGATGCCTTCCTTTTTGCGAAGGCGGGAGGGGCTTGTCTCATTAGTGGTGGTTAGAGCTGGAGCAGTTCCACAGGCAGCAGACTTTCTCTACTCAATTTTTTTTAATGGAGTACGTGTGTGTGGCTTTTAGTGCATGGCCTTTCTGCTGTGCATCAATCTGCAACAGCTCTAGTGAACTAGGATTAAGGTTTGTAGGACCTTAATGTTGGGCACCAAAATGCCTGTTAAAATCTCTGAGTGTTCGGTGGCTCCCATTGAAGTGAATGTGTCCTTATGCATGCTCAGCACTTCCAAAAATCCATCAGTTAGCTAAATAAGCATATATAGGAAGGTAAATTTTAAGCTTTCTTTTAAATCTTGGCCTCTGGTTTTAATGAGGACACTGGTATTTTCTAGATTTTGACCATTGTGGATGAATATTAAATGTCACTTCAAAATGTACTATTTATGGTGTAATTGGTTTTTGCGGTTTCAAGTAATAGCCAACTTCTCCTGGTATCTTGCAGAACCTGCCCGGTTCATAACTATGATAGCTGGATACTTGAGGCAGTGTCCAGTTTTGGTGTCTCTGAGAATCTCCTTTTATCTCCTTAATACAACCCTTTCCCCACCTCCCTCCATTCTGGGAGCGGGGAGACAGTTCAGATTAAAAATAGGAAAAATGAAGATACAAGATTTAATGGCAATTTCTCCTACTTTCCTGGAACTGTTTTTAATTCTATCATTAATTTTAGAAGCTGAAATGTAACAGACCTTAATCTGCATTGGCTTGTGGTTTATGTAGTTATTTATACCTGTGCAGAATAGATGTAAAACATAACCGCTCTGGTTTGACCGCATTTTGCACCCACTTTGCATGGGCAGGGGCGCTGGAACAATTTATATAGTGGGGGTGCTGAAAGCCATTGAACCAAACTGCAAACCCTGTATATAATGGAAACCGCTTCAAGATGCCTTTAGTTCCAGCATCTATGTGCATGGGTGTAAATGGCTGTGTAAGATTCAGTGTGATGGGGAACTAGGCCCAGTGCGACTGGGTTTGTCCCTTTCCAACCCTTTTCAGCCTAACACCATCTGAGCTTTCTAGATCAAGTAAAGGGAGCTAAGGGTGAAGTATGTCAGGAGGGAACTTCTGAAGAAAAGTAGTTGTATTCTTCCCAACAAGAATTTTCATTATGTTTCTTATATCAGAGTCATTTCTCCTAAATCTGTTTTCCAAATTATCTTGCTGCTCTTTGTCTTTGCAATGTTTGTTTTAGCTTTGTTGGTCCCAGGATATGAGAGTCAAGGTAGGTGAAGTAATATCTTTTTATTGGACCAATTTCTGTAATGGTGGAAGCAGTGTGTCTGAGCTCAATACGAGTTGGAACAGATTGTGTCTTTGCATTTGTCCATTCTGTTTTCCAGAGCGGTAACCTCACTCCTTAGATTCAAGAGAGTTTTGTTTTGTAATTAGTTTTGTAATTGTTAAATGAAATTTAACGTGGTAGACGCCGAGAAAGGCCACTAATCTATATTGAAATTGTATCCAATCCCCCTGTCACTCAAGTCTCAGGAATTCTTTCAGTGATGTGATGTGTTCTCAGAACTACAGCTGCTTCAGCCTCTGACTTAGTTGAGTCAGCTGGCTTGGATTCTTGTGGAAAGCAAAGAGGCCCATCTTTAGGTTAGTTAGCATTTATGATGGGATTTTTGAGCCCCATTTTAATTATTTTAACTTCAAATGAAGAGGTGAGTGAAGAGTCTGGAGATGGAGCAAGATGGCTTCCTGCTGGCATATGTCTCCTCCTTCTCCCTTTGATGATTTTCTTTACTATTATGAGTTTTAATTTTTGCTTTTGTGACATTGGAGGACCAAAGCTGAGGTGTGATTGGCTTCAGATTTTAAGTTTATCTTTCACAGACTTTATAGGGGAAAACCTTGTTTTAGAATTCTTTAACTGCTGTTTTGGGGTTTTTGGAATAAACTAATACTTTCTGTTCTGACTCTGATATGCTTTCACCGCCACGTATAATCTAAGACTGCTTGCATGTACATAAAGCTTCCAGATTTTGGTTGACATGGATATTTAGAGGGAAGAAAGAAGTGACGGACACTGACTACTGGAAGTCCAACGTGTACAATGTCTAGTCCAGTTTTCATTTACATAGAGTGAGCTGAATACTGTTCTTCAGATTTATATCAGTAACTCCCTTGAAATGACTGCAGTTACTCTTGGTTTATAATGGTGTAACTTGGGCTAGAAATTAGCCTGTCAAATATAAAGAGCCTGAACCTGTTCCTGTCAGTCAATGAGTTTTTCCACATACAAATCTTTTTTTTGCACTCAGATCTGTGCTGTACTTACATAGCCCTGTCCTAATTTGGAGCCACTCAGACAACAAACTCTTAGCAAAAATTCTCCCCCCCCCCACCCGCCCCGCTGGGATGTTACCATCTCATTCATCTGACAGTGAAATTTTAGAGTTCCTTGGTGAATTCTTCTGTAAGCCATATGTGGTTTTAAAAGAAATTGGAAGATGCCACTGCCTATGGTAAGAAAAGTAGAGTTAATCAACTATCTGTAGCCAGTAAACAGGTAATGGACAGTGCTATTAGAGTGTATGTGGGTACCAACATGTGGTTAGGGGCTACTTGTCAGCCTTGAGGGGGTAAATTGTAGCCATCCCCCACTGTCTGCTGCAATACACAGAGAGGAGAAAGTTGCTCTGTCTACTCTGGGAGCACCAGGAAAAGTAGTATCACAACTTGACTTTTTTTTGTCTGAGCCTTGGGGGGCATCTAGTAATGGAAGGCTCCCATTTTGCACACAACAATCCAGGAGACAGAAGGAGTGATGCTGGTGGGGTAGGAAGTGGTGGCAAGGAGAGAAAAGTTAAGAACTGGCTACCAGTTATGACTCTCTGACTTGGTTTTTTGTGTGCTGTTGCAAGTTAGAGCAATCCCCAGGCTGCTCTAATTTGCACCATTTGGTAGTGGTCCCCCAAGGGACTGTTACCCACTGGGCATACAGCCAGTGTACACCCTCAGAGTGGGGAAATCCTCAGCAGGGAACTGTTCATGATTGCCACTCCTTTTTATACCACCTGAGCAGCTCAATGTAGAGCAAAATAGGGCAGAGGAACTGTCCCAAAGCACTGACTGTGACTCCTTGACTTTTTAAAAATATGGTCAGCCCTCAGCCTGTAAAGAATAGACACCACAGCTCTAATGTGATGTTGATAAAGAATGCATTTGAGAGGAACCCCAGAATTTCAGTCCACCTGGATGTCAACAGATGCATATACTTGGAATAAAAAGGAGAGTCTGATTTGAACAGACAATAACATTGGCGCGTGTGATCAGCAGGGATCCTAGTTTTATGATTAAAATACCCCCAAGTTGTCCAATAAAACATAAAAATCTGTTTTTCTGTGATTAAAATGAAATGCTAAACTTTAGTTTCCCTAGCCACAATATAAATTGATACATTTACAATTTTAAGCAAGTTTGAAGCCTACTAGGATGAGAAATAATTGCACATGTCCATCGGGATGCAGGTAGGACCTGGGCAGTTGGGACAAGAATTTATATAAAATCCCTGCAGCAGTTTTTTCAGGTCAAGGCAAGTGCCATATACCAATGTCTCCCTCCCTTTTGTCGTAGGACGGGATGTCAAACTCATTTCATATGGCAGGCCTGATTTGATACCCAGCAACTTGGCCTGGGCCATATTCAGCAATAGTTAAGATAAAAATAAAGATAAACCATATTGCAATGACTTACATTTATTTTAGGTTTTAGTGACTGCTAATGGCTGAAAAAGATACGATGGCCACTTGTCACAAGCTGAATAAAGAACTGAAAGAAGGGAAGTGTTTCTCCCCCTTTTATTTTATGTAAAGGAGGGAGTCTACTGACTGCAATAAGCATTCACCCTTGACTTATTTGAAGTTTCCTTTTCTTTGACGTGCCAGGCTGGGGTATCTACTCTCTATCCAGCAGGTAAGCAATCTTCAGTGCCATTTCCCCTTGCCTGGACATGTACCAGCTTTTATCAGACTTATACCTCTCCAGGGCCAGTTAAATGCATCAAAGCCATTCTACACCTGCACGTGAGGTTTTGCAGGATTGCTGTGCCGGAATCTGGACTACGGGGGTGCGGCTTGTAGAGTGCACAGTGTGTTGTGCTCTAACTCCTCCCAGGTGAACCCTGCTGGTGCATACTAACTGTTCTTTAATGTGCATTGATATAGTCCTGTTGCACGCTAGCAGAGTCTACATGGGGGAGTTAGAGTGCAACACACTGTTGCACTCTAAAAATCACACACCTGTAGTGCGGACTCCAGGGTCACGTCAACAAGTCTGAAAATTCTTGGGAAATTCTACAGACCAGATGAAACTGTTCTATAGGCAGTACATTTGTACATTTGACACCCTTACCCTAGAACCTCTACACTGGAAGCTACCCAACTGGCAGTGAAGATGCAGACAAAATGTTTCAAATGCTGATAGTCCTCCAGTGCCTTTCCACAGATTCCCTTACAGTGTTTCAGCATAAGGAACCATGGGATTCTCACCCCCAACCCATAGGGGTGAGTGCAGAAACAGTGACAACACTAAGTTGGGTGGGGCTTTGCAGTAGGGATGGTCACCCAGGCTCAGCTGTAACCTAGGTGGTCAGACCTGAGTGCCAGTCACCTGCGTTAACTCTGTAGTATAAACATAGCCAGAGTTTTTTAAATATAAATGTAACAGTACATTACTGACAGCCCCTCCACTAGTCCCAATTATTTCTGAGATTTGTCATCCTTGTTATGAAGATGAACTGCCACCTTTGTTTGCAATTTGAATGGAATTGCATATGTAATCTTCCTCCTCTGGCCTCTTATCTGGAAATCTCATCTGTACAACTGATGCTAATGAACGTGCAAGTTTTGGGTTAGTGCTGTTGTCAGTCAAGTCAGATGAACTGAATCAATACTTTGTACTAGTGAAATGAACCCAGTAACACTTACATCGGGTGTTTCTCCCTCCCCTCCTTTCCTTTTCCATTTCTACCACATTTCACCAATGTACTGTACTTGGCACCTGAATAAACACTTGCAAATATTTACAATTCCCCCACCTTTCCATAGCCTTTTTTGAGATCTCTCCCACAACTCCCTCATATAAAACAGTTGAGTTCCTCCTCTTTCTTAATATAAACATGGAACTAATGTGCACCTTGTCACAGTGGCCATCTGTTATGTGTATAGTAGTTATTCCTTGCTCACAGATTTAGTCGGGGTGCTCCTACTCATTTTGCATTGCAATCTATAACTTACAATGAATGATTCATTGAAGAGACAGAAAATAGGTTTGTTCTTTGTTAATAAACTGTAAATTATTCCCATATTCACAACTGTTTTCCTGTGATTTGTTCCATTCTCCAGGTAATATATACTGCTTATAAAGACATTTTAGTAAGATGGGCTCTGCTACTTACAATAAATGAAGTTCAACTTTACTATTAATGGACTTCATTTGTCACCACATCTAAACTTACATTTTTATAACGTATATTAAAAACTTTACCCGGTGAATACACTTCTTTCAACAATTGGTATGCAGTTGTCTACAAACACTTCACATTTGTTCCACGGGCAATGGCTCTGCCATTGCATCACAACTAGCCAGGGTTCATATTTTTGTTAAGATGAACTAACCTTGACACATTAGGAACTAACATGGCCTCTTCAACAATGGGCACGTGCTAACTTTCTCTCATCTTCTTGAACAAACCTTTTTATATTGCGGAGGATTCAAAGAAAATCCATGAGGACAATCCAAGAATTCAGCAATAGAGAAGTGACATTACATCCTTCTTGCGCCCATGTTGGTGCACAAGGTCAAAACTAGATTCTTCCATTCCTCTCTCTATGCTGCTTCTGTTTGCTCTATGGTGTTGAGATTGCCTGTTCTGCCCCCTCTTCAGAGGGTTAAGCTTTCTCTTGAGTGCCCTCATTTTCTCACGAGTTGGTTTCCATTTGATAACTTCATGTGGAAGTCTGTGTGTTCTCATTTGGAATACATGCACCAAATATATACAATGCTTCCTTCTGATTCTGGTGGAAACACGCTGCTGTTTGGTGATGAAGTCTTTCTAACCAATGCCTAGGATCTTTCACAGGCACTTACTTTAATGGGTCATGTCAGATACGTGCAGAAAGCCATTCCTGTTAGTCTCCCATTGCACCTAACCTTAGGAGAGACCAAATCTAACCATATGCACTGAGACTACAACAGAAGACATAGACATAGATGTTTACATAAACAGCTCCTTTCAGGGCTTCAGACAAAGATGGCATTCAATCATCGGTTTCAATATGGAGGGATTTTCTGTGCCCCCCAGAAGGCTGACATATCTGGCATGAAAGCAGATGTGTTTGGTGCTGTTGTGTCTCTCACAAACATCCCTGTCATGTATATTGCTGCAGACACTGAAAGCAACATCTATGGCAGCATGATACTTGTACATGACATAAGGCTGGTGAAAAACATTTCTGTAAAACATGCTACAATGAAATTTACCAGGATTGAACTGGATCAAAATAGCAGTAGTTTCTGCTATAGTGTCGTGTATAGTATAGTGTAGTGTCGACAGTATGTTTGACCAATTGACTTTCCTCTGCCAGAAAAACCATGTCGTCATGTGTGATTTCACCAGTCATACTACCATCTGGGAATGCCCCAATAAAGGCAACAATAAAGAAGAAGGTGAGGAGTGGGTAACAATAAACAACTCGACCTTATGATTTCAAGGACAAATGTACCTTCCAAAGTGCACAATGGGTCAAGGGGTAGCACTTTGCCAGCTGTGAAAATACAGGCAACTTGAGAAGGGAGGTCAAGGCAGAGATCCCAAAGATTGCAGCACAGACCAGTGCAAGTACCAATAGAGGATGCAGTACAAGCCAGGAAAACAAAGAACCTGCAGAGATTCAACTTTAGAAAGGCTGACTGGGAAGGTTTAATCTTTTGAATTGGATGAATCCATCTGTATTATCACTCCAACACATGAGCCCTGTGGGGGAATTTGTATCCCTGGTGTGGAAGACTGCCCAAAAGTACTTCCCTGGCTTTCAGAACAGACAGCTAACAACGAGAGAGATTTAAAACTGTTTGGCCTGAATCCTTTTGGTGAAGAAACAACTGGGCTTGGGGAAAATTCTTATGAGAGAGATTGGAAGGGAGCAGCATAACCACTGGAGAGAGCAGATTAAACAACAAACCTGTGCCGTGACAGCAAAAAATCACGGGGCACCATTTGTAAGCTGAACCCTGATGGACAACCACCAAAATGCATTGCTCCGGTCTGTTGGGGCTGGGGCAAAGGTGACCTGGCCTAGCGGATAGCATCAGGCATGGCCTCTGGTCCAGGTGCCAGTTACCAGGAATCAGGCTGGATTGGAATGCCAGGACCTCAGAGGCAGGGATGAAGAGTCGGTTACCAAAGGTTGGGATGAGTCAGAAGGTCAGGATAAGAAGGCAGAAACAGATAAACACTAGACCAGTGATCTCTGGCAGAGTGAAGCCCAAGTGTATGGGCAACTTCATTGTTTCCTCTGGCTCAAATAGGGGCGGCAGCCCAACCAGAAGTCTTGGAGCTCTCCCAATCAAAGTGTATGGGTGGGGCTTGTGCCCCAGATGGACTTCATGGATCCCAGTCCCAGCTACTGTCTGAGAGCTGCCAGAAGAAGGATTGCAGTATGATGATTCCCAGGACCCCACAGATCCAGCTTCAAGACTCCTGGGGCCAGACACACTGTCTCCCAATCACGTCACATACCAACTCCTCCTAAATGGCAAAACAACCTAGAAAACAGAACAACACCAAGAAGGATCTGTGGTCACTCCTCAGACAGTGAAGTCCACAACAAGCAACTTAATATTGAGGAACTGACAATAGCCATGAAAACCCTGAAATGTAGAAAAGCAGCTGTACTCAATGGTATATCTAATGAACTATTACTACACTTTTGGGATGACAGCACAGAGTTTTTTCAAATTGCTTCTATAACCACACTCGTATGAAAAGTCATTATCCAAGACAGTTAATAGAGTTTCTCAGTAAATCCAAAGAAAGTTCTTCTCCTGGTTTAAACAAATAAAATCAATTTCTAGCTGAGCAAAATGGTACTTAAGCAGTAACCCATTATAAAGCCTATTGTTGTGAGGAGATAAATAGTAATCTCAAAGGGTCCTGATTCTGTGAGGTAAGGAACATTGACAGTAGTAAGTTATGAGTATACTTCACCTTTCAGGAGTAGACACTGAAGATGTCCTATTATGCTGTTCTGCATATTAAATGGACCTCTACATTTTATTTTACATTATTTAATTGTCACCCCACCAGCCCTGTTTTAAGGCAAAGGTCTTATTTATATTAACCCAGGATTTCTGTAATTCCAATACATAAAAATACCTGTTTAAATTGCCTTCACTTCATAAATAATATTTATGAACAATTTAACAAAAGCAAACTATATACATAATCCTTGAAGTAAATGTACAAGGATAAACCTACAAATAAAATACATCACTTCACTCTCCAGAGGGACATATACCAACGAAAAATTAAAATAACTCATTTTTTAACCATTGTCTTGTCCTTCTTTCAGTTTGCATTTAGAATATTAAGTGCCAAATGCTATCTAACCTCCAATTCTTTTCTGAAGGCAATTATAGCAATATACTGTGTTTTTAATGTTGTAATGCTGATGCTAATTCCAATACATGTAAATAAACTGGCCTCAATGTAAACTTAATGCATCTCTGCTTACTTTTTTAAAATCTGGTTTGATATGGATTGGAAATGCTTTTTCTACTTTGAAAATGGGAACCCATTATACTGTGATTTGCCCGGAATTATTATAATACCCGTTTACATAAATGGAAATTTTGATTTTCTACAGCATTGGGCCCAAATTTAATGCACTTTTTTGTCTTAAACAGAGAGTCAAGTTGTTGGGATCCCTCTAGTTATTTAATACACAGCAAATCCTGTCCAATCCTACATAATCATTAGGGTCCCCTGGCAGCAGCAGCTTTGTAGTTCTGCTGCACTGGGAGGAGGGAATATTTAGTGGGGGACTTAATACTTACTAGCAAGTTCTCACCTCCCCATGGAAAGGGTGTGTTAGGATCATAGTGGCTCTGGTAAGACCATGAAAGTGCTCCACAAGGTTGTGCCAGTCCACATGTATTGGATTCCTTCCCCCACCCCACTTCCCTGCCTTGAAGCTACTCAGAACCCAGATCAGCAATTTGGGCTGTGTGTGTTTGGCTCAGAGATTGGGCACTATTGCATGGATTAGAAGTTTAAATACCTAACTGGAATGGTGAACTTCTAAATTCTATGTTGAGTGACTTTTTAAGATGGTGGTTGCAATAAAAATACACGTGTGTGTATAGCATACCATTAATACACTTCTCATGATGCTTTACAAACCTGAACAATACGTGTTGTTTACACCCTTGAAAGGTTGTGATCTGAGAAATGATGTAACCAGGATGTATAATGTCACTCAAATATCTTAGAAATGGGTCAGACAAAACTATTGCTTGACTTTGAATCTGGCCTTTTATGTTGCAATATGCATGCATTATCAGAAAAGTGGGTCATAATTATATCTGTATATTTAATGCATTCTATATAACACTGAGGCATCATGGGCCTCAACTGTTGAGGTGCTGTGTACCCACAAATTTTATTGAAGACAATGAGTGTGAAGGATGCTCAGTACTTCACAGGAATGGATTCCATATAAATACAGTTTCCTCAGAAATGCTCATATGCTCTATTCCCTCCAATAATGTGTCTACTTACTAAGCAAGGTGCTTCTTATTTGTCGACTGTGCTGTAGTCAGGGTGGTCGTGGAAAGGTTTGTCTTGCATTTCCCTCTGACAGTGACAGTGCTCTGTTCCATCCTTATGCCTAGTGGGAAGAAGTTGTGTATCTTCAAGTCAGATGCCAAGCCTGCTCAGCCTTAGGTTTCTGAGAGTTCCAGCCTCTGCTCTGTCAGGTGCAACATCTGCACTGAGTGGAGCCATTAGGGTGGGTCATATAGATGTGGTTGCTCAAAAGCTGCTATCTTATTTTAGGCTTTAAAGATTAGTTCCAGCACAAATGAAGCAGCTCTGGAACTGGAGAAGAGGTTATGTTGATAGTGAAGCACTGGGTGATGCACTTTCATTGGTCTGTTTAATCAAGTAGTCATGTCCTTCATGCTGGACCAGCTTCCGCAAGGCTTTCACAGCCATTCCTTAGCTAGACAATGCAATGTGCTTTAGCTTAGAAGTGATGAAGGCATGAATGGCCATGGATAAGCTTGTATCTGATAGGAAAGGACACAGTCTCCTAGCAAGCTAAAGGTGAATAAGGTGCTTCTGGGCACTACTGCTGTTTGCCTGTTTCGTATCATCTATGTATTCAGAAAGAGCCCTAGAGTGCACACTACTTTAGAACATCTGATGACAGTCATTCTGTAGGATACTAGTTCCAAGTTCATCTCAGGCCCTTGAAATACACAGGTGATGCTGATGTAATCAAGGAAGTATTATCTAGATTGAACTTAAGCCATATGATTCTCTTCCAGGTACTTAACTCTCTCAGACACTGGGGACACCTTAAAGAACAAGGTATAGGTGTATTGGTAGCAGTGAAGCATGTAGTATCCCACTGTCTTTCCTAGTTTTCTCGTTTACATTGAATAGGAGTGGGCCTTGAGTGGACGCAACAAGTAACAGATTGTTGGGGTGAAGAGGCAGCTTCCCATCACAATCCTTCAGAACCTGTTAAAGAAAGGAAGCACAGCCCAGTGGTTAGGGCATTAGCCAGATTGAGACACCTGTTATCAAGTCCTTGCTGTACCACAGACTTCCTGTCTGACTTTGGGTAAGTCATTTTGCCTCTCTGTCTCCATTCCCCATCTGTAAAATGTGGATAATAGCACTGCCCTACATCAAAGGGGGTTGTGAGGATAAATACATTAAAGATCGTAAAGCACTCAGATAATATGGGTGATGGAGGCTATGTAAGTGCCTAAGATATATCAAGAGAAATGAGCAAAAATAAATTAAGGTTCTATTCTGTCAAGTGCTGAGCACTGATCCAGCAAGGCACTTAAGCATGTTAACTTTGATCATGTAGGTAATCATATTGCCTTGAGTGGGGATCAAACCCTTATTATAACCCTTTCAGTCTTGGCAGGCCTCCTAGATCTGCCAGCAGTACTTCATGGTTGACCATGTGGAAAACTGCTGATAGATTTAGTTGATAGGTTATTAATAACCCTGAGCTCCCTGTGTGTATATTGTAATAATTTTTCATGATAACTATTAGACGTTTGTCTTGATTTACCACAGGGCTCAGATTACCCAAGATGATATTGTTATGCTTCCACATAGCTTCAGTAACGAAGAGGCAGATTCTGATAGCCCCTTACTCCACAAATAGTTTAGCTGACTGCAAAGGGGGTGCTCGTGAAGTAAGTTGCTATTTAACATGGGTAATATTCAATGACAGAATTGGCCCTAAGTTAATTGGGCATCTTTCTCAAATGTTTGATAGTACAGAAGACAGCTTTACTGTGCAACCTTTTTCAAAAATTTCATGTCTTAATGTCCCACTTCACTCTCACATTTTTGATCTGTCCTTTTAAAAGCGCAGAGTTTTTTTTTTAAATTAACCTTAAATAAACTTTACGCAGTACCTTATAGAACATGCATGAAATCCAATGAGTAAATAGTTTTAATCTTAGCGGTCCGTTTTCTTTTCACATATTAGTGTGCTCTCTGTTTAGCATGCTTTTGTGATGGAGTATATAAACTCCATACCAGTGACAAAGGGGTTAAAAAGCTACTGTTGGCAAGTCGGACTCATCTCTTCTGGCTCTGTCAGTCATGTGGGAGTAGCCCAGGGGGTTAAAAACAGGAACTTCCAAACACCTGGTAGGCAGCTCTGGGAGAGAGCAGACAATAGCTCTACAGTGTGCAGGAGGAACCCCTGGAGAACTTCAGGAAACTTGTTCTCCATAAGGACACTCACTGATCTCATATCCCTGAAAGGAGGCAGCAGACTCCAGTATACTGCCTGGGCAGGCAAGCTCCATGGCGAGCTGTCAAGCATTTGGTGCTGCAAGATACCCTCCTCCCCTCCCAAGTAGTGAATCTGGGACCATACTGGAAGGACTTGGGGAGTGGGAGCCAGAAGCCTCACCCCCTTCAAATGGTGTCAGACTGTTAGCCCTAATTTTGTACTGTGAGGACCCCAGTTTGTGCATACTGAGGTGCCCCACAGACTTGGCAGCACTGGGGCAGCGGGAGGTGCCTGTCAGCACCCCAAGAAATATGACACATGTATGCTGTTCTTCACGTCCCTTTTCATCATACAAAGCTTTCCCTTCTCATTTAGAGTATTATAAGTATTCCAATCAAATCACAGTCTATTAGGTCCCCATTTTTCAAAGAGTATAGTAATTTCCCATCAACATCAAGCAGATGTGACTGATGCATTTTCTGTTTTAAGGCCTGGAAGCACTAGTTTATTTTCTCACTGCAATTATTTGCATTTACTAAACAGTGCTGCAAAAATAAATCTCTGTTTAGGCTACTCTTAGAAAAATAGGTTGAATATATTTGCAATTTTAAAAGAATATATTGCATTGGAGCAGCTAGTGCTGAATCTGTGCTTGCATGTTTTAATGTAATTAAAGTAAATAAATTTGGCCACACTCAAAATGCTCTTTAAAAATAGATGGAGAGTCATTTTAGAGCAAACAAACCCAAATTCACTACGTTTTGTAGCATCAGAGACTCACATTCTTATCAAAACACATGGCTTGCATAACATTAATATTACATATTGGGTCCAATTGTACTTTTTAATGTTCAATAACTTAAAATAACTCATGTCATGCTTTAGTGGACACAGACTCTCATGATTAATATTGTGCCACACTAGTGTAAATGTTGTGTTGAAATGTTCCCAAGTCATTATTTAAAGATAAGCATACATCTAGGTTGGTTACAGAAAACTTATTTAATAGAGGCTAGTTAGGCAACACTGAATGATAAACTACTCTTTACTCAAAAGTAAAATGATTAGCTAAGCAAACAGAAATGCAATTACCACTTACACAACACTATGATTATATTTACACTCAGATAAACTAGTGTATTAATGGGTGATCAGTTCACCAACAACAGAGTGAAGTACAGCCTTATAACCCTGGAACCTAATGGTACCCTTCAGATGTTAATAGGAGCTCTCCCCCAGTTTAGTTTACTCCTTTTATATTCCTTTATTATACTAATTACCATTAAACTGTGCTTTATCATAATTATATTTCTGCCATCTACCTTAGTGGTTTTTTAATATTAGACTTTATTTAAATTAAATCTGCACCAATATCCTTCCCATACTATCAGTATAGATAGCATTTTAATAAGACATTCACAATTTTTTAAAACACTCATTAAACACCTTGCTCAAACCAGTCATAACCAAAACATAATGGAAGCATAACCCTCGGTCATGTTCTTTCTAACTCTTACTTTCCCATAAATCTGTATCTCCAACTTACCTCAACTTTCTCATACTAGCCATTTCAATTTCCCATACTCCTCTACACTTAGGCTAACTTAGGCCCAAAACTTGACTTCTACTTATTTCTTAACTTAAACCGTCCTATAGGCTACACTAGGTACAGTCATGGATCATCTTCTATCATGGATAGGGAGTATTGTGTCTACATAGTTTCTTAATAATTTATAACCAGATTCCATTGTGAAACCCCATTCCCCCAGGAGAGAGGTAAATAGTGGGGTCCCCCAAGGATCTGTACTGGGATCAGTGCTGTTCAACATATTCATAAATGGTCTGGAAGAGGAGGTAAACAGTGAAGTGGCAAAATTTACAGATGATACAAAACTACTCAAGATAGTTAAGTCCAAAACAGACTGCAAAGAGTTACAAAGGGATCTCACAAAACTGGGTGACTGGGCAACAAAATGGCAGATGAAATTCAGTGTTGATAAATGCAAAGTAATGCACATTGGAAAACATAATCCCAACTATACATATAAAATTATGGAGTCTAAATTAGCTGTAACTACTCAAGAAAGAGATCTTGGAATCATTGTGGATAGCTCTCTGAAAACATCCACGCAATGTGCAGCAGCAATCATAAAAGGTAACAATGTTGTGAATCATTAGGAAAAGGATAGATAATAAGACAGAAAATATCATATTGCCTTTATATGAATCCATGGTAGTCCAACATCTTGAATACTGTGTATAGATGTGGTCGCCCCATCTCAAAAAAGATATATTGGAATTGAAAAAGGTTCAGAAAAGGGCAACAAAAATGATTAGGAGTATGTAACAGCTTCCATGTGAGGAGAGATTAATAAGACTGGGACTGTTCATCTTAGAAAACAGATGACAAAGAATAGATATGATAGAGGTCTCTCAAATTATGACTGGTGTGGATAAAGTAAATATGAAAGTGTTATTTACTCCTCATAAGATAAGAACTAGGGATCACCAAATAAAATTAATAAGCAGCAGGTTTAAAACAAACAAAAGGAAATATTTTGTCAACCTGTGGAACTCTTTGCCAGAGGATGTTGTGAAGGTCAAGACTATAACAGGGTTCAAAAAAGCACTAGATAAGTTCATGGAGGATAGGTCCATCAATGGCTATTAGCCAGGATGCACATGGATGCAAAACCATGCTCTGAAGTGTCCCTAGCCTCTGTTGGGAATGGGCAACAAGGTGATTACCCATTCTGTTAATTCCCTCTGAAGCACCTGATATTGGCCACTTTCGGAAGACAGGATACTGGGCCAGATGGACCATGGGTCTGACGCAGTATGACCGCTCTTATGCTCTTATAAATTTGAGTTGGAAAACTGAAAATTGCCAACTGTACTATAAGATAAAGGAGAAAGATGATGCAAAATTTGGAGAGGAATCGTCAAATACTTCATAGAATCATAGAATCATAGAATCTCAGGGTTGGAAGGGACCTCAGGAGGTCATCTAGTCCAAACCCCTGCTCAAAGCAGGACCAAACCCAATTAGATCATCCCAGCCAGGGCTTTGTCAAGCCTGACCTTAAAAACCTCTAAGGAAGGAGATTCCACCACCTCCCTAGGTAGCCCATTCCAGTGCTTCACCACCCTACTAGTGAAAAAGTTTTTCCTAATATCCAACCTAAACCTCCCCCTCTGCAACTTGAGACCATTACTCCTTGTTCTGTCATCTTCTACCACTGAGAACAGTCTAGATCCATCCTCTTTGGAACCCCCTTTTAGGTAGTTGAAAGCAGCTATCAAATCCCCCCTCATTCTTCTCTTCTGCAGGCTAAACAATCCCAGTTCCCTCAGCCTCTCCTCATAAGTCATGTGCTCCAGCCCCCTAATCATTTTTGTTGCCCTCCGTTGGACTCTTTCCAATTTATCCACATCCTTCTTGTAGCGTGGGGCCCAAAACTGGACACAGTACTCCAAATGAGGCCTCACCAGTGCCGAATAGAGGGGAATAATCACGTCCCTCGATCTGCTGGAAATGCCCCTACTTATACAGCCCAAAATGCCGTTAGCCTTCTTGGCAACAAGGGCACACTGTTGACTCATATTCAGCTTTTCGTCCACCGTAACCCCTAGGTCCTTTTCTGCAGAACTGCTGCCCAGCCATTCGGTCCCTAGTCTGTAGCAGTGCATGGGATTCTTCCGTCCTAAGTGCAGGACTCTGCACTTGTCCTTGTTGAACCTCATCAGATTTCTTTTGGCCCAATCCTCTAATTTGTCTAGGTCCCTCTGTATCCTGTCCCTACCCTCCAGCGTATCAACCACTCCTCCCAGTTTAGTGTCATCTGCAAACTTGCTAAGGGTGCAGTCCACACCATCCTCCAGATCGTTGATGAAGATATTGAACAAAACCGGCCCCAGCACCGACCCTTGGGGCACTCCACTTGATACCGGCTGCCAACTAGACATGGAGCCATTGATCACTACCCGTTGAGCACGACCATCCAGCCAGTTTTCTAGCCACCTTACCGTCCATTCATCCAGCCCATACTTCCTTAACTTGCTGGCAAGAACACTGTGGGAGACTGTATCAAAAGCTTTGCTAAAGTCAAGAAATAGCACATCCACTGCTTTCCCCTCATCCACAGAGCCAGTTATCTCATCATAGAAGGCAATTAGGTTAGTCAGGCATGACTTGCCCTTGGTGAATCCATGCTGACTGTTCCTGATCACTTTCCCCTCCTTTAAGTGGTTCAGAATTGATTCCTTGAGGACCTGTTCCATGATTTTTCCAGGGACTGAGGTGAGACTGACTGGCCTGTAGTTCCCCAGATCTTCGTTCTTCCCTTTTTTAAAGATGGGCACAACATTAGCTTTTTTCCAGTCATCCGGGACCTCCCCCGATTGCCATGATTTGTCAAAGATAATGGCCAATGGCTCTGCAATCACATCGGCCAACTCCTTTAGCACCCTCGGATGCAGTGCATCCGGCCCCATGGACTTGTGTTCGTCCAGCTTTTCTAAATAGTCCCGAACTACTTCTTTCTCCACAGAGGGCTGGTCACCTCCTCCCCATACCGTGCTGCGGAGTGCAGCCGCCTGGGAGCTGACCTTGTCTGTGAAGACAGAGGCAAAAAAAGCATTGAGTACACTAGCTTTCTCCACATCCTCTGTCACTAGGTTCCCTCCCTCATTCAGCAAGGGGCCCACACTTTCCTTGACTTTCTTCTTGTTGCTCACATACCTGAAGAAACCCTTCTTGTTACTCCTAACATCTCCGGCTAGCTGCAATTCCAAGTGTGATTTGGCCTTCCTAATTTCACTCCTGCATGCCTGAACAATATTTATATACTCCTCCCTGGTCATTTGTCCAATCTTCCACTTCTTGTAAGCTGCTTTTTTGTGTTTAAGACGAGCAAGGATTTCACTGTTAAGCCAAGCTGGTCGCCTGCCATATTTACTTTTCTTTCTACACATCGGGATGGTTTGTTCCTGCAACCTCAATAAGGATTCTTTAAAATACAGCCAGCTTTCCTCGACTCCTTTCCCCCTCATGTTATTCTCCCAGGGGACCTTGCCCATCAGTTCCCTGAGGGAGTCAAAGTCTGCTTTTCTGAAGTCCAGGGTCTCTGTTCTACTGCTCTCCTTTCTTCCTTGTGTCAGGATCCTGAACTCAACCATCTCATGGTCACTGCCTCCCAGGTTCCCATCCACTATTGCTTCCTCTACTATTTCCTCCCTGTTTGTGAGCAGCAGGTCAAGAAGAGCTTTTCCCCTAGTTGGTTCCTCCAGCACTTGCACCAGGAAATTGTCCCCTACACTTTCCAAAAACTTCCTGGATTGTCTGTGGACCGCTGTATTGCTCTCCCAGCAGATATCGGGGTGATTAAAGTCACCCATGAGAACCAGGGCCTGTGATCTAGTAACTTCTGTTAGTTGCTGGAAGAAAGCCTCGTCCACCTCATCCCCCTGGTCTGGTGGTCTGTAGCAGACTCCCACCACGACATTACCCTTGTTGCTCCCACTTCTAAATTTAATCCAGAGACTCTCAGGTTTTTCTGCAGTTTCATACTGGAGCTCTGAGCAGTCATACTGCTCTCTTACATACAACACAACTCCCCCACCTTTTCTGCCCTGCCTATCCTTCCTGAACAGTTTATATCCATCCATGACAGTACTCCAATCATGTGAGTTATCCCACCAAGTCTCTGTTATTCCAATTACATCATAATTCCTTGACTGTGCCAGGAGTTCCAGTTCTCCCTGCTTGTTCCCCAGGCTTCTTGCATTTGTGTATAGGCATTTAAGATAACTCACTGATTGTCCTGCTGTCCCAGTATGGGGCAGGAGCCCTCCCCTCTTGCACTCACCTACTTGTGCTTCCTCCCAGTATCCCACTTCCCCACTTACCTCGGGGCTTTGGTCTCCTTCCCACGGTGAACCTAGTTTAAAGCCCTCCTCACTAGGTTAGCCAGCCTGCTTCCAAAGATGCTCTTCCCTCTCTTCATCAGGTGGAGCCCATCTCTGCCTAGCACTCCTTCTTCTTGGAACACCATCCCATGGTCAAAGAATCCAAACCCTTCTCTCCGACACCATCTGCGTAGCCATTCGTTGACTTCCACGATTCGACGGTCTCTACCCCGGCCTTTTCCTGCCACAGAGAGAATGGACGAGAACACCACTTGCGCCTCACAAGTTACTTCACAAGTTACTTCACAACTTACTTCACAAGTTACTGGTCATAAAAAAAATCACATCAATGCAGTTGGCTTCTGTCTGTTTCCCTCTAGTTCTCAACTAGCTGAGATATATTCCTTCATCATCTGGAATGCTGTGGGCTCCTTTAATTCTTTTTCTGGCTGTATTTTTTTTAAAAAGGTTTTAATTATGCAAATGTTATTCGTGATTTTTGTGGTGGTCAGTTATTCCTATTCTTAATGACTTCATAGGAATTAGACAAATGTCTTTGAGGTGGATAATTTGGCTGGAAATCTCATTAAAACAGTCTTTTGTGTGCTATTTTGATACTTCTTGCTTCTGCCTGGAGGTGACAGTGATATTGAGATGGGTCCAAACTGCAAGTTCAGATCCAGATCTAAAACTTCCAGAAGTTCAGGGTGTTTGGATCTAGGGTTTTACTGTAGAAAAGAGCTAGGGGCCAGCAGCTCTGTCTAGATCAGGATTTGCACTTTCTGAAAGTTGGTTAGTGCTAAAGATGGGAGAACACGTTTGTACAAGAAACTCTCCTTGAAACTCCCCTCCGCATCCCAATCGAGAAAGGCATAAAGCAAGGAGATACAATTTCACCGAAACTATTCACCACCTGCCTCGAAATGGTTATGAGCAAGATCAATTGGAGGAGTGGTGTCAACATAAACGGAGAGAGATTATCTCATCTCAGATTTGCAGACGACATTGTACTAATTGCCGAAAGCACCAACCAACTGCAGAGCATGCTACGAAGACTCGACAAGAAAAGTAGTCAGGTCAGCCTGAAAATGAACCGCTGCAAAACGAAATATATGCGATCAGACGTCTTATGAAAAGCCCGAATAACGGTAACAGGAGAAGACATCGAAGAAGTGGAACAGTACATATATTTGGGCCAAGAAGTTAATATGCGTCAAGACCTGAACAGAGAACTCCCGCGAAGGATTCGGGCAGGATGGTGTGCATTTAATTCCATCAAGGACGTCCTCAAAGGAAAAATTGACAAGACCACACTTAAAAATATTTTCAATTCAGCAGTGCTGCCAGCCATGCTGTATGGCAGTGAAACGTGGGCACTGACGAAGAGAGAAGAGCAACGGCTGTTGGTAGCTGAAAGGGCAATGGAACGAGCTATGTTGGGAATCTCCCTTCTGGATCGTATACCAAATGAAATCATCAGAGAATGCAGCGGTGTGAAAGATATTGTCGTGGAAAGCAGACATAACAAGATGTGATGGGCGGGCCACACAGCACGGCTCACGGATAACAGGTGGACCGCAATCATTGCTGAGTGGTACCCACGAGAACAGAAAAGACCCCCCGGTCGGCCTCCAAGAAGATGGGAAGATGACATCGTTAAATGTTTCGGACGAACGTGGAGAAGAAAGGCAAGAGTGCGAGAAGAATGGCAGACGTGTTGTGATCGGCGCAGTCTTAACGACAGCTGAAGTCCGATCGATCCAGGTGATCCAGGTGAATGTTGGGGAGTTATTCGGATCTAGGATATTGACTCAGAGCCATCTCTAGTGAAAAGGTGCACTAGTAATATACAAATGGAGACTTGAACCCAACTCTTCTGGACCTCATAAAAATTCCATTCACATTTGTTTCAAGTTTTGGGTGAAATCTTGGGCTCAAGAGTTTCTTGTACAAATGTGTTCTCCCATCTTTAGCACTAACCAAATCAACTTTTAACTCCAAAATGCTTTTGACAAAATGTAAATAGAAGAGTGTTCAGTGTTTATCTCTTGTTTATACTTGGTATTAATGAACAACAAAGAGAACTGGATTTTTAAATCTCATGTTGCAGGTCAATTATTTTATTGATGCACGATTGTGTCTTCAATCAAAGCTTTCTGTCTTTTGGCTTTTTTGTTAAATAAAATTCTCTTTTTGCTCTTAAAATCATGACAAACAAATACACTCACCAAAAACCCTCACAACCTGTCAGGGTTCCCTCCCCACTCTAAACTCTAGGGTAAAGACTTGGGGGCCCGCATGAAGAGCCCCTAAGCTTATTTTTACCAGCTTAGGTTAAAACCCCCAAGGTACAAAATTCCCTGCACCCTGAGAAATGCTTCTTTCGCTGCCACCATCAAGTGTCTAACAGGAATCCAGGAAAGGAATCACTTGAACTTCCCTCCCCCACAAAATACCCCCTCAAGCCGTACACCCCCTTTCCTGGGAAGCTTGAGAACGATCTTCCAACCAATTGGTTACACAGTGATCTAAAAACCCACCCCCTGGGTTTTAACACCATAGAAAACAGTCAGCTTCTTAAAAGAAGGATTTTATTAAAACAAAGAAGGTAAAATCATCTCTGTAAAATCAGGATGGTAACTAATTACAGGGTACTCAATTTCCAAACTCAGAGGGATTCCCCCTCTGGCAAAACTTAAAGCTACAGAAAAAGAAAGGAGTAACCCCTCCCTCTCCCTCTAACACAGGGAACACACCAAGCAAAATAAACAGAAATCTACTCGCTATGCTATCTAAACTTACTTTAGAAAAGTGAGTACTGGTGAGGAGACTGATTTTCTGTAGGTTCTTTCTGTCTTCCAAGATCACTCCGTGTCTGACAAAGACACACACACAAAGCTTTCCCCCTCCCAAGATTTCAAAGTATCTTGTCCCCCCATTGGTCAGATGCCAGCCAGGTCAGGTGTCAGTCTGGCTGCCTGCATTTCTTAACCCTTTACTGGTAAGAGGATTGTATAGCACTGCATCAGATCCTCTCCCCCTTCCCTTTATATTCATGACACAACCCTTTAACCATTATTTGCCCACATTTGGGGTCCAATCTTGCAACTTGTAACCCTGTGATGGTGTGTATACCCCACACTGGCAGAGAAAACAAGAGTCAGAGCACTATCATTGTACTTGGTTTTGGGCCAGAGACATTTAGGATTGGGCCCAGCTGGGAAGGAGCTGTGTGGCTGAATAAAGGATGAGTCCCAGCTATTAGAGGCTAATAAAAGAAGGACTTCATGGCAGTAGAAGGGAGGCAGGAGGCCTGGGGCAGAGCAGGCCTTAGGATCCTGTCCCAAGAAGGGAACTCTGGCAAAGAGACAGGAGAGAAACTGGGAAATACAGGAGTGAAGTGAGACTTGACAAAGGGAAGGATCTCAGGGAGGCTTCCTGGAGGTTTGGTTTCTGGAGGAAAGAGACATGGACAAACATGGAGCCTTGGGAGTTGCAGACAGAAGCTGGGTCCAGGGAAGAAAGTCCTGGAATATATTATTAGAATATAGCTATTCGGGCCTGCCTGTAAAGGCCTATTCTTTAAGAATTTAGGTGTATTTTTATCACTTAGCTAGTTATAGAGGTATAAAACAAAGAATCAAAATCACAAGTCTGCCTGTGTATGGGCCTTCTCTCTATAGGATAGTCTGAGGCCTTGTTCTTAGGCTAAGGCCTTTGACTAAGCAGCAGGGGCAGCCATAATCTGGGAAGCGTACAGTCACATCCTCACATTCCAAACTAGTCACATTGAAATAAGGTGCAATTGGGCTGTTAGGAAGACGATCCTGTCCTGATAATGCCCATCACCACCAGATAAAGAAACAGATCTTATGCTTAAAGAAAACTTAGTTTGATAGCATCCTGTCTGACAAGAAATCATTTATCCATGGTTGTGGTTGCAAAACCCTCATTTCTGTATGTTTTATCTTTATGGCCCCCACTTTTCTATTGTTAATCTGTCTGGTTCTCTAATTGTTTCTGTCTGCTGTATAATTAATTTTGCTAGGTATAAGTTAATTAGGGTAGTGTGATATAACTGGGTAGAGAATTATGTTACAATATGTTAGGATTGGTTAGTTAAATTTCAGTAAAATGATTGGTTAAGGTATAGCTGAGAATATTACTATATAAACCGGGGTCAAACAGGAAGTGGGTGGGAAATTGGAATCATGCTTGCTGGAAATTAACCCCAGTAAACATTGCATTGTCTGCACTTCAGACTTATGGTCTTTTGCTGCTTGCTGTCTGCGTGACAAGAACCAGGTAAGTGGGAAGGTGAAGGGAAAGCCCTCTGACATGTGTTGTTCAGTACAAGATCAGGAAAAGACTCGGCAAAGCCTGGGGAGGAGTAAAGCACCTGTGAAGGAGTGAGCCTTGGGCAGGAAAAGGGCCTAGTGACAGTCCAAGATAAGAAGTAAGTCCAGATAGGCAAGAAGGAATCTGAAGAAGCAGATCTTGGGTGCATGCTACAGGATGTCTGGATTGGAACTGAGACTAGAGGGAAGGCCTCGGTTTCCCTACCAGCCACTGAGGAGGGTGACATAAAAGGGACCTTGAGATAAGGGGTGTAACGACCACCGAGCACAAAGTTAGGCTGAAGACCTGGTGTTACGTTATTGAATTACTGTTTTGGAGGATTAGGTTACTCAAGAAATGGTGGGACTGAATGTGACCTATTTTGAGGGTGGAGTCATTAGAAGCACCAGACCATCACAGTGCCTGAATAGCTCCCAGACGGAAGGTGTCTCAATGCTGCATCCAGCTACCAGAGGGTGTGCCAGCTGGTGAGTCACTCTTCTACAAGACCTTACTGGTGTGATGCATCAATGGGACTATACAGCTGAGTGAGAAATGTAGGCTTAGGTCCTTTTGAACTGAGTTGAAAAATCAGACTTCATTAATTTTCTTCTTTGTTTTTCTTTTTCTAATGAGTGGGAACAACAGAAATAATAGCCGTTACGTAGGGAGTCACACTGTCATAGTGGAAAATAATAGACTTGGTTGACAGGGAAATGGTAGATGGGAATTGGGTGGGAGAAGAAACATCTTGTGTGATTCTCAAACAATTTCTTCTGATCCATGCAGTCCAATAGGGGGAAAAAAATTCATTGGAAGCATGCAACATGCAGTGCCTAGTACCGTTATCACTATAGTTTAGGGGAGGGGGAATCAGGACTCCTGAGATCTCTGAAGTTAACCCAGTATATGACACAGGTAAGTTTTTCAACCTCTCTGGACCAGATTGTGGGTGCACAAGAGGGGACATAGGGCACAGTGAGCCTTTTTGCTTTGCCACCACCTGGCACACCTAGATTCTCACACTTATTAGGGAAATTGTAGTGCATCCTACAACTCTAGATACCACCAGCAAGATAGAGTCCTGGACCCTATTCTGTTTTGAAGACCAGAAGCGAGCACATACTGCAGCTCCAAAAAGGAGGAGTAGTCCTGAGCATGTTTCCTCCAGGGATCCTGGAAGCATCCCTCCTGCCTCACCTCAGCAAAGGCAGAATGATTCCAGGAACTTTTGCTGTTAGTGTCCCTCTGTACCCACCCTTTCTGTGGGTATGGCCTATAAAAACCCTCCGTGTTTACCCACTTTGTAAAAGGGGTGTAATAATAGGTATCTGCTTCCACAGTGAGTCTCGTGAGGCTTAATTACCTTTTGGAGAATACAGTGAATGAAAGGCTCTATGTAAATTCAGTTGTACCGGAAAGATCCCTGGCACTGAAGTGTTCGTTGCCTGAACTGAGCAATTAGTACTATTATTTATATTTTTTATGGTAATGACTTGACACCAGCCAAGACTGGGACCCCGTTGTGCTAGGGGGTAGTAGACAGTCCGTGCCCCAAAGAGCTAAATAGATAAGACTTCCAAAGGGTACAGGAAAGTGATAAAACATATGGGCAGTGAACAATGTAGTGGTGGCAAATGTCATGTTAGTTCCACAACTTTTTTGGGGTGTGGTTTCATTAGGAAGGCATTAGCTAATTATGTTATCGTTTTCCCTGTACACATACAACGATGTGGTTTATTTTTGTTCTAGATGCTAAGTGTTATACTAGGATCCTACCGGGCTTACATTAATTTGGCAAACTTGGGAGTGCCTTAAAGGCAAAGAACAAGACCAAGCGTCTGCCTTAGGGTGTCAGAAGTGTGTGTGCAATTTGTCTAGATTTGTTTACCGGGGAAAGTTTGGGTTGCTGCTTTGATCAGTCACTACCAATGGGGGTAGCTGCTCAACACCACAAAGTGCTAAAGTGCTAGCATTAATAATGCTTGGTGTATTCTATTTGGGATCCTGGTAATGCTGATAAGGGCCAAATAGAAAGTCTCAGTACAAGTGTCTAGGCCATGCATAAGGATGCTGATAGGGTTTGTTTAAAGTAATCTCCTCAGAAGAGAAGTTGTGCTGAACTCACCGTAATCATTGCTATATGGCAGATCGTTGACCCTGAAATCCATCTACCTTCCTACCTGGGACAACACATACAACTCTTTATGAGGTTGGGATCTACCTAGGAGAACAGAGGAAAGAGTGGAAACTTCAGTGTCAGTGTGGACAATGGTCAAACTCATAATTTGATGGGGAAGCATCCACCCCTTACACCATAACATGCAACTTACTGTAAGGGGAGAAATAGCACTGTATTTGATGGAAGATTAGGATGGTTCACGTGAGGCAGACACCTTTTCCAGTAGAATACCAAAGAATGGCAAGGAGAAATGCATTCTTTTAGAAAAGGGGCTGTTGAAGAATTTCTATTCATTTGTTTTTTTATCTTCACTTCATTTGTTTTGTATGGAAGACTATGTATTTTTCTGCAAGACTGCAGTTTCTGGTCTAACCAGTCAAGCAAATGAACAATTGAGTACTGTCCTTAGTAGTAACGTTCCCTGGAAGCTACTGTGCCAGAGCTGAATGGTTTTTTTGCCTAAACTCTAGTAAAACTCTACAGTTAAAAATTATTTGTACTCTTGTAAAAAGGGGTAATATAAATGATCAAAATAATGTAATTATAATAATTAGCAAATTGTGAAGAAAGCTCTTTAAGACATATAACTGCAGTGTCAAACTACTATCACTATAATTTATGGGCTGACATTTTACCTGAGTTTTAAGCAACTCTAACAATTGCTTTCCTACTCGTTAAAATAAGTGCATAGTTCTGAGTAATTATGGTATAAAGTTATATGGTACACTGATTCCAGACTGTGAGACAGAGCCTTCTGATAGAAGTAAATCCATAATCCACTGCAACATTCCTTCTATATTTTAACCTGATTTCTTCTGAACTCTAGTAAGAAATTATTGAAATATATTTTGTTCAGCCTCTTTTTTTCTTGACAGTGGCACCAACGTGTGGAGAAGTTACCTTTTGTAACAGGAAAAGGAGAATTATGAATGTGCTGGGGATGTGGCAGCTGTTGTCTGCCTTTATGTTGCTGCTGTTGGAAAATACAGAACACACTGGTGACTCGGTCTATTATTAGAGAATGAATTTCAGCAGCTGCCTAACAATGTAAAGACAAAACATAAAAAGGAATATTGGATTTCTATTTTTCCCCAGATACCATGATGAGAGGACGGGGGTAAGAGGTGATCTGTTTCTGAAATAATCACCGCTACATTAAAGTTGCAGTTAGGGGCTCATTGCTGAGTGGCAGATTTTATACTAGGTTTGTGGATTTATTCAGGTGAACCCCATTCCTATCTAATGACTCATCCCTTTCTTAGTCAATTTTTGCAGAAGAGTGCAAAGTCCTTTTGGTAGCAGCTATCCCCAGGCCCTCATGTTTGACTTTGCTGGAAATCTAGTTTCTAAAACTGTCTATGTGTGTCAGTGTCTCTGCGTAGATCAGAAGTGGTTGCTCATTGTGTACCTTTGCTAGGTACTTAATGAATTTATAAGGCATAAGCAAACTTTACTAGAAGAGGCCTACCTACCTACAGGATGGGGAAACAGAGTTCTAATTCTGGCTTTAATGCTGACTCCCTTTGGGCAAATCACGGAACCACTTTGCCTTAGAAGAATCAGAGTGGTCCAGTAGATAGGATATGACGTATGTACAGTTCAGGGGACCAGAGGCTCTCTTCTTAGCTGTGGCACTGACCGTGGGCAAGTCCCGTCATTTCTGTCTCTGCCTCACAGGGCTGATCAAGCAGAAGTAGATGAGCAAGAAGAGCCTGCACTCTTGGGGGTTCTATTATTGGATCATGAAGAAAAGCAGGGGTCTGACCTGCAGCCACCCCAGTAACCTGTGCAGCCACCCATTTTTTCTAATACTCATACTCTAGGGATAAGCTCTTGCCAGTGTCCAGGCTTCTGTGGTCTTGTGTCAATACAAACATCCTCCTGTCAAGATGCAAGCCCAGTTCAGGCTCACTGAACTTTGCACCCATAACTTAAACTTCACTGCGTTTACCCACCCCTTAATCATAGCTCCACTTGTGCGTTCTACAGTAGATGATGTCTCAGAAGATGAAACAAGTTTGGCTGCACACAATAAAACCGCCCAACATCTTGTGTTTGGAAAAACTTTCTAATCTCCCCTAAGCCATCTGCTTCTTTAGAAGTGAGGAACTGCTGGCTGCCCTGGAGCCCTGCACCGCTGTGTGTCGGAGGGTCTGCTCTATAATTTATGGAGCATAATAATTCTATAACTGTAATGCTAATTATATATTACCACTTTTTATAACCGCACATAGAGAAATGATTTATAACTTAACAGTTTTACAAGAGCTTAAGATGGTCTATTAGCTGAAAATTAGCATTCGTGCTATAGCTTCCAGGGACTTTTACTGTTAAGGACAGTATGCAGTTGCTGCTCAGTTGCTTGAATGATCTTGCCAGAAACTGCAGTCTAACAGATGCAGGTCCAGAGTCCAGAATTTCAGTAATGAGTTCTTTATTGAAGCACTTCCACTTTTAGTCTCTCCCCACAGAGGCAGGGAAAAATCCAGAGGGGTGGAGGGCTTTAAGGGTGAATAAACCAACACTCTGTGGTAGCTAAGCTGGCCAATGGGCCTGCAGCCTGTGGAGAGAAGGAAGAATTTCCAGGGGCAGGGTTCAAACTGGGTCACTTCTCACTAGGGAGATGTGGGAGGAATCAGCTTCTGGGAGAGGTTGAGCTGCCTTTCAGTACGGGGGGGATGAGGAAGAATTGTAACATGGGTGCATTCAGATGGAGGCTCCTCTCAATCCTTGCAATGCTTCCCTTTACAGGCAGAATTTGTGAGAGTGGACCACAATTCAATTTCTCCATGTCTGATTTCCATTTAGATTGCGTGAACATGGTGGTTCCAATGTCTGGAGTTCACATGACCTTAGCTGGAACACTATACAAAGGTGTAGCAAAAATGAATTCTTCAGGGGGGCTGAAGCTGATGTATTCCATTATCTTCTTTCATTCCTAACAATGCTCATAGCATTAAAAAAAGAGAGCTTTCTCAGAAGTATGGGCACACCATCAGGAAAAAAATAAATAAAGCAGTGGTCCCCCCTCCTGCTTAAGGGGAAGTTTAATGTCTTTAAAAAAGAGTAGGGCTGGCTAAAATGCACACTTTTAATGAAAGCAGGTTCTTCAGCTATCCCAGGCTATATGTTAACTATTGCTGAGCACTTAATTTCTGCTGGTTTTTTTTTTTTTTTTGGAGTTGTAACCCTGGAAGTATTCAAGTCGTAAAGAGCATTGAGGTTTCACATGTATGCAAATCACTGTATAAAACCAAATGTCCTTCTTTTCTAGGTGTTAGCTGATAAAAACCAAGCCTGGAATTACGCCCTAATCTTGCAAGTTATTCTGTTCGGTTGGGTTCCGGGTAGCCTATAGGGTGGTTTAGGTTAAGAAATAAGTAGAATTTAAGTTTTGGAGCTATGTTAGTCTAAGAATAGAGAAGTATGGGAAATTGAAATTGCTAGTGTGAGAAAGTTAGAGATAAATTGGAGATAGTGTTCTGGGAATGTAAGAGTTAACAAGGGCATGGCCTAGGGTTATGCTACCATTATGTTTTGATTATACCTGTTTTGAGCATGGTTTTTGAGTGTTTTTAAGGAATTGTGACTGTTTTATTAGAATTCTATCTTTATTGATAGTAGGGAAGGACATTGGAGCACATGTTAATTTAAATAATGTGTAATGTAAAGAACCACTAAGGAAGTGGTGGAAATATCTTTATGCCATAGGACAGTTTAATATTAATTAATATTACAAATGGACTATAAAAGAAGTAGCCTTGCTAAATTGGGGGAGAGCTCCAATTAACATCTGAATTTAGGTTCATGATTATAAGGCTATATTTCAGTCTGTTGTCAGTGGACTGATCATCCACTGATACGCTCAAAGATGAAATAGTATAAGTGATAGTTGCATTCCTGTTTGCTTAACTAATCATTTTATTTTAAAATAAAGTTTGGTTGCATCATTCAAAGTGTTGCCTAGTGGCCCTCTACTAACTAAATTTTTGACCTAGAGGCTTGAACCTGAAAACTAAATTGGGTTTTATTGCATGCTTTATCTTTAACAATTTAATATTAATTGGGAACATTTCAACATAGAAGTTACAAAAGGTTACAGCGGGTGTCCACTTGTGCAATGTAACATGCATGATTGGGGCCTCCATGTTTACTACTTTCTGCTTAATTGATTTTTAACAGATAGCTCTTTTGCATTTTTACCATATTTCAAGCTAAATACACAGGGTTATCTTTTCACCAGTGCTATGACCTAGGCTACAACAATCATTATGAATGTAACATGTAAGGTTTCTGAATTGTTTTATTTCCAAGATTTTTCCTTATTTCTCCCTAGTGATATTTCTAAAGAAGTTGATTGTAATATGATATAAAATATGTGCAATAGTGATTTTTCCACTCCAGCTATTTGACATTAAGATCAATCATTAGATTAAATAATTTTTGGAGGGAGGTGCAGAACTTTCAGTTTGGATTCTAAATTAAAACAAATAGGTTTCAAAAATTAAACCACTGAAAAACATTGAAGCAGGAACAATATCTAAACGAACCTGTTTGAAATTTTTTGGCACATTCAGAATTTGCCTAATAAGCTGAATAATAAAGTCAACAAATAAGCATAACTTGTTCAACATGTTCTGACAAAGTGGTCCCAAAAGAAGGTATGATAGAAAATTAAGAGCAGTGAAAACATTTTAACTAGCAAACAGACATCTGGAATACAGACAGTGTACTGGAACATCTCAATAGATCCATACATTTTTCTTTAGTCTTTTTTGACCAGAGAAATGGGTCTGCATTAATTCTTTTTATTATTCCAGATAAAAAAATACTTCAAGCCTGCTCTTGTTCCAATACAGGTCAATGTCAAAACTCCTATTCATATTAATGAGTAGAAGACATTGCTTCAACACATCAACATAAAACATTAAAGCACTTTTAAACAATGTGACACACTGTAGTTTAGGAAGGAAAGAAGGCTCTCTATTTCAATTTAGAATCATAGAATCTCAGGGTTGGAAGGGACCTCAGGAGGTCATCTAGTCCAATCCCCTGCTCAGAGTAGGACCAACCCCAACTAAATCATCCCAGCCAGCAGGGCTGGCGCTTGCACTAGGTGACCCTAGGCGGTCGCCTAGGGCGCCAGGATTTGGAGGGTGGTGGGCGGCTGCCTCCCAGCTCTACGCTCAGCTGCTGAGTGTGGAGCCGGCAGGCAAGGGGCGGCTCGCCGCAGCTGCCTCCTGAGTCCTGCCTCCCGACTCAGAGGGCGGCTCGCTGCGGCTGCCTCCTGCCTCCCCACTCTGGCTGAGCGTGGAACTGGGAGGCAGGGGGCGGCTCACAGAGGGCGGGGGAGGAGGCTGCCGTGGCCCGCTGGTGGGGGGGCTAGCCACTGCGGGGGGGTGGGGAGCCGGCTGCTGTGGGCGGGGGGCTGAGCTGCCGCAGCCGGCGGGGGAGATGCTGTGGCCCATGGGGGCGGGGGGGAGGGAGCCGCCTGCCACGGGCAGGGGATCTGGCTGCTGTGGGGGCAGGGAAGGGGGCACACAGGGCTGGTGTAAGGAAGTTTCGCCTAGGGCGCGAAACTTCCTTGCACTGGCCTTGCCAGCCAGGGCTTTGTCAAGCCGGGCTTTAAAAACCAATAAGGACGGAAATTCCACCACTTCTCTAGGTAACCCATTCCAGTGCTTCACCACCCTCCTAGTGAAACAGTTTTTCCCAGGGCCGGCTCTACCTTTTTTGCTACCCCAAGTGGCGAAGTAAAAAAAGCTGCCACCAGCATGCCACCGAACAGGGAACTGGAGGAGGTGCCGCCGAAGACAGAGGACTGGTGGAGCTGCCGCCGGCGTGCCGCCGAAGGAGCAGCTGCCGGCATGCCACTGAAAGCCACTGCAGTGTTGCCCTAAGACTGCCCGGGAAGCCACCCTTTCCCATTTGCTGCCCCAGGCACCTGCTTGCTAGGCTGGTGCCTAGAGCCGGCCCTGGTTTTTCCTACTATCCAACTTAGATGTCCCCCACTGCAACTTGAGACCATTGCTCCTTGTTCTGTCATCTGCCACCATTAAGAACAGCCTAGCTCTATCCTCTTTGGAACCCCCTTTCAGGTAGTTGAAGGCTGCTATCAAATCCCCCCTCACACTTCTCTTCTGCAGACTAAATAAGCCCAGTTCCCCCAGCCTCTCCTCGTAAGTCAAGTGCCCCAGCTACCTAATAATTTTTGTTGCCCTCCGCTGGACTCTCTCCAATTTCTCCACATCCTTTCTGTAGTGGGGGAACACAAAACTGGACACAATACTCCAGGTGTGGCCTCTCCAGTACCGAAGAGAGGAGAATAATAACTTCTCTCGATCTGCTGGCAATGCTCCTACTAGTGCAGCCCAATATGCTATTAGCCTTCTTAGCAACAAGGGCACTCTGTTGACTCATATCCAGATTCTCATCCACTGTAATCCTCAGATCCTTTTCTGCAGAACTGTCACTTAGCCAGACGGTACCCAGCCTGTAGCAGTGCATGGATTCTTCTGTCCTAAGTGCAGGACTCTGCACTTGTCCTTGTTGAACCTCATCAGATTTCTTTTGGCCCAATCCTCCAATTTGTCTAGGTCACTCTGGACCCTATCCCTACCCTCCAGGGTATCTACTTCTCCCCTGCTTAATGTCATCTGCAAACTTGCTGAGGGTGCAATCCATCCCATCATCCAGATCATTAATGAAGATGTTGAACAAAACCGGCCCCAGGACCCACCCCTGGGGCACTCCGCTTGATACCAGCTGCCAACTAGACATCGAGCGGTTGATCACTATCTGTTGAGCCCGATGATCTAGCCAGCTTTCTATCCACCTTATAGTCCATTCATCCAATCCATAGTTTTTTAACTTGCTGGCAAGAATACTGTGGGAGACTGTATCAGAAGCTTTGCTTAATTCAAGATATATCACGTCTACTGCTTTCCCCATATCTACAGAGACAGTTATCTCATTATAGAAGGCAATCAGGTTGGTCAGGCATGACTTACCCTTGGTGAATTCATGTTGACCGTTCCTGATCACTTTCCTTTCCTCCAAGTACTTCAAAATGGATTCCTTGAGGACCTGCTCCATGATTTTTCCAGGGACTGAGGTGAGGTCTAACCTTTCTGTAGTTCCCTGGATTCTCCTCCTTCCCTTTTTAAAGATGGGCACTATATTTGCCTGTTTCCAATCGTCCAGGACCTCCCCGTATTGCCACGAGTTTTCAAAGATAATGGTCAACAGCTCTGCATTCACATCAGCCAACTTCCTCAGCGCCCTCATATGCATTGCATCCGGATCCATGAACTTGTGCATGTCCAGCTTTTCTAAATAATCCTTAACCTTTTCACCACTGAGGGCAGCTCACACCCTTCCCATAGTGTGCTGCCCAGTGCAGCATTGTGGGAGCTGACCTTGTCTGTGAAGACCAAGGCAAAAAAAGCATTAAGTACTTCAGCTTTTTCCACATCATCTGTCACTAGGTTGCCTCCCCCATTCAGTAAGGGTCCCACACTTTCCTTGACCTTCTTCTTGTTGCTAACATACCTGTAGAAACTCTTCTTGTTACCCTTCACATCTCTTGCTAGCTGCAACTCCAATTGTGCTTTGGCCTTCCTGATTACACCCTGCATGCTTGGGCAATATTTTTATACTCCTCCCTGGTCATCTGTCCAAGTTTCCACTTCTGGTAAGCTTCCTTTTTGTGTTTAAGATTACTAAAGATTTCTCTGTTAAGCCAAGCTGGTTGCCTGCCATATTTACTATTCTTTATGCACATCGGGATGGTTTGTTCCTGTGCCCTCAATAAGGCTTCTTTAAAATACAGCCAGCTCTCCTGGACTTCTTTCCCCCTCATATTAGCCTCCCAGGGGATCCTGCCCATTAATTCCCTGAGGGAGTCAAACTCTGCTTTTCTGAAGTCCAGGGTCTGTATTCTGCTGCTCTCCTTTCTTCAGGATCCTGAACTCGACCATCTGATGGTCACTACTGCCCAGGTTACCACCCTACTTTTACTTCCCCTACCAATTCTTCCCTGTTTGTGAGCAGCAGATCAAGAGGAGCACAGCCCCTAGCTGGTTCCTCCAGCACTTGCACCAGGAAGTTGTCCCCAGCATGCTCCAAAAATGTCCTGGATTGTCTGTGCCCTGCTGTATTGCTCCCCCAGCAGAAGTCCCCCATGAGAACCAGGGCCTGTGATCTGGAAACTTCTGTTAGTTGTCCGAAGAAAGCCTTGGACAATATTTACAAGATATTGTAGCTAGAACTAGACTTCGGAAGAAATCTTGGGTATAGTCAGGATAACATTAAAAAGAGAGATGTTTAATAAATCTAACATTTGTTATACACAGGCAGGAGTTATTGCATAACTATGTTTATGAAGAAGTAAACACAAACTTGTTTTTGCACTATGTAGGTCACTCAGATGGTAGCTGGGGAACCTGGATTCAGTTCCTTGCCTTTTGTTCTTTCCCTGTGGAACATGATCATTTAGTCTCTTGAGAGCTATAATATTTGGTTTGTTTCTGGTTGTTGGGGTTGGCATAGGGGTAACTGGGTGATGTTTAGTGGCCACTGACATACACGAGGTCAGACTACATGATCTGTTGTTCCTTTCAGGCCCTAAACTGTGCATCTACACAGCAATTAGACACTTGTGGCTGGCCTGGGTCAGTTGACGTAGGCTCATGGGGCTCAGGATGTAGGGCTAAAAATAGCTGTGTAGAAGTGTGGGCTTGCAGGCTCCCAGCTGGGCCCAAACATCTACATGGCTATTTTAGCCTTACATCCCGATCCCTGTGGGCCTGAGTCAGTTGACCTGGCCCAGCTGTGGCTCTGTCGCAGGTCTTTTATTCCAGTGTAGATGTACGGAATGACTTCCATCTTGGACTTGGGTAAATCATTTCGGCCCAGATTTTAAAAACTATTTCGGTATTGTTCAGCTCAGAACTGTAAGGACTGAGACCTACTTTAAAAAGACTGAGGCTTCCATTTCAGAAGAGAGTTCAGTGATAATGTGCTTATATTATAGCAGAGCTACTGCTAAAAAGCACTTTATAAAAGCTAGGTCTCTTGTTTATTACCTAGCCATACTAGCATATCAACTGCAAACCTAGGTGAGAATTACAACTATCTAAATGACCACTAACTCCTACCAACAAACATTTCTTTCTGTTTAAAAAAACCTAAGAAATTGAATGGCAAAAAAATTTGTTAATACAAAGTTAAGGTTGCCTGGTTATAGTGCGTGCCCTTTCAGAATGTCAAGCTCTGCAAAAACTCAAAACTTCTAAAACCCAGGAAATATGAAATTTTTAAAATTTTTAACAGTTAGACATAATTGTTTCTTCTACATCTTCGTTTCATGATAATTGCACGTGAGTTCCCTTGCAACAACTGACAACTCTTGTTTTAGATTAAGCACTATGTAGGAGGATGAATAAAAAAAGTTGATTTGTATATAGACTGCCCATGTTTCCATTAAGATATTTTTATTAATAAAATGTTTCTCTCAGTGTGATATGGGTAGACATTAAAGAGGAAGGGAAATAAGTGATATCTAATCATAAAATATTTAAAATATGTACAAAAAAGTCAAATAAGAAAAAAGGTCAACTATGTAAAGATGTGAATTCTACGCTTTATAACAACCTGAAAAGTGATAGTCATTTTAAATGGCCAACACAAACAAGACATAATCAGAGCTGACTTCTCTCACCCAGATTCCAGGACTCCTAAGCCCCGGGAACTCTAGGAAGGGGTAGGGGAGGAAAGCAAGCTGACTTGTTTAATTTGGCCATAAAAATGACTAATCCTTTTCTAACTTTTTCTAATGTTAACTTCCTTTCAGATTATTCTCTAAACTTCTAATCACACTGTGAAACGTTCTTAGGGTTATTCTATATGGACTTTCACTCTCTTAGCTGCAAATGGAACACTATATACTTTCCCAAAGACAGTGTATCTCACTACTTGCAAAAGGAACATAAGAATTGCCACACTGTCACACCAGTGGCCATCTCTATATATTAATACTCTCTATATACCATTTCTTTTGTATACCTCCTGTCTTGTAAACAATCCCATTAGTATGTCCTAGTTCAATTACCTGGCTTTCAGAATGTTGTAAAATAAGTTAAAAGTAGACTACTAAATTGCGTGAATGTTATACTTCAGGATATAAATGTCTCGCCTCCAGAGCATTTCCTACAGTAACCACTGTGACTGAGCTAGACTTCCTTAGACACACCAGGAATTAAAATGTAAATACATTTCCTTGCTTTGAGACTCAAAGCCCATATTTTCAAATGGGCCCCTCTTCTGGGGAGTGTGCCCTCCAAACTTTTTGCCCTAGCAATAAATAGACAAAAATGTTAGTTGTGATCAACAGGTATTTAATTTTATATCTGCAAAGAAGGTAATTTTACATCTAAGTACTATTGTGTGCTAGTGATAAATTGTGGGTGTAATTTTTTGTGCAGATAAAAATGGTGGTTGAGATGAGGCGTGTCTAAAGATCTGGCTGTACATGCAATTCTCTTTCTCACCAACACCCAAAATTCTGGCAGACAAAATTACTCCAATGCGCGTCCTTACACAAACAGACGGTGCACAATGGTAGGCCCTAATCTTGCAGCATTATTAGTACAGGCAGACTCTATTGACTTCAGTATGACTCCTGGCAAATAATGAATGAAATGAGAGAATGAAATAAACAAGGAAATATGTCTTTAGTTTTAATATGTTTCTTAACCTGACAGCATCTTTCTAGAAACTGACTGTTTTGGTGAGCTGTCGGTCAAAAGAGCAACTTTCTATTTTCAGAGGAAGCACTGATGCAAAAAAGTCCAGTTACTGAATAGAAAAGACCTTTTATTCCACTGTTAGAGCAAATATTAAATGCTTCTTTGGGCCAAATTCTGTGGTCCCTTTAATTGAGTAAAACATACATTGGAGGCAATGGGAGTCTTGTTCAATGAAGGGGCCATGGAATTTAGGCTTTATTTTAAATATGAGATCAAGAAATTGTGTGACCTCTTTGGCGCTTGCAATAGGAGATGGCTAAGTAGATTAAGCCTAAAGTGTTCATTTTAAATTCTAGATTTCCTGCATTACACACTTCAAATCTCAGGAGGTCAATTCAACTCTTCTGAGATATTTATTACTTCTCTATCTATAATTCCTTTATAGCGTAGTGATCCATTCAATCAAGACCGTAAAAAGAAGTCATGACAGCTCCTCCCGTGAGTTGAAAACATTGGTGGTACTTGTCAGAGTAATCGTTTGCCCTTCACTCCACTGTAGTACAACATGTTCTGTGTCAATGAGATGTTGTTCTGCACAGCCGGTAAGCTGCATTTGAGTGGTTTTCTCCCTCTCTGTGTTTAGGATCCAGTCCTGAAAATGTGTACTGCACACATGGGTGGGAGTTAGCAAACTAGGGTCTATGCTTTGTACAGACTTTGGGATAAAAGAGACTAAGCAGTGTAAATCTTAGCACCTAGATATATAGTGACCGTCACTCTCTACATACCTTATGTAAATACTGATATTTACAATACTCTAAAGCATAGCCTTGGCCCTTCAAGTTCACAGTTCCATTCTGAGTTATTTTTCAAAGCATAACCACACTCTAATGAACAACCTCCCTTGAAATTCCCAAGTAGCTGAATCAGACTTCCTTGTCAGATGTGAGAGATGAAGAACCATTACAGTTAACTAGTAGTACTCTTTCTTATAAAGCCAGACCTTTAATAAACTATTTAAATTTCCACTTTGTAACTTCACAATTTCACATTGAAAAATATAGCCACAGGGCTGAATGTTGAATAGATTTACTCCCTTTAGGATATTATCTCTACATTAGCAAAACAAAACACAGTTAATAATTACTATATTTATACTATGTTATTTTATGGAAAGTCTCTCTCACCAGCAGGAAAGTATAAGTAAGTCTAGGAAGCATTGGGGAATAATGAAAGTTGCCAAAAATGTAAAATAATACAGATTTTCTTATGAACCATGAAAATGTTATGTTTAAACTAAATCAGTAACCTTTAGCATTCGCATGAGAACAGCAAAAAATATGAACAGGGATTTTTTTTTTAAGTGTCTGTCTAGAAGATATTTATTTTAGACATCTGAAATCTTGGTCCTTACTTTTTATTAAATAAATAAGGCTTGAAACCTCAGATGTCAAGCAAAAAAAAAGAGAGCCTACTAAACTAAAAATGCAGATTAATGAGAAATAAGTAGAAAAATTATCTTTTCAAATCTAAAAATGAATCTTAACAGTGGACTTTCTATTCTGTTGCTTTCTCCACGGCCTCATATTGAACCATTATGGTTGTAATTGTACTAAGATAGATTTTCCCTCTCCATTGGATTTTTTTTTTTTAATACTCCATTTACTTTTCAGAGTTTCCACCTTACTTCCCACTTTGTTCCTTCCATCCACAAAGTCCATATACCACAGGTGATAACATTCTACCTGAGAGGGCTAGATCAGTGACTTTCTGTGGCCTTTCACTGCATGCCCACCTTCCAATGGCCAGACGGATAACTACAGAAAAATGTGAGGCATACTGTCTCAGTCAGGGACTTACCAAGTTATCTGCAAAGAGATCATAGCCCCTCCTCACCTGGGAGTGAATAAGAGAGTTGGATTCTTAGATTCTGGTGCCAGACTTGACTGAAGTTACTCAATAGTGTATAGCTTGCATCTGTAATAGTGCCTTTAATCCTGAGAATCCCAAAGTTCTTTACCCATTCCACTGATCATTACATATGATTTAAAGCAAATACAGTTTATTTAATCAGCAATTAGTTTAAAAAGGAATAAGGAAAAATGGGAAAGGTTAAAGGAAACACATCACCTCGCTCTGTGGCAGGGAACATCACAAACAGTGTCTCTGGAACATCAGGGCAGTTCAGTCTGTTCCTTGTAGGTCCCAGGCCTCCTTCTCAGGCCCTGGCTGTGCTGCAGGGATGCTGTGGGTTGGACACTTGCTCTCGCGGTGGCCACACGCTTTCAGGCTCTAGATGGCAGGACCCTTCTTCCCAGCGTTGCCCCCGCCCTGGCAGGGTTATGATCCCCCTACAAGTCTGGCCTGCAGAGGATCTTGGCTAGGGGCGTCTCCCTGCCCAGGGTTCCCCCTCGCTCTCCCCAGCTGCTCACCGCACCCAGCTCCGGACTGCTCCAGCCCCAGCTCCACCGCTCTGCCTCAGCTCCAGCTCCTGCTGCTGCTGCTCTGCCTCCAGATCCCTGGGCTGCTTCTCTGGCCCTTCTGGCTCTGGTTGCTACAGCTCTCCTCCCAGGGCAGGTCTGCTCTGCAGGCTGCTTCTGTGCAGGGCCGGCTCTAGCTTTTCTGCTGCCCCAAGTGGTGAAACAAACAAACAAACAAAAGCTGCCACCAAAAGAGGCCGAAGAAGAAACAATGTACTGTAGAACCTGCCGCAGCCATGCTGCCGAAAAGGAAACACTGTAAGGCCTGCTGCAGCCGTGCCACCGAAAAAACAAACAAACCCCGGAGTGCCACCCAAAGAGCAGCACAAGTGCCACCCCTTCACATTTGCCACCCCAGGCGCCTGCTTCCTTTGCTGGTGCCTAGAGCTGGCCCTGCTTCTGTGACTCTGCTCCCAGCCCTGACCTGCTTTGTGGGCTGCTTTTCTAGCCCCTCTGGCTCTGGTTGCTGCAACTTCTCCTCCCAGGGCAGGTTTGTCTCTCTGGGCTGTGCTCTGGCTTTGGGGCTGCAGCTCTGCTCCCAGCACAGGGTCTCCTCTCTCTGGGCTGCTTTTCTGGCCCCTCTGGATCTAGCACAGCTCTGCTCCTCAGCTCAGCTTGGGCCTCTGCTTCCTCCTTAGCTCAGCCCCACTCTGTCTGACCCAGGCAATTCCAGCTCACATGGAGGATGGGATCCACCCTGGCCTCCTGACTCCTTGATTAGCCTGCCTGCCCTGTCAATCAGTCTGATCTGGAGCATTGACCTCTCCCCATTGTTCCTGGGGACTGTCAGTCTCAGGGTCCTGATTTCTCATTGACCCTTCCCCTTTCTTTTGGTACTGGGAGCTAGCAACCAAAACACCCCCACAGTCCCCTTACACTAACACTCCAGTGTGATGTACCTGTTCAACAGCACATAGCAATACAATAGTTTAGGAGAGAAAAAAGAGAGAGAAGGATATTCCTAAAACTGCAGGGGTAAGTTAGGTAGCCAGAAAAAGATTATCCAAGATGTAGATCAATCATGGGAGTTGTCTATCCAGGGAGCCCAAGTCACTGGGAAGAATGAGGGCAAAGGTACCCCAACTACAACTCCCATGAGGCACCATGGAACCTTAGGCAGATGCAGTTTAATGTCAGATTGGGTCAATCTTTTCATTCCACGAAATAAAATTGTTTTAAATTTTTCATCTTGATTTGGGACTAAAACAAATGTCAGAATATCAAAATTTCCCACAGGATGGAAATTCTGACTTTTGTTCAGATCTAGTTTCCAATAATTCCAACTTTAATTTTATAATATTTAATGTGCCCCTTGTGAATACTACAATATTAGTGGTAAACCTTTAGGCATGCAAAGGAAAATAGCTCATATACATATAGGGACAGATTTCTGCTTTAGAATGTGCCTTCCTCTTGTTTCCTCTCTGACAAGATGTCAGTTATTAGAGTTGATTAATGGAGTTTCTTCTTTCAGGAAACAGTAGTTGGGTCTAAGGAAGTATTCCCTAGCTGGAAGTTTCCCAACAAGATTCAGACTCTGTGACTGTCTTTTGTATGTACCAAAGGTTCAGGAGTTTCTGCATGTTAAGGTTCAATGGTGCTGAATTATTCTTGCATGGATCTTTTACTTCCTTCCACATTTTAGATGGCAATAAACATTCAGCAGGAACAATCGGAAGTGAGATTCTATGTCTGAAGTCAGAGCACCTCTGGTAGACAAAAGTTAGTAATACCAGATGATACCAGGAAGACCAATGCTGAAGGAAAGAATCCCATTGTACTCAATGAGTATTTGATCAGATCCTATATTTGGGTTTCTCAAGGGGTTAGTAGTCCTTCAGGGAGAATAAGGGTCCACTTGGCCCATGATGACTCTGTAAACTACACCTGGGAGCAGGAAGGGAGGGAGCAGGTTGTTAGTCAATTAAACAAAGAAGCACCTGGGCTTAATAAAAGGTCTAGGTGTAGAAGCTGTGTTCCTAGAGCTATGGAGCTGCAATCAAGTGAGCTGCTAGGGCCGGGAGCCTGAGTTAAGTGGAAGGCACGTTGCAGGGATGGACAGCCCAGAAGGAGCATGGCCAGAGGCAAATAATCGAGTTAGCTGAGGGGCAAACAGATTGAGTCTGACTGAGTTTCTCAGCGGGGAATCTGGGGTAAAAAAGGAGGATGAACTTGTTTTGCTTAATTTTGAACCCACTTGAACACCATGAGTCCAAAAGTTTGAGTAAAATTCTAGCAGTGTGCTTTCATTTCTTCTTAAGGAAAACTGAAAAAATGAGCAGGCAGAGAGAGAGAGAGAAAAAACTAAAATAAAAAAATAGAAAATAATCCCCCCAAAATTAGCATGGCACTAGTGGCTGGCCTGAACTATAATCTACATGATTAATCTCTGTCTAATGTATAGCTCAGTCTTCTGTCCAAATAGAAAAAAGATTTTCTTTTTAAGTTGAAGCCCCTTTGGGGAGGAGGGAAATGAAGGCGGGAGAAGGGTTTCTATGAGCTTAAACTTGTTTTGTAAATTCTGAACCTGAAAAGTATTTCATGATGTTTACCTCCCCATATTAATGACTATTACCCTTCTCTCTCTCTCTCTCTCTCTCTGTCTGGTACTTATATGACACCCATCAACATAATACAGAGTGCCTAACAATCTTCAATGTATTTATCCTCACAATACCCCCGTGAGTAGGAAAGTACCATTAATCCCCATTTTATGGATGCAGAACTGAGGCACAGAGAAGCCAAGTGAATTGCTCAAGGTCACCAAGGAAGTCTGTGGTGGAGCAGGGACCTTAACTCAGGTCTCCCAAGGCCGAGGCTTGTGCACTAACCACAGTCTGTCTTCCCCAGTGGTACAATCTATCAGTATCGGGGCTGCAAAAAGTATATCTGTAACCCTGTAACCTTCTAGGATCTATTACTAAAATATTTTCTTAGGAGGAAAGTAAAATACATATTTAATAGGCAAGCAGCCTATTTAACATACAGAATAAACAGACAACAGTGAATATTATGGTGGTGGTACTTCATCTGAGTTCAGTTACTTTTTCATAAACAGGAATCTCTGTTTCTCAGCTGCAGAATTTGTCATGGTATTGTGTTCCAGAATCTCCACTTTCATTTGAAAAATAATGGCTCCTTGCCCTTCGGTTGTGAAGATGCACTCCGGTTGTTTTCAAGGTTAACTGATGAAGTGACATCAGCCTCAGTTTCATTATACAGCCTGAAACAATAGTTTGGGAAGATGTGAACTTTCCCATTCATTTCAATGGCTTGTGGATGCCTGAAACTTAGATGACATATTAAATGTTAAATATGAAATGTCCATTATTGTTTCACTGGTAATCATTTTAGTGGCATACTCCAGCTAATGCGCACAGTACTGCAAAATTTTCCAGTGGGCTACCACGGTAGATCTGGTTTCCCACGGAGTGCTCAGGCCTTATAAATCACAAGAATGAAACTTGAGTTCATATAATATTGGAATAACCCTGGATTTCAGTATGTGCCAGGGTTTTTGTGTGTGTTCACGTTGCCCCGTACTTTTGCTGTCCTGAATTTGCATGTAGAAGTTCATACTGAACCTTGGTCTCCCAAAAGTTTGGCTCATTTCTGTCCCCTCCCACATTTCAACAACTTCTGTAACCTACTGGCTGCTACCCTGCCATGCTTCTCTTCACTGCGGCTGGAGCAGCATTTGCCTGTTAAATAGGTATTTTTCCCTGATAGATCCCCTTGGCAAAATGTATACACCGCACCCCCTCCTGGTCCCAGTGATCAGGATGTGTGAGGAAAAGCAGACATAGAACTACAGCAACCCTGCCTGCTGGAATAATTTCTTGCTGCTCTGAATGGCATATAGGGGGCTAACCTGGCTGAGGATTGGAGAGTCAGAAAGACACCTTCCTTCCCCCCCTGCCACAGTTCAGCTGGATTGGAGTATCTGGCTTAATTCCTTTAGTAACTGGCAAATAATTGGTGCTGTCTGCTGAAGTGGTGGTGTCAACTGGTTCCAACTAGTTCTGTAATTCATGGTGTCCACCCTTCAATTAATTCAGAGTTGTCTTCGTGGGTTTCAGTATTTGCATGGGAACATCCAATTTGAAGGCTCTGCACAGTGCAATGTATTACTATAAACCATACATTATAGAGTCAGACATCTGCTAAGGAGTTCTGATGGCAAACCACTTGAAGACAACCTGTGGTTTTCTATTCCCTCCAGAATCCCAGGAAACGTCTTGAATGACATACTTGCTTATTTTGACTTATAACACAAATGGCTTCAAAGCCACCCCCCTTCCTCTCCTGCTGTTCTACCCCCTCAACCTGATCTCCTAATACTTTGGACCATCAGACGGTCTCTCCTATTTTTTTTTAGTCACTCAGAAAGAATACTGCAACTCTGAACTTGTTTTGTTTAGAGAGGTGGGTGAGTGACTATAGTCAAATTAGAGTAAAAAATCCCATTGTTGCTATCTACCCAGGACAGAACTTGACAGGAGAAACTAGAACTCTTGAATGTTATTCGTTTGGTGTTTTTGTGCAGACCTATTCTCACTAAATACCACAGCTATAATTTTAAGTGGTTCATGAGATGAGGAGGAATGCACCACTAAATTTTTTCCCTTCATGTTTTTGCTGTAGAAGCCAAACACTCTGTTTCCAGGTCTCCACCTGACCCCTGATTCCTGTCTATGTTAATGTTTGTAGCCCTGTGGCTAGACTATGTACTTTTTTGTTTATAAAGTTTTGAGACTTATTTAATAAAAATGTCTGTATTCCCTCCGCCCCACTGATGTGTTGAATGGCTAGATTCTTATAATGAAAATACACGATCTTGATTGATATTTCCACTATCAACAGTAATTAACCTTACAGTAGTAAGTATTCAAAGGAGCAAAGAGGACTAATACCTTACTACTTAACCACATCAATTGCCTTGCACTAGTTTCTTACCTTTTTATTTCCTTGTTGTTCTGGGGTTTGCTCCTCCTCTGACTCTAATGAAATATTCAAAATATTAACCCTTGCTATGATTACTCCCTGAAAAATTGTGTTGCCAAGCCTCCCCCTCGCCAGGTGCCCTGAGGAGCTGCCAAGTCTCCCCCTCGCCAGGAGCCCATGGTGCTTGTTCCCCCAGAGGACACTGTCCGGACCCAGGTACCTCTAGAGAGAGAGTTAGGAAGTAGCCCGGGGGCATCCGACTCTAGTCTGGCTGCAGCACTGCCAGGGCCTATGTCAGTGTGTTGCGGCCAGGATCTCCACTGACTCAGCAGCCGGCCTTCTGCTGCTGCTAGGGCCCTGGACTAGGACGCAGTGGAGTGGGTGGGCCCGTGTCCCCCCTGCCACCCAACTTGTGGGTGGCAGTCTCCCCCCCACCCCCCAGGCCCTTTGGAGCCAAGATTCTGGACTTGCTGTTTACCTGCTTTTGCTCAGCCCCTGCCTGAAGGCCTGAGCCATTGACTCTTTGCTGGGGTTATATTGTTGTTACATTGTTACATATGTTTCAACTATGAGCATGGAGACTAGCGGGGCCTTGTATGTCTGCGGGGGTGGCTAGCTGGAATTCTGGATGGGAGCTACAATAGTTCCTCACTTTCTGATGCACGCTGGGTCAGAAGAACCACATCAGTTCCCAGGATAGGGTCTTCTCTTGGCCCAAGTGCCCAGCAGCAGGGATGTTGTGAGCAAGTTGCATGACTGCTCGCCGATGACATTAAGGCACGAGTAGTTGAGTCTGGGGTTCTCCGGTGCACGGATCTCGTTCTACTCAATAGAGCCAATCCTGATGCAGTTCTAAGTGTGGCCACTGCTTCGCCTGGTGTGGGTCAATCACAGCCCATCGACAGCGGCTAGTTACTCGTAAGCGTGACTGAGGGTGGGATCCGCCCTTTGGTCATGGCAAAAGTTGGTGTGAAGCAGGGGCTCAGCAGCAGCTCCCTGTGGGAGTCCTTGGGTTCTTCTCCCTGTCCATTGGGATCGGGTGCCTCCTCCCCCTCAGGGAGGCCCCATTCCAGTTCTGGGGCGACTGCAGGGCTCTCGTCAGCGTTTGAGCGGAGGACTTCTCGGAAGTCTGGCCAGTCCTGCCCCAGGATCACTGGGTAGGCGAGTCTAGGAGCCAGACCGACCACCATCGGTCGCGTGACCCCATCGATGGTCAGCCGGACTTGGGCACTGGGGTAGGGTCGTATGTCACCGTGAATCTACTGTAACCGGATTGTTCCTAGGCTTGGGTCAGCCTGGAGGCCAAGGCTTTGACGAATCAATGTCTGGCTGCAGCCTGAATCAATTAGGGCTAAAGCTGGGCAATCCCCGACAACCACTGGCACCGTAATCTTGGTGGCCTGTGGCCGTCAGGCGCGGGCTTCTCCTGTGCAGACCTGGCCAAAGCTGCAATCCATCTCGGTGCAGTCCTTCTGTAAATGTCCATATTTCCCGCAGGAAAAACAGGGTCCGAGCTCCGAGCGCCCAGGCCAAGCAGGTGCTCCGGCTAGGCCCCTGGTGGGGCTTCAGTTGGTCCCTCTGATACCTGGCCGAGATGCCGGGGCTTGTTGAACTGGGACCTTGGCAGGTCTGGTCAGGGCTCCTGACCCCGTGCAGGATTTTGCAGTTTGGCCCAGGTGGCCCCCTTTTTCTCTGGGTTAGGGCGCTCTGGTCCTGGTGGAGTGGCTCAGATAGTTGGTCCCACTGCTGCTTCAGCGTCAAGGAAATCCTCCATCAAGGTGATGGCAGCGGCTAGTGTTGCAGGTCAGTGGCGGAGGACCCAGGCCCTCCTTTGCGACGGGAGGATGTGGACAAATTGCTCCAAAATAATTTGTTGAGTGAGCTTGTCCGGGGTTCACCTTTTGGGCTGTAACCACTGCTTGCATGCTACCCTCAGCTCTTGGGCTACCATCCGGGGTCAGGCACCCATAGACCGGGTTCCGGAACCGCTGCCAGAAGGTCTCCGGGCTAATGTCCAATGCATCTAAGATCGCCGCCTTTGCCGATGTGTAGTCCCGCGCCTCCTTCATAGACAAGCCCTGATACATGGTTTGGGCAGTCCCGGTCAGCTACGGGGCCAAGAGAGTAGCCCATTGATTAAAAAAAATAAATGGAGATATGCCAATCTCCTAGAACTGGAGGGACCTTGAAGGTTATCGAGTCCAGTCCCCTGCCTTCACTAGCAGGACCAAGTACTGTCCCCTGACAGATTTTTGCCCCAGATCCCTAAGTGGCCCTCTCAAGGATTGAACTCACAACCCTGGGTTTAGCAGGCCAATGCTCAAACCACTGAGCTATTCCTCCTCACCCCACCGCCCCTGGTGGGGAGACCCAGAGACTGGCCTGACCTGCCGATGCCTGACGCTGACCAGAACCCAGAGGAGCTGCCAAGCCTCCCCCTCGCCAGTTACCCTGAGGAGCCCATGGTTCTTGACCCCCCCGGAGGACACCATCCGGACCCAAGTACCTCTAGAGGGGGAGTTAGGAAGTAGCCCGGGGGCATCTGACTCTAGTCTGGCTGCAGTACTGCCAGAGCCTATGTCAGTGTGTTGCGGCCAGGATCCCCACTGTCTCAGCAGCCGGCCTTCTGCTGCTGCTAGGGCCTGGGCTTGCTAATTATATAACTGTTTGCTCAGCCCCTGCCTGAGAGCCTGAGCCATTGATGCTCTGTTGCCCCGCCCTGACCCAGGGCCGGGGCCTGTTCATTATATAACAGTTGCCCAGTTCCTGTCTGAGGACCTGAGTCCGTGATACTGCTTGACAGTGAATAGCTCTTTGTGTTTTGCCTCTACTGCTGTTGCGGCAAGAGACTCCCATGGCCAGGCTAATTCCCTGTCACAACTGAAAAGATGTAGCGAGGCGGTGTGGTTCCTTGCCACCTGGAGAGGGACGAGCCCTGGCCAAATGCCTCTACAAGCCACAAATAACACATCCAACAACATAGGGGCCATGAATGCAAACCATGAATTACGTGAAGAAGAGATTTCAAGATATAGCCCTGGGTAAAAAAGGCACAGGAAAAACTATAATCTGGAATTGTTGAAGGGCAGAATTAAGGCTATTTGCATGTCTTAATTGTGTATTTTCATTTAATAGAGTAGGAGTTTAAATTTTAATCTTAACTCAGGATTTATTATGCATTTTTTAAATAACTATGGCATTCTCTCCATTTTAATTTCAGTTAACAATTTGTTTTGTCTGTGAATTTACTAGGGATACATTATTATTTTTTTCTTTGTAAGCCCTTAGTTTGAATTATACTTTACTATACTGAAGGTAACAATTATTTAAAGATTAAGCCATTTTCTAGTAAAATCATTGTGTACCAAAAAAGTGGCTTATTTTCTGATGCTTTCTCTCTTTTTGGAGTATAATGCAAGCCAACACGCGCAAAGAAAAACAGGTCTATAACCAACATTCTTTTCATGCCACATATAACTTGCGCACGGTCTATTAAAAATAATTCCCACAATTAAAAATAAAGTGGGAGAAGGATGAGAGAAATGATGGAAAAAGCTGAAATAGCTAACCCACTAAAGATTTAATGTTAGGCAGTTGCTTTTACTAGTGCCTCTGGCAAACTGAAAAAAATAGTTTCAAACAGTGGAGATATTTAAGTTGCAAAAGTCATTGGAAGACACTTTTTTTCCTCATAAGCTTTCTTGTAAAATGTGAATTCACCATTTCCCTAGTCCCTGGCATAGGACATGTAGCGTCATCACAGTCTGCCCATGAAGCTGTCAATGTGGATCCCTTGAGACCGCTTTTATGATGGCAAAATGTATGTCTATAGAAGTTCAGCTGCTGTAAGTAAAACAAAGATAATTTATTTTGAATGACATTATGCAGGAGACAAATTGCCCATAGCAAGGAATATTTGAATTAATGACACACCAGGCCCTAGCTCAGCCTAGCTTAGTTATGATGAGATATTACATCTAATTAATAAATACAAGTTTGGGAGTTGGAACTCCTTCAGAGTCCTAATCCCGACTCTGCCACTGATTTGCTGAAGACTGTAGTATTATTGCTTCCTTATTCTCCTCCCCCGCCCCCCGCCATAAAACATTATATAAGTTCTATGGACCAACACCAGAGTTGTCATTACACTCAACAATGTTATACGCTAGATAAACTTCACGAAGAAGATATTTTCTATGTTGCTTGTTGGTAAATATTTTATAGCTCACTTATATGATTGATAGTTCTAACCTGCCTATCTCTTTTATATCCATTTGAATGAGCCAAACTAAGGCAACCATTCAGTCAGGTGGTTGCTTTCCCCAAGTAATGCTGTGAAGCTGACATTTGGAAAGGTTTGTTTTCCTCCTACCACCTCTAGAATTGGTAGTGGGAGCAAATTAATGTAAAGAGATGGGTTCTGCATATCATTTGGAACATAGTATGGTAGGGAATCCACAACCATGGACCAAATGACAAGATAGACAAGTCCCCCTGCATTTGTGATTCTAACTTTAGGCATAGTTAGTAATAGCTTCCTTAATTATCACAGTTGCCATGGAAGATCATAGTCATGAAGAGAAAGATGATTACTGAGAAAGCCAGGGTCCAGCTCACTGATGGTTTGAAGTTCAAGACTTAACATTGGATCCAGTTTGGACAGGGAATCAGTGCAATGTATGAGGCACGAGGCTGATATGTTCTAATCACGCCACGTTGCTCAGGAGAAAAGACTGCAGCTTACTTTACCCTCTAGAGTTCCGTTGTGGTAGTAACTTTAATCTTCTTCAAATACAGAGTATTGCAGCAGTGAAGCCGGCAAGTGCCCAATGTGTGGATCACAGGGCTAAGTCTGGCCACGAAGCTCACAAATTGTAAACAGCCTTTCTGCTGCTGCTGCTGCTGCTGCTTGAGGGTCTAGGAGCAGTGAAATGTTCAGAAGGATCCCAAGGCTATGCACTACTTTGACAACTAGAGAGCAGATGACCTCATTGGAGGGTGAGATGATTGTATCCAGTCGCTCACTAAACTTTTCTCTTCCCACCACAATCACCAATCTCTTACTTGGGTTTTGTTTTCCAGACAGCTTCACTTCATGTGGAAGGGTGACTTGTCTGGGCCTGGGGAAAGCTGGATGATGGTGCAGTCTGTTTGATGTGAAGGAGCAGTAGATTTTGAGTGTGATCTGTGTACTGTTGGCACTCAAGCCCATGACATCTTGCAGTCTCTCCTGGGAGTTGGACAGGTTTAATTGAATAGGTTGGGGACTAGCGTTATGCCCTGTGGGACTCTACAGGTGAGTGCTCTTGGGGCGCTTCACCCTGCAGGTGGAGGAACAGATCTGTCATCTGCCCGCAAAGAAGGATCAGAGCCAGCATTCATGATCCCATTTGTCCTACCAAGTCTCTCAGGCAAAACTGTAATGTGCTGTGGGCAACTGTCAAACTCTGATGACAGATCTAGCTTTGTGAACATGAACATTTGTCTTTCCAATGCCGTTCCACCAGATTGCGGTGTAGTCTATTTGTAAAGAACCCCTGCGGATATGTATGTCCCCCCCACCCTTGTGTTATGTGGCTCTGAAGAGTGAATTGTTTTGTGCTACGATGTAGAGCTGAATGAAGTTCTGTGGAGTCATTAAATCCGAATTTCTTTGCTCATGTGGTTTTTTTTTTTGCCTATTCCTACATTTTTCTAATGTTTGGGACATTTATGTTCTTCTAGAAGGATTTACAGTCTAGGAAAAAAATCCAGGGAGCTCTGGCAGAGGCCGGGGAACGGGCAGAGAGAGGAGTGGAAGGACAATAGGGAGTGGGTGAAAATCTCTCAAAATGTTGGGAGAGGACAAATGGAGAGGTGATGGGAAAGACCAGCAGGCAAGATGAAGAAGACAACTAAGGAATGTAGGAAAGAAAGGAGGGGTTAAGAGCAGAGAGCTTGGTATGGGGAAAAAAAAGGGAGGAGGAAAGAGAATCTCAGATGGACTTGAGTGTACACAACTTGTATCTGAGGCCACTTAAAATGGAGTGGAGTGGAGCATGGACATTTACTCGTAGGATACATTATATTGTATTCTTGATTAGTGGGATAGAGGTTGTAGCCAAACTCTTGGTGTCTCCTAAGTTCTATTATGCTTATGCATACATCTCCACCATTGTTTCTGCATTAGCTAGCTGTGAACAAATGTCTTCCTTCATCTTGCTGCTCCACACACTTTGAAGTGGGTCAGGACTTATTCTCTCCCTGGGAGTTGGCTTTATTTATAAAAGGACTCAAAATGAATCAGGAAATTCAGCCCAAACCTCTCCCCAGCTTTGCTGCTCACAGGGTTCCTTTTTGAAGATTGCTCAGTCCACCCTTTAGAGTGACACTCACAGCCTCTCTGCTCCTTGTATCTGGGCGAGGTAGCGAATGACTTGCAACACAGAGGAGGAACCTCACTCCTCTCCCTCCCCCGCACTGTTTCCAGCTGGATTATCACTTGCTTACATGGACTGAGGGGGTTAGGCAAATCCCACCAACTGATATAGTATCATTTACACAGATAATATTTATGCTAATAAACAATCATTACTAAAATTAATGATTATCCCAAGAACCCAGTAGACTTGCTTCTCTCCAAGTAGAGTCTAAAATTAGTACAGATGGTGAAAAGAAAATATTTTTGAAACTTTGGGAGAAAATAGTGAATGGTAATTTGTACTTAAATGGATCTGTGTTTGAGAAAATGGAAAACTATAAATCTTTAGACATAAACCTAATCTTCATTCTATTTGTCACCATCGTTTGTACAAGCTTTTTTAAACACAGGGTACATCTATATTATTTGTCATAAGGTAGAACTTGGAAGCTCTAATCAGGACTGAGGCCCCGTTGTGTGGGCACTGTACAAATGCACTGTAAAAAGACAGTCCTGGCCCTGTAAAAGGAATAGCTTATTTGAAACATGTATTTGGACCTAATCCTCTAGAAGTCTAGGTCAGTCCTGCTTGTGGGCGGATTTCAGGACTGAGGCATCATGGCATGTTATTACCCTTTGTTAAAATTGACATTTTTTCTTTTAGAAAATGCTACTTCACTTGGTTTAGAACTGTGCATTCATGGTGGGTGTTGATTTACTGCAGATCTATAGAAGCAAGGAGTTTGCTTGGGTAGGGCACACAGAGATCTTAAATCCATTTTCTACTGCTCTTCATAAGCATCATGCAGAGTGCTCATAGTTCTGTTGACCGCTGGGTATAGGGCTGCTCAGGCCTCCTGCTTTTTTTCTTGAGAACACCCTCACTGCCCAGGGCAAAAAGGGGAGTAACACATTATGGCAGTTTTATTCCTTTTCCACCAAGAGATTCCCCTTAGGCAAGCAGGATTCTAGATTCAGCTAAGCCTGCTTCTCTCTGCTTACTTCCACAAGTGGATCTGAGAACCAAGCCCTGGGGGCCCTTGACTTTATTGGGACTAGGATCAGGTCCTTCGTCTATTTTCATTCCCAGTTATCTTCACTGGAGTACCATCTTCTTACTGCTGAATGTTTATTTTCATTATATTTTTCTCTGATCACAGAGGATGAGACACTACAGCTGCTACGAGTGGAGAAAACACTCTCTGTTTTTCTCAAGCTTTCACTGTTGGGGGTTGGAGTGTGTGTATGTGGGGACGGGATGGGGTGTGTTGGATAAGGAACACATCACTGAATACTTTGCATTGCACATGAGCAAATGAATCATAATCACAATTTAAATACGCAATGACATTCCTAAAGATGCACAGTATGTATGAATTGAACCTAATCTGTTATCTGCAGACTTCTTCTATGTAGAGTGCAAATGTTGCTTTAAGGAAATTAAAACTTTTTCCTTTCCTTCTATTGAACAAGAGCAAATACAGCATTCTCGATCCCTTACAGGACTCTCCCTCAAAATACTGTGGGAATGATTCTCGCTTGCATTAAAGCTGCTTTAGACTGTTCTGGCAGTGTGAAAGACCCTTTGGAATGAATGTAAATGTAATTTGTGCCCTACAGCCCCTTTATACTGCCAAAGCAATGTAAAGGGGCCCTAATGTAAATGGGAATCAGATTCTGTATGTTTTTGTGAATTACACATCTGCACAATATATATAACAATATAGCAGTTGTTTAATTTTTTTATGTAATTAGAGATACTTGAAAACATCTGGTAGTTGATGTTTTCATTGTATCTTTACATGGGAAATTGGGAACAGAATACAATACACCCCGCTGAGGTATTCTTAAGTTTATGGCAGGTGTGCACTTTTTAGCTAGCCACTGAGTAACACCATTTGCTTCCCACAGATACAGCTGGAAGTAACTTTATCTGGCAGTAAAGAACTAAGATGGAAGAAGAGACTGATTAAGAAGGAAGTTTTAGTGTCCATGTTTGTAATACAAAAGATGATTTGCACAGGTAACCTTAAATCCTGCAACTCTCAAGTGATTCACTTTACAAGTGAAATAATGTTCTTTTAACATAGGAAATTGTGTACAGAAACTCGGTTTTATTGAAAGAAAAAGGGTCAAATCAAAGTTTATTATACAATGGTAACAATTCCCCCTTCATGTCTAGTTAGTGGAATTTGAACTCTGAACCTTCAGCATCCACGTGAAGCTGCCATCCTTTAACAAAAAAAGTCAAAAACAGATTTCAAAGAGAAACTGCAGAGCTACAATTCATTTGCAAACTTAACACCGTTAATTTGGGCTTGAATAGGGCCTGGGAGTGGCTGACTCACTACAAAAGCAATTTTCCCTCCGTTGGTATTGGCACCGCCTCATCAATTATTGGGAGTGAACCACATCCACCCTGACTGAATTGGTCTTGTCATCACTGGTTCTCCACTTGTAAGGTAACTCCTTTCTTTTCATGTGCCAGTATATTTATGCTTGTATCTGTAATTTTCACTCCATGCATCTGAAGAAGTGGTTTTTTACCCACCAAAACTTATGCCCAAATAAATCTGTTAGTCTTTAAGGTGCCACCGGACTCCTCATTGTTTCTGAGGAATAACTACAGTAGAGGGCAGAGCCGTAACTAGGAATTTCTGCGCTTGTGTCAGGGGCGCAGAAATTCCTAGTCCTCCCCTCCGCCGAATTGCCGCCGAAGCCGCGGGACCAGCGGACCTCCCGCAGGCAAGCGGAAGCGGCTTCGGCGGCAGTTCGGCGGAAGGTATTTTTAGCAGTCACCGAATCCGCTTCCGCTTACCTGCAGGAGGTCCGCCAGTCTGTCTGCAGAGGGCCCCCTCCACCGAATTGCCGCCGAAGCCACAGGACCAGTGGACCTCCCGCAGGCAAGCGGCTTCGGCGGCAGGGCGGAAGTGCTGCTAATAATACCCTCCACTGAAGCCGCGGACCTCCTGCAGGCAAGCGGAAGCGGTTTCGACGGAGGGTATTATTAGCAGCACTTTCGCCCTGCTGCCGAAGCCTCCGCTTACCTGCAGGAGGTCTGCCGGTCCCGCGGCTTCGGCGGCAATTTGGCAGAGGGGGCCTTCTGCAGACAGACCTGCAGACCTCCCGCAGGCAAGCTGGGGCGGTTTTGGCGGCGGGGGAGGAGGGGACGCCCCTGGCAGCAGGCTTTTGCGCCCCTGGCAGCAGTGCGCCCCGAAGCGAGTGCCTCAATGGCCTCGCCCTTGTTACCGCCCTGGTAGAGGGCAAAGAAGGTTGGGGGTGGAGATTGTGGCGGGCAAGATGAACAACTGGGGCCCTAAGGAATGGTGAGGGGAGCCAGGCCTGGTCACAAACCTCTGCTCGCTCATGTTTTCTCTCTCTCCAGGAGTTCAAGGCGCTACTGTGGCTCAGGAGTACCAAGATAATAAAACATTATTGTAGTTTTTGCAACCCCCATAGTACTCATGTGCACAGAATATTCAATGCAGCATTGCTGTGCACTGTGAATTACAGCTGTCATTATGGGAAACTCCCATGGTGTGAGGTCCAGGTTCCCTTCTCACTTGACCGCAGAGATGAAACTGTAATTTTTGGGAGTGCCCTCATACACATGTATCATGTAGGGTGACCAGATGTCCCGATTTTATAGAGACAGTCCCGATTTTGGGGTCTTTTTCTTATATAGGCTCCTATTACCCCCCACCCGCCATCCCGATTTTTCACATTTGCTGTCTGGTCACCCCACATGTATGTATGAGAAAATGAGAAGCTCCCTGCCAGAAGGGCATTCTCGAAGGGGCAGGTACACTAAAACCCATTAGAGTTACGTAGTTGGGAAGGAATTTATATTTCCATATGAAATGAGGAAGAACTTGCTCCAGGTGGTAACCATCCCAGATTAAACTCTGCTGCTTTTAGGGGAGCAATATCAGTGGCTTTCTCAAACATTTCAAAGCTTCTTTTCCTCTTTCCCTTTTTTTAACTTAAACTCCCATGGTTCCTCTAAGGACAGCTCTTGATCTGAAAATGCATAAGGCCACTGGTTAATCTGATGGCATTGTCAAAATGGATTTATGGATTTGTTTGCTAGACAGAATAATTTGGAATGGGATGAACCAAATTCGCCTCAGGCAATGGATATGGCCTCTGAGAGTCGACTTTTCGGTCTGTTTTTAAAGAAATAGATTACTAATGAAATATGACTTGCAACTAACAGAAATTAAAATCAGGGGAAAGCTTTGTTTTTATAAAAAAGAAAATAAGAAAGAAAGAAATACTTGTGGCACCTTAGAGACTAACAAATTTATTTCAGCATAAGCTTTCGTGGGTTAGAACCCACTTCATCGGATGCATGGAATGGTTTCCATGTATCCGATGAAGTGGGTTCTAACCCACGAAAGCTTATGCTGAAATAAATTTGTTAGTCTCTAAGGTGCCACAAGTATTTCTTTCTTTCTTATTTTCTGTTTGCTGACACAGACTAACACGGCTACTACACTGTAACCTTTGTTTTTATGTAAACCTTGTGTAGTGGGGAAGCTGCCCCATTCCTGAAGAACAGGGGGTTAAAAGCAGCCCTGGAGAGGCCGAGGGAGGGCACTGGTACTCAATCAACTAGTCCTGTCCATGCTCTGGTACCGACTCAACACCCTGAGCCCGGCCCCGGGGTTCCTTGCCAGTCTCCAGAGGCTCGCCCTGGAGTTTTTCTGGCCGGGGCTGCACTGGGTCTCTGCAGGGGTCCTGAGTCTTCCCCTGGAGGAGGGGGGACAGGGCCTGGTCTGCCTGCGCAGCCAGGTCCATGTCTTCCGCCTCCAGGCCCTGCAGAGGCTCCTTTATGGTGCAGGTAGTCCGGCGTGGAGCACGTTGGCGCACGCCTTCCTCCGCCGCCTCCGAGGGCTCCGATACGACCAGCAGCTCCTCTTTCTCCACCCGAGCGGTCTTCCGCGAGACCTCTCCGAGCTGCCGGTCTTCTACCAGGACCTCCTCCGCACCTGGAAGCTCTTTTCAGTGACCAGGTCCTTTGTGGCCACCGAGGGGGCGGATCTCCTCGCGGAGCCCCTGCTACACAATCCCAACCTACGTGTGCAGGTGGCGGAGTCTCCCTCGGTGCGCCGGAGGTTGGTCCTGGCAGACGCCACCAGGGTCGGAGACCTCCTGGACTATGGCACAGGGGACTGGGTGCTCCCCGGGCGCTCACACGGCGCATGGGGCTCGCCACCCCTCGGACCCCCCGGCGCGTACTCCGGGAGGTGAAGGCCGCCCTGTTACCCAGGTCTCTCGATTTCCTGCGGCGAGCCCTGCGAGAGGGCGCCCCCCGCCCGCCCCTCACCCCGGGCCCTCCGGATATTTTTTTAAGGCCCCGTTTCCACGAGCCCCCCCGGCACCCCCGCACCCATGCGCCGAGCCGGCTGCACGCTCTGCAGCCGGTCCGGTTTCGAACCGCGCCCAGGGCCCATCTGTGCACGCTCGTGCTTCACGCGTTGCATTTCCTCACCCTCGCGTCCCACCTCGATACCAAATGGCGGGACTATCTGCCACCTAAGGAGGGTGAGGAGCCCCGGTGGGCCAGCCTGTATTCCACCCTGGTTCCACGGCCCGCCGGGGATATTGGCTGGAGGCTCCTTCACGGAGCCGTGAGCACGGGCGTACACCTGGCGCGGTTCACCCCAATCCCCGAAGCCTGCCCTTTCTGCGGCGTGAGGGAAGACCTGGCGCACGCCTACCTCGAGTGCGCCAGGTTGCAGCCCCTATTCCGGCTCCTCCGGAACCTCTTGCTGAGGTTCTGGCTGCACTTTTCCCCGCACTTGTTCCTGTTCGCACACCCTGTCCGTGGCCCCACAAAGTCGCAAGACCTCCTCGTCAACCTCCTCCTGGCTCTAGCTAAAGTGTCCATCTACAAGACCAGGAGGAGGATGCTAGACGAGGGGGAGCTCTGTGACTGTGGGGCCTATTTCCGATCCTCCCTCGTGTCACGGATCCGGGCTGAGTTCCACTGGGCAGCGTCCGCTGGCTCCCTCGACAGCTTTGAGGAGCAGTGGGCGCTGTCCGGGGTTCTCTGCTCGGTCTCCCCATCCGGTCTCCTTGTTTTGAACCTTTGACCCTCCCTTGATCCCTGTTTTTTCATTAGTTGTCCCCCGGATTTACTTGGCCCCTGGGTCTAGTGGTCCCTCCCGCTAGGCTGGGGGAGGGGCTTTTAGCAGTGGGCGGGCTTGCGCCCGCCCACCTCCTGGGGATACCAATAGGAGCCCTGGAGAGGGCTGCAGCTGTGAAAGTCTGATTGGGGAAGCAGCCATAGCTGGGGCCATGCCTCAAACAGGCCACAGCTGGCCCTTATAAGAGGGCTGGGGGCCAGAAGCTGAAGCAGTTTCCCTCTAGCTCTGGAGAAAGAAGGACTGGGCTGCCTGGGGGAGAAAGGGTATCTGAGGTGGAGCAGGGCTGAGGAAAGACAAGAGGAGCTCTAGCCTGACAATCCCCAGGCTGCAGGCTTTGTTTGAGGCCAAAAGGTACTGGGGCTACAGAGGTGTAGCCTGGGAATAGGTAGTGGCTGCAGGTTCTACCCCCTTGCTGATGATGAGTGGCCATTACACACTACAGTTTGCCCCAGTGAGAAGGAGCTAGATGATGATTGGCAGTAGCCACTGAGGCAAGATAGAGTTAGAGGGTTGGGGGTTCCCCTGGGAGGGGAGACCCAAATTGTGGGTTACTGCTCAGGGCAGAACCCTGAGGTAAAGGGACACCGGGGTCTGGGAGGGACACAGGGACCAGCAGCAGGCGAGACACTGGCCTGCAGAGGGTGCTCCATACGCTGGAAAAGAGCTAATTCCCAGACGACCAGCAGGAGGCGCTGCATCAGTGAGTCTCGACCTTGCTACACCTTGGAAATGGCAGCCTGGCATTTCCAAAATTGGGTGATCAATTGTAACTGTTCTGTCAATATTTTTTGGCTTATCTCCAGGGTTGTGATGAAAAATTTTAGGCTAAGAAACACAAAAAAATCCTGGGCTTTTTGTTAAATCTACCTGTCTGTCCTTTGCTTTCCTTCCTTCCTTCCTTGCTGCTTTTGTTGTCTGGCTCTCCAAACAAACAAAGAAGATGTTTTTCACCATGGGTGGTGAGAATCAGTACTACACCTCTTTGGGTACATCTACATTACAGCTGGGGACACATAGCCAGACCCATGCGCTAGCTCTGCTCGCTTAAAATAGCCGGGTTGCTGGGGAAAGTGGGTGGCCGTTCAGGTTAGCTGTCTGAGTATGTACCTAAGAGGTCTGGGTGGGTTTATACCTGGGCAACTAGCTGCAGACTCTAAGGGTATATCTACCCTACACACTACTGGTGGTGGTGTATAATGTGCATGTAGCTACATGCTGCAGTGACAAGCAGGCTGCAGCAATATGTTTGTGAAGGGCTCTGGCAGAGGGGAGGCAACAGGGAAAGGCTTCAGAAACTCCCCTCTGCTGCAGCCGTTCACTGCAGTGAGGAACGGGTTTGGCGCGGGGAGGCAGTGAGTGGGGAAAGAGTCCAGCAGCAGGGAGCTGCCTCAGCCTTTCCCTCCTGCCCGCCCTCTTCCCCCTCTGCTGCCAGAGCCTTTCTCTTTGGTAGGGGAAGGATCCATAGCAGGGATCTGCCCAAGCCTTTCCGCCATACCAGAGCCTTTCCCCGCTGGGAGAGCCTTTTCCTGCAATGGGGAAAGGCTCCAGCAGCAGGGTTGCAGTGGGACACTATGGTGCTAACAATAGCAGAGTAGATGGGGAGGCACGGCTTGGGTGAGTAGAGAGCGTGTATGGTGTATACTTGTCTACATGCCTGCACCCTTCAGGCCTATCTTTACTCTACTTGCCTAAGCAGTACCTCACTGGCTACGCTGCTATTTATACTGGGGCTAGGGGACTTATGAGAGTGTGTACGCTACACGCTGCCTAAAGAAGTGAGTTGGGGAGACTCATAGACTTCAAGGTCAGAAGGGACCATTATGATCATCTAGTCTGACCTCCTGCACAATGCAGGCCACAGAATCTCACCCACCCACTCCTGCAATAATCCTCTCACCTATGTCTCAGCTATTGAAGTCCTCAAATCGTGGTTTAAAGCAAGGGCGGCTCTATGTTTTGTGCCGCCCCAAGCACGGCAGTCAGGCAGCCGTCTGTTTTAATAGCACCACAGCCAAAACCAGTGAGGTTGGAAAGTTGAAATTTGGCATTGAAATAGTCCTTACTGAGAAGTACATTCCTGAGGAAATTGATTTTCATGTTACCATCTTAGGAGTGTCTTGAAAATTTAGGTTCTGAGCCACAGGGTTCACAGTTGATTTATGTCTTTATTTTTTGCTAAGCTTGTTGAGTTATATTTGCAGTGAGCTAGCTAGTTCTCTTTGGTCTGGGCAAGAGATAGAGAATTTAGCAGTTCCCTTCATTGTTTGTTCCAATGATGAATTGTCCCCACTGTTAAAAACATGTGCCTTAATTCTAATTCTGAATTTGCCTGGCTTCTGCATCTAGCCATTGATTCTTTTATGCTTTTAGTTTTTCCAACCAGAAGAAAGATCCCTTTTAGTTCCTATGAAGATGCTCCTACAGTATAACTAAATCACTTCTACCTTCTTTGTGATAAACTAAGCAGACTGAGCTCTTTAATGCTCTCTAGTCTAAGGCATCTTTGTTAGCCCTTGAATCATTTTGTTGCTCTTTTCTGTACCTTGTTCAATTTTTCAATCTTCCAGTACGAGTCTCACTCATACTGCATACAGAGGTAAAATCAACTCTCTACTCCTGTTTATATACTCAAGGATTGCATTAGCCCTGACTGACCAAGAGGCCCCTCCCCTCTCTGTGGCCTCTCTTCTCCCCAAGGCCCCACCCCCTGGACAGGCCGGAAGTTGGAGCTGGGCCATGGTAAGAGCCGCCCAGGGAGCCACTGTGGGGAGCTCTAGACCCTCCACCTGCCCTGGGCAGTGTGTCCCGGGGAGTGGGGACATAGGCTGGGGGCTGCTCTTGGGCATTGAAGCCCCCCTGCCCAGGGCAGGTGGAGGGTCCGGGATTCCCCATGGTGGCCCAGGCTCCCTGGGTGGCAATTACTACTGCCCAGCTTCCAGCCTGGCTAGGGGGCAAGGCCTCAGTGGGGAGAACAAAAGCAGGGCCAGGGCCATGGGGGGTGGGCTCATGCCCCCCCCCCCCCCACTTCTGCTGAGGTTCCAGTGCTTGCTCCTGACTCTGACCCCTAGGTCCTCTTCAGAGTTGCTGCTTTTTCAGATAATAGTCCCCCATTCTGTAGGTATGATCTGCATTTCTTGTTCCTAGATGCATAAAGTTGCATTTGGCTGTATTAAGGCACATTTTGTTTGAATTGGCCCAGGTTACCAAGCAATCCAGAGAGTTAGAATTTTGGACCCTGAATACTTGCAACAAATAGCTCATTAATTACAGGCCAATAATTAGTCAATGAAACATTTTCATGAATACATTGGAGGAAATCATAAGGAGTTCTTGGGCACACATTTGCTATGAATACTCTGCCAGTGTAAACCCAAAGAGTTTCAAGTGGAGTTTCCAGCTCCCGATGTGAAGGGAAGGGACTTTTGTCACGAAACATGTAGCTAGCATTCTTTTTACAATGCAAGGTAGCAACTTTAGCCCACTGCAAAAGTAATTTTACACAGACATCAAATACTTTAAAGGATCCTCTCAACATATTTTGAAACATTCCCTTCATAGGGTCTTGCGAATTCTTTTTGAGTGTAAACAGGATTGTTGCCATTCTTTGATCTGCTTTCAGACTAAGCATAACATTTATCTATATTCTTGTAGAATATTTTTTCCCTTCCTTGGTTTTTTTAATGGATATTCTGAATAAATCTCTCTGGCTGGAAACTGATGATAAAAAGGTGTTATTCCCATGATGACTATCTTCCCTTAGCTTGCAGATGACCTCAGGCTCAGGGAATCTCCTGCCCCTCTTAACATTCTAATAGCGATAACATGGCTCATGAAGGAACTTGTTTGCCTCACATGGATTTGTTTAGCTGGCATAGCCTTATTTATCATTACCGTGTCTCTTAAGGAAACATGTATTCATGGGATATAAACTTGGCTGTTTTGGTAATTGCTGTTTATACTGCACATGGTCAGTTCTCTTCTCTAGTCTCCTTCTAATTGTGTCTGGAATGCTGCAAATGTGAGGAATGTGTGTTAGACTTGGTTTGGATTTTTCAAGGCAGTTGTTCTCTGACCCTTTTTATGAGATGATTGAAGGGGACTGGGGTTTTTTGGCTCACTTTTTTTACTGTCCACAGTAAAAACTGTTCAGCAATTTTGAACAGTCACAACATGTTTGACAGCATAGCTGAATTAGTGCTGGGAGGGCTTTCTGATGAACTCCATAAATAATGTATCCATCCTGAGAATCAAAGGAAAAACTTTTTTTCTGAAAGAAGTACTGTAAGTAGGGAATAACCCAATGGCTGTTGCATTTCTTCTAGGCCGGGATGGGGAGAGAAGAAGATTTTATTACCCAGAGTATTTTTTTCTTTTTGCTTTTCAAGTTGCTCATTATTTTTCAGAACATTATTATGTGTGTGTGTGTGTGTGTGTGTATATATATATATATGCAGCTCTTCTCACAGAAGTAGCTGTAAGGCTATATTTCTGAGCGTCTGACTCTTCTGTGATCTGGGGTATGAACTAAGCAGATGTGTCTGGTGCTTGACTCATACATCCCATAATGTTTGTGAAGCAATAATACTGCCTAGTGAGCAACATGGGAGGTCATGTATGATCTATGTGCATAAAAATGTGCTTGGGAACTGGCAAAAGTTGCTTCAACGTATATGTGTCAACATCTGGATCCACTAATTGTTGTACTGCTTGAAAGCCTACATGTCAGCTTATGCTATTGAAAAAAACAAAACTGCTCAGGCATTAATGAGACTTTTTTTCTACCATCCTTTCCTTGCATCAGATTTGAAAAAGAGGCATTCAAAAATAAAATGTGCCTGATATGGGCAAACAGTATTGTACATACAAAATGATTTTTTTTTCTCATCAGAGAAGAATATTTATCCCACTGAATTGAATAGCTTGTGATAGCTGCACACTGTGACCCTGATTCTGCAGAGCTCTGAATGCCTCTTGAGACATGAACTCTTGAGCATGCCTTTGATTTCCAGTCAAGGACTGGGTCCTAACTTTCGTTCTGTATTAAAGTGTCTGAGGTGCAAATATAACCACTGCAAGTGAACTTGTTAAATAAAGACATGTTAGTTTTGTTATATGCTGTAATTTCCCTAAAACACATGCGTTCCCGTACATCAGTACCAAAATGGTTAACCTTGACGTACCTTGATTTGATTTAACAAGGATCCAAATGGATTACCTGTAAGTGCACAGTAATCCTCATCTCTAAATGAGATAATATGGAAAGTAATAAACAGCATCATAAAACTGACATAAATTAGCCTGGTGTTTTTCATTCAACTGATGGCTTAACTGGTGGCTTGTATGTGCTTCAAAGAAAGAATTCAACTAATTAGTAGAGCTCAGGGAAACCACCTGGAAAGGAATCTTGTATTATATCTTTTGAGCCTAAGGTGAGATTAAGTCAATAAAGAATTTAAAAATAAGAGAGAAATAGGGCAGCAAAAAATAGATGCATGAATCCCGGCCTCTGTACATCTTGGAAGCAGTAGCCATAGCCAGAAGGACCTAATGGCTTTATCAACCTTGATGTGTTGTGTCATGGATTAGTCTTGTCATACTGGAAATAGCGTGATTATTTGTAGGAGGAGTGGATGGCTTTATCAATAATGTTCACTTTCTTTTCTAAACGAATTGTGCCCTGCGGACAATCTTTTCATATAGTAATAAAGTGGTGTAGTATTCTTCTGGGTGCAATATACAGTATAATTGTTTTTCCATAGAGATTTCCACAGAGGAAATATATACTTTCAATTCAGTTGCCTTATTATTGCATTACAGTAGCATATAGAGACCCCAGAGTAGAACTCTAGTTATGCTAGGCACTATACAAACGCATAGTAAGAGATGAACAGTCCCTGTCCCAAAGAACTTAGTGTATATGACAGACAAAAAGAAAGGGGGGAAGAAGAAACAGACACAGAGGTGAAGTGACATACCTAACGTCACTTAACACATTTGGGGCTAACCTCAGATTTTCAAAATCCCGGTCTAGTGCCCGAGCAACAACACCACACTGCTGATTGATATTTTAGATTTGAAGAAAAATGAAGTCTCCACAAGAGAGCAGAGTGCGTATGCCTCCTCTTTATCAACAGCCATCCTGAATTAGCTCAAAGGGACTTCTCTACAGACTGACCCAAGGGTCCATTCTACTCCTAAAGATGCAGTCTATAGAGAGAAGCCTTACCATTACATACTGTACATCACAAATAAAGTAATAATATCAGTATTTATTAAATAGACTAAAGGGGCTCCCTAATTCTATGTGCTGAGGACTAGAAGCCAAGAATCCTCTGTTACTTGGGGCTGGTCTACACTACCATGGTAAATCGATCTAACTTACGCAACTTCAGTTACACGAATAACATAACTGAAGTCGACGTACTTAGATCCACTTACCGCGGTGGCTACACTGTGCTGTGTCAACAGGAGAGCGTCTCCCATCGACTTCCCTTATGCTTTTCAGGGAGGTGGAGTACACAAATGATGGGAGAGTGCTCTCCCATTGATTTAGCGTGTCTTCACCAGACCTGCTAAATTGACACTCGTTGCATCGATTGCAGCAGTTACACGTACACCGGTAAGTGTAAAAAAGCCCTTGGATTGGATAGGAAGGGAGAGAGCCACAATAATGACTAAAGGAGGATTGGAAAAATATGATTTATAGTAATGTTTCTTGAATCTTGTCTACTTAGTTTAAAAAAGAGAAGGTTAAGGAGTGATTTGACCACAGTCTAACACTGCCTACATGGGGAACAGAAATCTGATAATGGAGGATGATTCAACTTATAAGATCCAATGGTTGGAAGCTGAAGCTGGAAAAAATCATTCAAGAAATAAGGTGCAATTTTTTTAACTGAGGGTCATTACCATTGGAACAATTTACCAAGAGCTGTGGGAGATTCTTCAGCACTAGACCTTTTAAAATCAAGCTTGGACGTTTTTCTAAAAGATATGCTCTAGTTCAAACAAGAATTAATTGAAGGAAGCCCTATTGCCTGTGTTACACAGGAGGTCAGGTTAAATAGTCACAGAGGTCCCTTCTGGCCTTCAAATCTATGAAATAGAACTTTTAAGGGCTCTAACAAGGATTCCCTTCCAAGACCTCAGGCAAGTTGTTTCTTTTTCTTGTTTTTTTTTAAAAATAGGGATAATACTTGTGTCAACTGCGCATTGTAAGGATTGATTATTTTTGTAGAATTCTTTGAAGATAAGTGCTGTAAACACTTCAAGCAGGGGGCAAGGTTGTAATCAGAAAAGGTTTATTTGGAATAGGAAAATTGATCTTGTATGAATATCTTGGCTTCGAAAGTTATTTTGGAAGGTGAAAGTTATTGGGTTTGCATTCAACTCAGGAGTGCAAAGGCAGAAAGGAAATCATCCAATGAAAAACAGAGTATAAATGCGGCAGTGATGGGCAGAATGACTGCTATAATGTAAAATAAAAAGGACAATAGAGATGCTAATGGCAAAAATAGATAATATAGTATAAACCTAATGGCTAGGTGGTTTGCTGGGAATTGAAGTTCTCTGGGTTTCCTTTTTGGTGAAAAGGGACTGTATGTTGCACATTGTTTTATATAGGGCACCTACTAGCCTCATTTTTAGTGCTTGGCCTTCTAACTGTAACAAATTGCACAGGCTTTGCTTTGGCTAGGAAAACCATTTTAGAGAAAGAAAATCCTCCCAGGAGGAGTGGGATGCGGACCCTTATTTACAGGCAATGAGTTAATAAATTTCACAGAGCTCCAGATTCCTGCAGGTACATGCCTTCCTAATGCTCGTGACCCATACCATTTTCTGTGGCTTCACCAATGCTGTTCCATGTTCAAGAGCAGTAAATAAATTGCAGCATATGAGAATCCCCAGCTGCAAGACAGGTACTCATTTGTTTATGCAAATTCAAAAGGTTTGGGGAATGGACTAGAAATGACAGTAGACTGTAGCACACTAAAGTACTGCACAGCAATGGTAAGTGCTAATGTGAAGTTAATAAAGCCCCTGTGCAGAGGCAGTCCTAGGGACATGGACGAACTGTGGTTGTTCTTAGTGCCTCCTTACTGGTGGCATCCCCTTAGTATTGCTGGGGCTGGAATCAGCAGGAATAATTTTTAAAAAATAAATAAAGGATGGAAGGGTAAGACTGCCAAGATCATTTTAGCCCTTTACCCAAATTACTATAATGGCTAGGTTCTTCATTCCCTATCTCAGATGAACTAAAGAAAAGCTGAGTTCTGAGTGGTTTGCTCTAAGAGGAATCCCGATTGGGGATACCTCCTTGCTAATTCCTCTTGACTTTCATAGTACGATTCATGAGTCTAAAAAGCACAGGTAGTATGATGAACTCTAGTTTGTCCTTTGATAGTCATATCTGTGATATTTTTAGGTTTTTGTGTTTCAGCCTTTGAATGATTGCCTGATTGAAATCTTGATTTAACAACCTGTAAGTACTAATCAGTTGTTTTACCATATGTGAACAGAGAGAAGCCTTCTTTAATGGAAGGTTTTACAGATTATTTTCTGAGATCCAGCCCCTTTGAGCCACTAAAGCGGTATAAAGGGACTGTAATCTGGCTGCAAATCACTGGTCCTGTACCTCCCTTTCCCAAGTATTGGATGGGGACATGGCAAACCCTGCCGTCTGTGGCCGATCTTAGCTCTGACAGAAGCACATTAAAATCTTTTGGGTGGGTCAGTCTCTCTCTCATTTTGACCAAAAATTCCATTCTGAACCGGAGAACTTTTTTGATGAATCAGCATTTTCCAATGAAAGCTGTTTAATCAAAAAATTCCTGACCAGTACTAGTAATTTCCAAGTTGATCTAACAAATGTTAATCAGAGAGAGTAAAAGTGAAACGACAAAAAAAGGACATTTAAAATATGTGGGTGTGTCACTGTGTCACATTTGAGCACTAAATACATATTATAAATGGCTGGTTTTAAACAGATGTCACTGTTTATCATCTAGAAGTATGTGCTGACTGACAAAGCCCTTTTCTCTTTCCCATCCACCCTCCTGTTCTTATTAAAGCTCTGTTATAGTGAAGTGGATCAACATCCAAAATATTCCAACATAATGAAACAATATTATGATTTGAAAGCTGAAACTGTTGTGGTTTGGAATCCGGAAATCCTGGGGATTCAAAATTGTGGCATAGTCCTGTATAACTATACATAGTAATTATGAGAAGCTCTATTTTTCTTTAATATTAAATTTAACTGATTAAGAGGTTCAGCCCCTAGATACAATGCATTAGAAAGAGGATAAAATAATTAAATCAACACAACTTGTGTTGCATTTAGAGAAGTACATATCATGATGAGAGTAACAACTAAAAATAAATAAAAAATTGGAGGAGACTTGCAATGAGAACTTTGTAGACTAGTGAAATATGTTTGATAGAATAAATGTTCATACTTTGTGGGTTTTCCTTCAGTGCAGCTTCATTCTCCAAAACACTGATTTCCATGATAAGAATTGGATAGAGAAACTCAGTTTAGACAGACCCATTAACCAGTAGCAAAGCTATCCACCATCATTAAGCCTCCCACTGTTTTCTTTTAAGAAGAATCTGTCTCATGGAATAAGAACCCATATAAATAACTCACTCTGACCCTGGAAAATATCATTGAGCTGATCAGTAATTGTATCTACTGTTTGAACCCCTCTGTTTATGCATTGCTTAAAAATCTTGAAATAATGGTCCATGCATTATACATTGGCTAATATTTGCAAAAACGGCTGCCAAACTTTAGGCACCCAATCCCATCTATAAGCAACTAGAGAGGACACTAGAACTTCAGAGGTGCTGAGCCACCTACAATTCCAATTGAAATTCAAGCCACCTATTAGCTAGGGAAGGATAGGAGAGAGGACCTGGAGGCCAAATGTAGGTTACTAGGTCAGAGATTGAAGTCCAGGACCTCCATGGTAGCATTCTCTGAGATGCTCCCAGTTCCACGCACAGGGCCAGTTAGACAGGCAGAACTGCAGAGTCTCAATATGTGGATGAGACGATGGTGTAGGGAGGAGGGGTTTAGATTTATTAGGAACTGGGACAACTTTTGGGAAAGGAGGAGCCTATACAGAAAGGATGGGCTCCACCTAAACCAAAATGGAACCAAATTGCTGGCACTTAACATTAAAAAGGTCGTAGAGCAGTTTTTAAACTAAGGGCTGGGGGAAAGCCGACAGGTGTGGAGGAGCACATGGTTTGGACATCCCTTATGGGAGGATGTATTAATAGAGAATCTCTGTCCTAGTGAGGACGAGAGGATGGAAAATGATAAAATACAGGCAAGTCTGATCAGAAACAGTCAAGAGTCCCATTCAATTACATCGTGTAATGGCAGACAGCTAAAAGGAGACAGGTTTTTAAAGTGCTTATATACCAATGCTAGAAGTCTAAATAATGGGTGTACTAGTGTCTCATATTAAAGGAGGATATTGATATAATAGGTATCACAGAAACTTGGTGGAATGAGGCTAATCAATGGGATACAGTAATACCAGGGTACAAAATATATCGGAAGGACAGAACAGGTTGTACTGGTGGGGGAGTGGCATTATACGTGAAAAGTGTAGAAGCAAATGAAGTAAAAATTGTAAATGAATCAAACTGTGCCATAGAATCTCTATGGATAGAAATTCCATGCTCCAATAAGAATATAGTGGTAGGGATATATTACCGACCACCTGACCAGGATGGTGATAATGACTGTGAAATGCTCAGGGAGATTAGAGAGGCTATTAAAATAAAAACTCAATAATAATGGGGGATTTCAATTATCCTCATATTGACTGGTACATGTCACCTCAGGATGGGATGAGGAGATAAAGTTTCTTGACACCTTAAATGACTGCTTCTTGGACCAGCTGGTCCTGGAACCCACAACAGGAGAGGCAATTCTTGATCTAGTCCAAAGTGGCGTACTGGATCTGGTCCAAGACCAAGCTGGACCACAGGAAAAACACCACAGTGGCCCAACACTGTAGCATTTAATTTCAGAAGGAAGAACTACACAAAAATGAGGAGGTTAGTTAAACAGAAATAAAAGGGTACAGTGCCAAAAGTGAAATCCCTGCAAGCTGCCTGGAAACTTTTTAAAGACACCATAATAGAGACTCAACTTAAATGTATACCCCAAATTAAAAAACATAGTAAGAGAACCAAAAAAGAGCCACCGTGGCTAACAACAAAGTAAAAGAAGCAGTGAGAGGCAAAAAGGCATCCTTTAAAAAGTGGAAGTTAAATCCTAGTGAGGAAAATATAAAGGAGCATAAACACTGGCAAATGAAGCGCAAAAATACAATTAGGAAGGCCAAAAAAGAATTTCAGGAACAGTTAGCCAAAGACTCAAAGTAATAACTTTTTTTTTAAGTACATCAGAAGCAGGAAGCCTGCTAAACAACCAGTGGGACCACTGGACGGTCGAGGTGCTAAGGGAGCACTCAAGGACAATAAGGCCATTGCGGAGAAACTATAAATGAATTTTTTGCATCGGTCTTCACAGAGGAGGATGTGAGGGAGATTCCCAAACCTGAGCCATTCTTTTTAGGTGTCTGATCTGAGGAACTGTCCCAGATTGAGGTGTCATTAGAGGAGGTTTTGGAAACAAATTGATAAATTAAACAGAAATAAGTCACCAGGACCAGATGGTATTCACCAAGAGTTCTGAAGGAATGCAAATGTGAAATTGCAGAACTACTAACTGTAGTCTGTAACCTAGCATTTCAATCAATTTCTGTACCAGATGACTGGAGGATAGCTAATGTGATGCCAATTTTTAAAAAGGGCTCCAGACGTGATCCCGGCAATTACAGGCCTGTAAGCCTGACTTCAGTACTGGGCAAACTGGTTGAAACTATAATAAAGAACAATATTGTCAGACATAGAGATGAACATAATTTGTTGAGGAAGACTCAACATATTAGTAAAGGGAAATCATGCCTCACCAATCTACTAGAATTCTTTGAGAGGGTCAACAAGCATGTGGACCAAGGGGATCCAGTGGATATAGTGTACTTAGATTTTCAGAAAGCCTTTGACAAGGTCCCTCACCAAAGGCTCTTACGCAAAGTAAACTGCCCCAGGGTAAGAGGGAAGGTGCTCTCATGGATTAACTAACTGGTTAAAAGATAAGAAACAAAGGGTAGGTATAAATGGTCAGTTTTCAGAATGGAGAGAGGTAAATAGTGGTGGCACCCAGGGGTCTGTTCTGGGACCAGTCCTATTCAACATATTCATAAATGATCTGGAAAAAGGGATAAACAGTGAGGTGACAAAATTTGCAGATGATACAAAATTACTAAAGATAGTTAAGACCCAGGCAGACTGCGAAGAGCTACAAAAGGATGTCTCAAAACTGGGTGACTGGGCAACAAAATGGCAGATGAAATTGAATGTTGATAAATGCAAAGTAATACACATTGGAAAGCATAATCTCAACTATACATATAAAATGACGGGGTCTAAATTACCTGTTACCACTCAAGAAAGAGATCTTGGAGTCATTGTGGATAGTTCTCTGCAATTATCCTCTCAATGTGCAGCAGCAGTCAAAAAAGCAAACAGAATGCTGGGAATAATTAAGAAAGGGATAGATAACAGGACAGAAAATATGTTGCCTCTATATAAATCCATGGTATCTTGAATACTGTGTGCAGATGTGGTCGCCCTATCTCAAAAACCATATATTGGAATTGGAAAAGGTTCAGAAAAGGGCAGCAAAAATGATTAGGGGTATGGAATGGCTTCCATATGAGGAGAGATTAATAAGACTGGGACTTTTCAGGTTGGAAAAGAGACGGCTAAGGGGAGATATGATTGAGGTCTATAAAATCATGACTGGTGTAGAGAAAGTAGATAAGGAAGTATTGTTTACTACTTCTCATAACGCAAGAACTAGGGGTCACCAAATGAAATTAATAGGCAGCAGGTTTAAAACAAATAAAAGGAAGTATGTCTTCACACAATGCACACTCAACTTGTGGAACTCCTTGCCAGAGGATGTTGTGAAGGCCAAGACCATAACAGGGTTCAAAAAAGAAATAGATAAATTCATGAAGGATAGGTCCATCAATGGCTATTAGCCAGGATGGGCAGGAATGGTGTTCCTAGCTTCTGTTTGCCAGAAGCTGGGAATGAGCGACAGGGATGAATCACTTGATGATTACCTGTTCTGTTCATTCCCTCTGGGGCACCTGGCACTGACCACTGTCGGAAGGACCTTTGGTCTGACCCAGTAGATGGACCTTTGGTCTGACCCAATAGGACCATTCTTATGTTATGTTATCTAAATATGGATTTTGGGTGCCTAACTTTGGCAATGTTGACTAGTGCATATTAATACATTGTTTATTGCATGTAATTATTATCAGGGATTATTACTTTTCTCCAGTTAGAGCCTTTTTTAAAATTAAACTACAGTCATATGCCTCAATCTTGCTAACTTTTCCATGAGAATAGAACTCTGTGCCAATGTAGAATATAGTAGCCTTGGCAATATTGCAATTAAGAGTTTTACGATATGTTTGAGAATACAATGACAAACACCAACAGCTTTGTTGCCTTTCAGCCTTAAATCTCTTGCACAATACAACACAGAATTTCATTCACCATTTTCATGCCTTCCTGGCAATAGCAATGGAAAAATAAGTGCAACAGTAGAAAGATTAATTAAAAGCAGTGCCAAATATGTGTTTGTTTCTCATGCCTTCTCTATTCCAATTATCTTTTAATGAAAGAGTTAGTACAATCATTTGACTAGTCGTTGCAAGCTTTTCTCTTAAGAAAAAATAATGCTGTGCCCCAACAGTGGGATTATGGAGACATATCAACCAAATCAAAGGACATATTCTGTCAGTTGTCCTGTTGAAATCACAACTTGTGAGGAGAAACATTGGCCCCAAAGACATCAATGAGAATTTTGACATTGACCTCAATAAAGTTAGGATTTCACTGATGGATATATCTGTTCCTAAATGAATAACAAATCTTGTCAAATTCATTGGTTCTTCTGAATTAAGTAACTTTTACAATATACACATGCCATTAAGACATAATGGAGTTTTATTAGGCATGAATTTAGCCTATGCTGTTTAAAACATGAGGAGGCAAAATGAATTTACCAATTATCGGTCAGTCAGTGGGATGTGAGGGGCTGCCACTCACACCCTGTGGGGTGGTACTTCCTGCCAAGCCTAGCTTTGCAGGGTCTTCTCAAGGATGCCAAGCTTAAGCCTCTAAGTGGGCGATGTGGAGGCATCAGTGGCCCAGGGTCCCAGGTTCTAGCCCTGCAGATTTTTATAGTGATAAGCATACCAGAAGGCCAGGGAGGCCAACAACTGAATCAGTGCTGAGCCTCAGACCTGCTGCTTAACTAAGAGCTGCATGCCATCCCTGGCAAAGACCTCACCAGCACCCTGCAGAGCACTGTGGATACCTCCGAGGAGCTAGAGTCACAGGCCCCTGATGGGAACTGTGAGGAGGATGGGGGATATGTGATCAGGGGGTGTCCAGCTATGCCGTGAGTCAGGACCTATTTTTTTTCTCCGCCATTGTCCAGTCAGTCCTGGCAGTCGAGCATGGGTGAATCTATGGGAAAGGAACTTTGGGTAAGTGTGTACATTTATTTCCCATTACAGGGATGGTGCCCCCAACTTAGCAGGACACAGCTACTTACTTTTCATTAATGTACTGGTACTAGAAGAGGTAGTGGTACAACAGAGAGGTAGAGTTGCTATCTGTTTTTCATTGCCTTGTACAGTTGGGGGTGGGGGAAGAGGGAAGATGCAGCACGGTTTGTATATGTACACAGGATGTCCCTTGAATCCTCCTGAGAGATCTCGATGAAACTTTCATGGAGTTACTCTGCAATCATCCGCTGAAGGCTTCTAGGGATGGCAGCCTTATTTCATCCACTGCAGTAGGATGTTGCTTGTCATCCAAAGCCTGCATTATGATGTGATCCTACCAGTCAATGCTCGATTCTCTGGCCAAGAAGCAGCACTCTATCATTTGCCCAGCTGCTCCATGAACATCACCAACAATCTTGATTTGGTCCTTGCTATGTCCCACAGCAATCTGCTCTCCAGGAAACCATCATGTTTCCCCAGCTCTTCTTGCAGCTCTGCAAATACTGGAGGATTGTGCATCCTGTGCTTGCAACAATCATGACAATAGTGCTGAACTGTGCAGCTCCCATGCTTCTGTCAGAAATGGCTGACAGTGGCAAGTCCCATGCAGGTTTGTGGGATTTTCAAAAGAGGCGCCAAAATTATGGGATAGAGAAAGTTGCATGATGGGAACGTGACCCTGCAGTCCCAGTCACCTTTGTGCAACTCATTTCTGCCCCACCCTGCACTGCCAAAAGTTCTCTAAAAATCAGTGTGCTGGATGGTGGCGAGTGGCACGCTGAGATATCTACCCATGGTGCACTGCAGTGTGCACTGAAACAAGCACTCCTGGTGAGCAAGAAACCAAGTATGCACAAGCAATAGGCTAACTACAGTAGCTTTATGCCGATTTTATGCATTGGCAAAAGTTTGTAATGTAGAACGTGCCTACAAAGTTAGGGCCACTTCACCTTGAATGATCCCTTAGAATATGTGTTAACTACTTATGCTAAACAATTGGCTGTACCTTATATTTAGCTGTTACAGGCTGAGGGCATGTCTACATGTACAGCACTGCAGTGGTGCACTGCTGCAGCACATCTGGTGAAGACATTCTATGATGATCGGAGAGAGCTCTCCTGTCAGCATAATAGAACCATCTCCATGAGCAGCAGAATCTATGTTGGCGGGAGAGAGCTCACCTGCCGCCTTAGCACTGTCCACATCGATGCTAATGTCGATGTAACTGATGTCTCTCAGGGAGTAGTTTTTTCACACCTCTGAGCAACATAAGTTTTATTGACAGAAGCTGAAGTGTTGACATAGCCTGAGTACCTTTCCCTGACATGGAGAAGAAGCTCTATGTATCTTGAAAGCTTGTCTCTTTCACAAACAGAAGTTGGTTCATTAAAAGATATTACCTCACCCACCATGTTTCTCTAATTGTTGCTGTTCATTTAGACATGAAATTGGTTGAACGCAATGGTTAGCAAAGTTTGCTGTTTTCCTAAAGGACAAATGAATATAAATAATCTAAGTCAGAAGAGGTTAACATAAAATATTCCCTGAAAATGTGGACGCAACTGATCCTAGGTACTATGGTAATACAAATAATAATAATAATTTACAGATCGTTTATTCCACAGTGCATAGTTAGTCTCTCTTGCTAATCTACTTTTGTGTTGTCATCTTTGCAACAAAGAGGCAGTCTTTGGGCAATGTAATAAAAAGGAATGTTGGCCTAAGACCTCTCATTTTAAATCTGTGCTTTAAAGACCATTTTTTTTCTTTTAAATGTAAGAACAATAAACTCCTTTAGCAAAACTCTGGAACATACCCAAACCAAAATGGTAAGAATAGTATGGCTAAAGGTTACACAAAGTACATGCTTAGCCTTCAAAAACTTTAATTAGGTAAGGCAAACGTTCTTTCTCTCTCTGTCTCTTTCTTAATGTCTGTTCCATTGCTATTAATTTTATTTTATCTTTTTTATTATGTCATTGTAAAATTAGAGACACAATTTGGAGCTTGGCATTATTTTCTTGAGAAAAGACTACAGAATTGCAAGTCAAAGATATGCTTAAGAGAAAACAAGTTTGCCATTCATGTTTCACAAGACCAGTTTCTTTGTTCCCAGAGGACTTTTTTTACAATGTAAAGGTTAAAATTGCATGTGTGTCTGTATATATATCTATGTGCCTACATATACACACATTACATATAGATAGATAGATAGAGATTGAGAGAGAGAGAGATTATAGATAGTGTGTGTGTGTGTGTGTGTGTGTATATATATATATATATATATATCTATGGGCCATTTTTGATGAGTAACCTTTTCTTCCTGCCTTTAATTCTGAAACCTTTGAAAAGTGAAATTTATGTTGGGAACTGGAAGACTAAATGTGTTCTGTTTCTGCTAGTGCTATTGCTATTCTTGCAATTTGTATGAGAGAGGTACATAAATGTGCCCCCATCTCTACTTTTAGCTAGAGGATTTGTCATGTTATCACCAAGAAATAGATGGGTATATTTCTGGATATTTTTTATTTGAGTCCATAATCAGTTTGGAATTCTTATTTATAACTCACTATTTAACACAAATAAACTTCCTGAACACATCATAAAAGAAAAATTAAAGGACCTAAAAAAAATTAAGAGGTTTAACTAGAGATGGATGTGAATTAGAACTCCAGGCCTGAATAATACAAACTTCAAAGGGAAGCATTATGGAATCAGAATTTGAACCTAGATCCAATTTTGTGGCTGGTCAATTTCTTTAAGTATTTGGCCTAGCTCAGACTCCTGATCCCAACAGCCCGAAATTTATGGGTTTGAAGGCTAGATCTAGCTCTGAAATGTATGGATTGAGTTAGAACAATTATGGAAATAAATAGGAGCATGCTGTAAAAACACAATGAAAATGAAAACTGCTGAAGTGGAAGATGCATAGTAAAACCACATGGACCAAATTCTACTTAGTTACACTAGTGAAAATCTGGGTTTATTCCAGATTGTCACATTGAGGTAACTGACAACAGGATTTATCCTCTTTTTTTTAAAAAAATACTGTCGTAAACCTAGAAAGCTTGATATTTAACTTAATTTCCATGTTGTACACGTACAACAGAACATTGGCTTTCAAAATGTCCATATCTCTCTTATTTCATGTGATGGAAGGGAAAGAAAAGGCCCTCTATACATCACTGTGCATCAAAATATACTTTGGAAATATGTGAAAGTACAAAGGGATCTTGTGTTTCACTCTGTGTATGTGTATTCATCTTGGTTGCTTGATTATGAAGCATAGAATTAAGGCTGAACTGTGCACTCCTGGGTACGGGACCTGTGGGGTGACTGGATCCATTGCTTGGTAACTTGTTCCTTGAGGACCAATTAAAAACAAGACCGGTAAAGTTAAAGAAAAGTACAACTCTTGTGAGATGCAGACTTCTTGCTGGAACTGGCATTAGCAGAACCTCGGTAATGTTATCCTTTTTATATGAGACACTTAGCTAACTTGTTAATATCAATTCACACCAGTATCTCAAGGTCAGCAATTTAATTAATTGGCCATTTTAATACACCGGTATTATTATCCTTATTATTATCTTATTATCCTTGTGAATGAAAATGAGACATGATCATAGCTGAGAAATCCTCTCTGCACTCACAATCAGTATAAGAAAATATTCAACCTCTTACTCTGCTGATGTTTATGTGGGATGCTATGTGGAGGAATTTCAGATCTTGTTTATGTCAATAATTTAATCTTAAAAATCATAAGAGCCTGGTTAATTTACTCTGCTGCTGATGTATTCTTTCAGCTAAATTATAGTTAAGAGATTCGTTGAATTATTCATTTATATCATTTTGTATGTCAAGACTCTAAATATACTCACAAAATGAACAAAGTATATTAAGCATCTGTAATGCATTGTGAACATATGTACAGTTACTAGAAAAATGGGCCTTGATTCTCCACTCAGTCATACCCGTCTTATATTGGTGTAACCGCATAGGCTTTAAAAGAGTTGCTCCCAGTCTACAGTGGTGTAAGCAAGAGGAGAATCATAACTATAATCTCTGCATTGCTAAATGAAACGAAAAACCCAGGAGAAGATATACAAATAATCAATGCAGCAGCTCTCATGTTTAAACATAAATGCTATATCCACACGCAAATATCCATTCATAAACAACTGCTAACTCTGTTATAGATTTACCATCTGCATGAGTACTTATGTTAATGAAGAAATAATATATCATTTGTCAAAAGAATGTTGGTTTCGTAAAGATGTAATTTAAAATTTCTTGCACTGTACTTGGAATAAGAAAGACTGGAAATATGGCTATGTTTACATTAGTATTCTAAAAGCAGATTTGTTTATTTGGAAAATATTCCAGTAAAGACAGATATTTACATTCAGACTGGCCACTGAATAATTGTAGCCAATTATGGGAACAAAAACTAACTCAAATAGGGCTGCAAGAGAAGAAAAGGAGCATCCAACACCCAATGAGAGTAGTCTCAGCATATCAGCAATTATTCCTTGGTTAATAGAGGCAGACCTGCTCCTGTTTTACACAGAGAGTACAATCCTGTTGTCTGATGAAGTTGTGAATCTGGGAGGCAGCCCTCCAAGCATAGGACTAAGTGTTTTTTTCCTGTCATCTATAAAACAAGCTAGCACTTGTTTTAATAGCAAGCTATACTACTGTACTAAGCTGAGCGGTATGGGAGTTCAAAGGGAAGCAATTTCAACATGAGCACACTGACACACATTTGGAAAATATGACTGACTTTTATTCAGCCTAAATTTTCAAATGCTAGTAATGATTTTCGTAGCCTAGAATTCTGCATGCCCACATGAGACATCTTAAAGATTTTCAGAAAGAAACATTTGACCTAGGCCATTCGTTAATGAAAGCTTGACTTATCTAGCAAGAAACTACAGTTGCTGACATTGGTTTCCATTCCCTCTTCAGAGGAGGGAACTACAGAGAAGAAACCGATTCATTTACTGGATGCTGTGAGACTTTGGGTTGAGCACAATAGTCAGATCTAAAACTTTTGGTATTTGAAGAAAGAACAAACACCAGTGAAACAAGAACAAAACACTGGAGGCAATTTAAGACATTGAATTTTTGAAAGCAGAGGAAGTGAAAGATTTAAGTAATTTGTTACACCTTTCTCACACAGGCAGTTCTTAGCCTCTTTTTTTCAGAATAATTAGATCTTTATAGTCTAGCAAAATAATTCCTGTGAATTAGGGGTGGAAAAAAGGGTCTGGCCCATAGAAATGGGGAAATGAGTCTGGTATACCATAGAAAAACTCACTGCAGTTTACTTGGACACAATCATAGGGATATATTTAGCATCCCACGTTCCTGTGCTCCAAAGGTTTGTCTTCACTAGGAAATCTTATGTTTCAGCCACGGTCACATTTCATGATGTCAGCTAATCCTGGTTAAACAATTCTGAACTTGACTGGTCCTTTTTGTTTCAGAAAGTGCAGGAAGTAAACAGAGGGGCAGCCATTTTAGACTTGATTCTGACCAACAGGGAAAAATTGGTTGTGAATCTGAAGGTGGAAGGCAATTTGGGTGAAAGTGATCATGAAATGACAGATTTCATTATTCTAAGGAAAGGAAGGAGTGAGAGCAACAGAATAAGGACAATAGACTTCAAAAAAGCAGCCTTTAACAAACTCCGAGAACTGGTAGGTGAGGTTCCATTGAAAGAAAATCTAAGGGATAAAGGAGGTGAGGAGAGCTGGCAGCTTCTCAAGAGACCATATTAATCACACAACTGCCAACTACTCCGACGTGAAGAAAAGAGAGGAAGAATAGTAAGAGGCCAAAGTAGCTCTATCCGGAGCTATTTAATGACCTGAAAATCAAAAGGGAATCCTACAAAAAGCGGAAACATGGACAAATTGGTAAGGAGGAATACAAAAGAAAAGCACAAGCATGTAGAGACAAAGTCAGAAAGGTTAAGGCTAGCAAGAGACATAAAAGGTAATAAGACGCGGTTCTAAATACATTAGGAGCAAAAGAAAGATGAAGGAAAGTGTAGATCCGCTACTTAGCAGGGAAAGAGAGCTAACAACTGATGGCTTCAAGAGCCTACTTTGCTCCAGTCTTCAATAGAAAGATTAATGGTGACCAGATAGCCAACACAATTAATATTAACAAGGGAGAAAGAAGACATAATAGCTCAATCTGTTTGTTATCAAAAAGAAAACTCAGAGGTGTCTTGATTATGGTGTATAAGTACCTTAACAGGGAGAAAATATCAGGTACTAAAGGGATTTTTAACTCAGTGGAGAAAGGAATATCAAGAACCAGTGACGGAAAGCTGAAGCCAGGCAAATTCAAATTAGAAATAAGGCATATTTATTAACAGTGAAGTTGATTAACCATTGAAATCATCTACCAATAGAAGTGGTGAATTCTTTTAAAGTCAAGACTGGATGCCTTTCTAGAAGATGTGCTTAAGACAGGGGTAACTGGGTGAAATGTAATGGCCTGTGATACACAGGGCGTCCGACTAGATGACCTAATGTTCCTTTGTGAACTTAAACTCTATGAATCACCATCTCAGGTAAAACAATGTATCTTGTATCTAGTCTAAATTTATCTAGCTTTAGCCTCCAGCCATCAGATCTTGTTTTACTTTTGTCTGTGAGAAGGCTTTTTAATCTAGCAGACAAAGGCATTACAAGATTCTTAGAAGTTGAAACTTTACAAAGTCAGCCTAGAATTAAGGTGCAATTACTTTTTTCACCAATACAAGATGGCTAGCATCATAGGTGTTTACACCATATCCAATTACCAACACTACATTTATCAAGGATAGATACACCTACTATCTCCAGCTTCTTTATTTTTTTTATTATTTTTTTAAAATATGTTTGTTTATGGTAGTACCTAGGAGGGAACTGAACCCAATTGTGCTAGGCACTGTACAAACACAGGCTAAGACAGAGTTCCTGCCCTGAGGTACTTACAATCTAAATAGACAAGGCAGACAAAGGGAAAGAGATATAACACACAAGCAGACTGAACAGAGTGGTGATCAGCAAATGTCATGTACGTTTTTGTTTTTGCTCTGTTGTTTCAATCCTGTTTTGGGGTTATATTAGGAGAGGATTAGCTAGATTGAAAGACTAAGGAAGAGAAGGGGTGAAAAGAGGTTGGAGAACATGAAGTAGAGGGCAGAAGGAGTTGGAGCAAACAGTCAATTGTATTGTGGTCAGTTATGTGTATGACAGTTCCTTTTATTAGCTGTCACAGCATTGGACATAGCTGTTTGCGTGTGTTTATTACACATTACTGAGTTAAAAAAACAGCAACAGTTACTTTGAGAAATGATTAACATTCTTAATTATATAACTGGCTGAAAGAGCACAGCCGAGTAATTTGTTTAACAATATTCTTGAGGATACACAAACTCTTTTTTCTTGAACCTGATTTACTGTATTTAGGGTGACCAGATGTCCCAATTTTATAGGGACAGTCCTGATTTTTGAGTCTTTTTCTTATATAGGATCTTATTACCCTCCACCCCCTGTCCCGATTTTTCACATTTGCTGTCTGGTCACCCTAACTGTATTTGAAATGAGCCAAACAGTAGCACCTCATTTCTCTTTTCACTTTTACTAAAAGTGCAATGTTAAATGGTATGTGAATTACAAGGGGCCTGTATTGTGATATATAGCATTAGGTTTTAATGACTTTTAGATAAACTATTCTTAATTAATTAGGTAACAAAAACAGCACATTTAAACAATGTACTTGTCTTTGGTCTGCTAATATAAATGTAGGAATCATGAAAGGGGTACACCTTTTCTAACACAAGTGCCATTCTATTTGTACTAGGCTTAGCCATTAAAATGTTGAATGCAAGAGTAAAATACTAGGTTCTTTTTTGGGAGGACTTGTTGCCTCACCCTATGTTAGGTAGGAGGTAAAGCAAATAATATTCTATAAAATGGAATTTGGAATCAGATTTACTGCACTGGGAGTAGTTGGGGTTAACAGTGGCCATGCACTATACAGCTAAAATCTTCTCTCTAGTGGATGCCTCTGTTCAATAAACTCAGGGCCGGTGCAAGGAAGTTTCGCACCCTAGGCGAAACTTCCTTGTACCAGCACTGCGTCCCCCCCCGCAGCTAATGCCGCCCCCACCTCCCACAGCAGCCAGCTCCCCATCCCCCACTGCGGCTTCTCAGCTCCGCGGGCCGCGGCGGCTAACCCGCCCGCCCACGGCAGCCAGCTCCCCATCCCCCCGAGGCAGCCCCCCGGCCGCGGGCCACGTCAGTTCCACAACCTCCCCGCCCGCAGACTGTGGCGGCTCCCCGCTCCCCACCTGGAAGCCTCCCGCCCCCCGCCCGTGGTGGCCGGCTCCCCACTCTGTGGCAGCTATCCCGCAGGCCGGGGCAGCCTCCTGCCCCCCCGCCCACAGCGGCCTGCTCCCCGCTTCCCCCCCCGCCCCGCGGCAGCTATCCCGCAGGCTGGGGCAGCCTCCCGCCCCCCCACTCGCAGTAGCCGGCTCCCCGCTCCCTCCCCGCCCTGCGGCAGCTAACCCGCTGGCCGGGGAAGCCTCCTGCCCCCGCGCCCACGGAGCAGCTCATCTCCACCGGTGCTGCGCCAGCAGCTGCCGCATCGCCTCCTGGGAGTCGCTGCCCCCCAAATGCCGGCACCCTACGCGACCGCCTAGGGTCGCCTAATGGAAGCGCCAGCCCTGAATAAACTAACACTAATAAGAGACTCTGATCCCTATCTAAGACTGAAAAGCTGAAGAATTTGTTTTACCAAAAAAGGGTTATCTGTAAAATTTACATTTTCTCTGTGTATTTTTAAAGAAACAAATACATAGGAACCTCCTATTCCTGCTGTGATGATTTGGGGAATCTGTCTATACTTAGTTTACTAGTTCTGTTTGATAATGGGAGCTCTTTGTGTACACAAGGAAGACCACAGACTTAATTTTGAATATGGGGCTTGCTGCCTTCTCTGTTGTCTTTTAATCTCCATGTTGGACTGAAATTCCAAGAGATGGTGGCACAGGGCTATTCAGATAGAAGCACCCTTGGACAAAGTATTGGTTCTTCTGGGTGGCAGTCAATCTGCCCAGGTGAGCTGAATCTTTGCAACAGATTACTGAGAGGTTAAATCTGTTGAGGTTAAATAGAGATCACCTGAGAAAGGAGATGGGAGATTATAAAAGAGAGGATTTCTTGCTCTCCAGATAGTGGGAGAAGAGATCAGAAGAAGTTGGGGGGTGGAAGAGAGCTAGACCAGACCAGAGACTCCATGTTCTGGATGACAAGCATGGAAGAAAGGAAGGATCCTGGACTTCTTAAAGGATTGTGGACTCAAAGACTGTTTCAGAGTGGTAAGGAAACTGTGGCAGTGAAATGCAGGTAGATGTATTTTTGTCTAGATGTGTGTGTTTCTCATTCTGTCTAAGTAGAGAGCAATAAAATTCTATGCAAAGTCTGCCTGTGTGTCTGTTTGCTTTTACCGGTCATGTGACTCTGAAGAGTTAAACTGTGAACCCAGAGTATGGCTTGGGTTCTGGGAGAGGGTCTGCTTAAGCTACTGGGAATTCTGCTGTAGCTATAACTAGTACTACGGCTAGGCAGTTGAATCGTGGGGTCTCAGCTCTCAGAAAGGGGTTGCTAGACCAAGGATCTGCCCACCGAGTGTGTGCCTAGAAACTTTCACCGGGGGCAGTGCGTGGTCTCTGTTTAGACTCAGGAAGCTTAAAGTACATGGGGGCCCAGGAAAGTGGGCCCCAAACACAACACCCTGGTTAATGTCTAGCTACAGGAAGCTCTACCAGTGCTGTGGTTGTATGATACCTGCTTCCTAATATTGCCAGAAACTCCAGGATATCCCTTTTCACTTTGCTAATTTCTGTAATGTGAAATGCCTATCACCGAAACTAGGACTTTTGTAGAATATTATGGAAAAAGATAAACTAATGACATTTTGTGACATACTTCATAAATCAGTTGAAAGCTTTCCATTTGAATCAACATGGATACTTACTTTAAAAAGGTGTTGGCAGAGTTTTGCTCCCAGTTATGTTAATAAGAATTTTTCCAATGGCTTCAACCAGAGGGCATTTTTTATATAGAAGGGGGATGTATGGCAGTAGAGCTGGGTGAATGGTGCATTTTCGATGTTGTTGCACTTTCAAAAAATAATTCAGTTTGGGTCAAACCAAATTTGAAAATTCCAAAAATGTTTGCTGACTCAAAGTCCATTTTGGGTTGAGAAAATGTTTTGTTCTACCTGAAACAGTTAGTGTCTGGGAATTTTTAAAGGGCTAGATTCACAGGGAAGAGGTGATGGTGTCTCCTTGATAAGCTTTTGGAGCTAGGGCACTGTGCTGGGATGCAGAGAAGGAATATGAACTGTAGTAGGATAGTGGCCTAATCCTCCAGGCCATAGAGTAGTCTGGGGTGGGTTTTTCTCAGTTTGTCCTGTTGAAGCTGTTCCACTTTGAATAAATAATTTGTCATTAGACTCTATTCTTATTAGGCACTTACCTGGGAGTTGGGAGATCCTGCTCCAGTAAATGGTTAATTTCTTATATGCAGTGGGACAACTTTAACAGGAGAGACTCCTACATCAGAATATCCCATAGCTCAGAGGTTAGCGTGTGAGTCTGCAATATGGGAGATCCCTTTTTCACATCAGCAAGAGGGGAGAATTGCCTTAGGTATGTGCCCTAACCACTGAGCTAAAGCTTCTAAAAGAGGCATGACTGCTAATTCCTCCTTTTCTGGCATGGCCACCTCAATCACAAAAAAACATTTTTTGGGTTGAAATTATTCTGTGAATTTAAATCAAATTCACAAATAGTTTAGGTTCCCCCCAAATTGCATTTTTTGGTAAATTTGCTATTTGTTGGTGTGTGTGTGTGTGTGTGTGTGTGTGGGAATCTCACAGCTCAATATAGGAATGGAGGAAACATTTATTTTCATTGACTATGAAATACAACAGGAAAGAGAAAATAACAAAATAATTAGGTTAGCACAGAAGTAGCCTTAACTTATGGGGCTGCAAATTGTTGGAGCTTGTCTTTGCTAGGAGATATTATTATCTGCCACACTGGAAGAAGACGGTAAGCAATGGATGTGGTTTAATTAGGCTGCAACTTTATTCACTTAAAATATCTGGGAGTACCCAGCAACACATTGTACAGTTCAGGTCATCATTCCTTAATCATCTCCACAGAATCACCAGCCAGGTCCCAGCCCTCTTGCTGCTTGGATCCCGCTGCCCTCACCTCGTATGAGGTGAAAAGGGGCTATGAGAAGAGAGGTCAGCTCACAGCTGTTCCAGACATAACCGCTCGGAGCTGCCTTTCCTCACCTCCCTTAAGGATTGCTTTCCTTTACATCATTTTCCAATCCATTTGATATGTTAACCGTATCCCTTCCATATCGAGTGCCTGCACTAGATATCTGACCTGATCCAGGTAAAAGAGGGCCTCTCTAGGGCTCCATGAGGTATAAATTACCCCCCCTTCTCCCCCCCCCACAATTCCATTAAGCACAAAGACAGCAACCTTCTCCTGACCTGGTCCCAACTGCATCCTGCCTTTCCTGTCTATCCCTTTACATTTTCTCCCTTCTCCCTACCCATTGTAAGGAAGCCCCTAAAGAGGCAATAACCTTTTCCCCCTCAGCTAGCTACACAAAGACCCCAACATGAAGATTGTAGCGGACACACTGTGTGTGTAAGCATAATTGTTAGGGGAAGACTTAGCTGACATGGTGTTGCCCATGACTGATTAGCCAGTGTAGACAAGGACCAGTCAAGTTCAGAATTGTTTAACCATGATTAGCTGACATCATGAAATGTGACAGTAGCTAAACATAAGATTTCCTAGTGAAGACAAGCCTTTGGAGCACAGGAACGTGGAACACCAAGTAGTTGTTTTGCTTGTGTCTGTCCCTATGACTGTCCCCACGGTAAACTGCAGTTAATTTTTCTATGGTATACCAGACTCATTTCGCCCATTCCTGTGGGCTAGACCCTTTTCTCCACACCTAATTCACAGGAATTATTTTGCTAGACTACAAAGATCTAATTATTCTGAAAAAGAGACTAAGAATTGCCTTCTGAGAGAGGTGTAACAAATTACTAAATCTTCCACTTCCTCTGCTTTCAAAAAAATCAGTGCTATAAATTGCCTCCTGTGTTTTGTTCTTGTTTCAGTGGTGTTTGTGCTTTTTTCAAATACCAAGAGGTTTAGATCTGACTTTTGTGCTCAACCCAAAGTCTCACAGCATCCAGTGAATGAATCTGATTTCTTGTCTGTCAGTTCCTTTCTCTGAAGAGGGAATGGAAACCAGTCTTTGACCGCAACTGTAGTTTCTTGCTAGATAAGTCAAGCTTCACTAACCTGTGGCCTAGGTCAAATGTCATAGGACATATGACTTCAGAAGAAGCTGGAAGTTGGGAGGGTTGTTGACTTTTGGGGGTATTATAGTAACAACAGCTAGAAGAAGAGTGTTAGGAGTTATTAGAAAAGATGCTAGCAGAGCGCAGGGAGAGTGTGTGAAAAAAACAGGAACTTGGAAACTTGTACCTAGGAAGGAAGACTGGAGCTAGAGATTGCAGAGGAGAAGCTTGAAGATACTGCAGGAAGCTGGATACATGGGAAAACTGAAGCTGGGAATTAAATAATTAAATATAAGGGGATTCAAAATCTGTAGCCTGAAAATGTTTATAGAATTAACGAGTTGAACTACATGCATCAGGTGGTGGGGCCACAGCTGAGACAGGCTCTCTCGGGCGCTGGAACAATTTTTATAGTGGGGGTGCTGAGAGCCATTGAACCAAACTATAAACCCTGTATACAATGGAAACCACTTCAAGCCAGGGGGTGCTGCAGCACCCCCCGCACCTCTAGTTCCAGCACCTATGGGCTCTCTGCAGCGGTGGTTGGGACACCAGCTACTGTCCATCCCTGCTGTTGTGCAGACATCAGTTGCTGCTGCAGTTTTTAAAAGTGCCATAGACAAGCTTTTTAGCTTGGCTTTTTTTTTTTTTTTTTAATTGTGCGTGTAAAAACTCTGGCGCAGGCAAAGCATCTTACTCTGAATGTGGTGTGTAAACTTGCAGTGCTGTCTAAATGATTGCACATAATAGCATGTTGTGCTTTTTTTTTTTTTTTTAAAGGCTGTTCATATGATGCAGGATAGAACAACTCAAGTACTTCTCCCCCCCAGCCCCAGACAGACTCCATAAAGAAAACTGTTGAAATCTGCTGACAGAAAGAGTCTATCTGAAAGCTCAGCAAGGCATTCGGAGAAAGAGCCCTTTTCCAGAACCCCTGCAATCTTTCTTCTGGCATGCAGACAAGTTGTAAATATTTAACATGGTCTTCCTTTTTTCACCTCCTTATTTCACTCCATCAGAATGTTTTATTCTCTCTTAAGAAGAGCTGCTGTCAGGCCCCAACAGGTTATTTGCCAAAGCACTAACGACCTCATCTAATTACTGTTTATCTGAAGCGGCTTGAAGAAACCTTTTTTTTTTTTTTTTTAATTTTTTAGAGAAGAATTCTATCACTGAATCTCAGCACAACAGTTGAAAAATCCCTTCGACTTCAGCGTTTGTGAATAGTTCCCTTACTAAAAGAGAAACACAGGCTATATTACAGCAGTAGCTTTACCAGGACATGATTTATTAAAAACAAAACCAAACTTAGCTGAACTTGGGTATTATTTGTAAAGTCAGTGTGGTTGGGGTAATCAAAACAGCATTGGGATTGCTACTAGAGCTGGGCAACATTTTTATGGCAAATAATATATTCACTAAAATAAGCATTTTTTGTGTCACCTAAACTATTTATGAATTTGGGCTGAATTCAACTGAAAGTCAAAATGGTTTATTTTGGCCGTTTTGCAACAAATCCTTTTGACTTTGTTTTGAAATGGCATTTTATTTAGCAATTTAGCTTTTTTTCTTTCTTTAAAAAAAAAAAGATGTAAACAGTTGGAAATAATCCAAAATGACCCATGTCTGACCCTCCCGGCCCCCGAAAAAATCCAGCTTGAACCAAAAAAATTGTTTTTAAATTTTCAGTTCACTCTGATCTAATTGCTACTAGTAGGAGGAAAAATGCTAAATATTGTTGGGGGGAGGGGGAGGAAACGCATCTAAAACAAATGCTCCCCTCACAATTGTTTTAAACATTTTGTAGATTTCAAAAAGCAACAATATGAAACTAAAGTTCTTGAAATAGGGACTTCAAAATGTTCCTGTGAAACTTCAGCAGGTTCTGCAAGAGTTTTTGTGAGGGGGACTAAGATTCAAAATCAAAGTGAATCACAGTGGCCCAGGAAATAATAGCCCTATCCTGTAGCAACTCCAGATGTGCAAATCCCTGTGAGAGTTAGATGCATGGAGTAATTGCAGGATGAAGCCCTTCAATAGAAAATAATTCCTACAGACCAGTGGGACTGTCAGACCTGCTAATAGATAATCATTGTAAGTCTTGTTCTCCACACAAACTGAGCCAGCCCATATCTCTTGCCATTCTTGAAAACTGTGAAGGTGGAAAATCTTTTGTTCATGTTGACAAAATTACCAATTGTTTTGCATCACCAGTTTTTATTTATAAAAATTGATAGACTTGTAATACTCTTAATGTTGAATCTAGGGCAAACTGTTATCAATTCCAACATTTTATGTAGCTTAACCCCCACTCCAAAGAAATGTAAAAAAACCCTTCCCTTATCAAAATCCTTCCCTTTGATTAAAATTGTGAAAGCATCTAATCAAAGACAAGTTTCTTTGCAGGTGTGTGTGACATTTTTGTGAGTTTATCTGGTGATGGCATTAGTTTACATGAAAGATTTATAACTAGGGCCCTGCCAAATTCATGGCCATGAAAAACGCGTCACGGACCATGATATCTGGTTTCCCCCTGTGAAATCTGGTCTTTTGTGTGCTTTTACCCCATACTATACAGATTTCACTGTGGGGAGACCAATGTGTCTCAATTTGGGGGTCCTGACCCAAAAGGGAGTTGCAGGGTGGTTGCAAGGTTGTTTTAGGGGGTGGTCATGATATTGCCATCTTACTTCTGAGCTGCCTTCAGAGCTGGGCAACTGGAGAGCAGCAGATGTTGGCCAGGCATTCAGCTCCGGTGGCCATGCCATACCATGCTGCCCTTTTGTCTGCCCTGCTGCTTTCAGAGTTGGGCAGCTGGAGAGTGGTGGCTGCTGACTGATGGCCCAGCTCTGCAGGCAGCAGCGCAGAAGTACGGGTGGCAATACCATACCCTGCCATCCTTCCTTCTGTGCTGCTGCTGGCGACGGCTCTGTCTTCAGAGGTGGGTTCCCGGCCATCAGCCACCACTCTCCAGCTGCCCAGCTCTGAAGGCAGCACTGCCCACCAGCAGCAGTTCAGAAGTAAGGGTAACAGTACTGCAAACCCCCTACAATCAGGGCCAGCTCTGGCTCTTTTGCCGCCCCAGCAAAAAACAAGCAAAAAAACCAACGTCTGGAGCGCCGCCGAAGCAACAAAAAAAAAGCAGGAGCAGAATTTGCCGCCCTAAGTTTGGCCTGAATGCCGCCCCTTACAATGTGCTGCCCTAAGCATGTGCTTCCTAGGCTGGTGCCTAGAGCCGGCCCTGCGTACAATAACCTTGCGACACCCCCCAACTCCTTTTTGGGTCAGGACTCCTACAATTACAACACTGTGAAATTTCAGATTTAAATAGCTGAAATCATGAATTTCTGATTTTAAATATCCTATGACTGTGAAATTGACCAAAATGGACCGTGAATTTGTTAGGGCCCTATTTATAACAGCCATGGATTTGAGTCACAGCACCAAATGTGAGGTATGCTACAGGTCTGTGAGCATCAGACTGTGCGGTAAATGAAACTGAATTGCAATTAACACCTTTTCATTATTTCTCTCCTGGTATGGACGTAGACACTCTGGTTTACACACAGTTTTGCAGTGGTATAACTACTTTAGTTAGGGGCATAGTTTGATTTAATTTTTAATCAAATTTTATTTAAAATAGTTATTCCAGTGTGTAAACAGTAACTCCTAGGGCGTACACAGTTATATTGGTATAAAGGTGACTTATACCAGTATAGCTTATTCCCTTCCCTGTATGGGAATTATTATGCCAGTATAAAGCACCTTTATATCAATATAATTCCATCCACACTTGGAGGGTTGTACCCCTTAAGTATACAAGTATAGTTTAAGCAGGGCCGTCCCTAGGTATTCTGGGATCCTACGCAGCCCCCCAGGCTTCTGTGGGTAGGGGCTGGTCCCAGGCCTCCGTGGGGGAGGGGCAGGGCTGGCTTGGGGGACGGGGGGAACCACCCCCCCCAACACTCACCAGTGGCGCAGCTGGGTCCAGGTTGCTGCACTTACCGCCGTCGGTGAGTGCAGGCCCGGCCCTGCTTCAGTCCTCAGGGGAGTGGGGGTAGGGCTGGGGCGGAGCGGTGGTGGGAAGAGGCGGGGCTGGGGTGGGAAAGGGGCGGGGTGGGAAGAGGTGAGGCAGAGCTGGGCAGGGGCTTTGGGGAAGGGGTGGAGTGGGGGAGGGGCTGGGGCAGAGCAGGGGCTGGAAGAGACTGGGCTGGGGCAGAGCAGGGGTGGAGGGCCATGGGGAAGAGGCGGAGCAGGGGCTGGAGCAGCATGCAGCTGTGCAGGGCACCAGGAAATTTGGTGCCCAAAATTTCTTGGTGCCTTACAGAGCTGCGTACTTTGTGTCTGGGTAAGGAGGCCCTGAGTTTAAGTGGTATAACTTTTGCATGTGGACAAGCCCTAAGAATGTCCCATTTCCATGTAACTTAAGTCAGTGAAACTCATGGCTTTATGAAGGGAAGGAGTGATATAGATGCAATATTTGCAATGAGACACAAGTTTGAAAGAATGATAAATGTAGGGTATAACTGCTATGCAGCATTTATTGATATTGAGAAAGCATCTGACTTGGTCCCTTAGGAGCTGCTGTTTGGAGTATTGAGATAGATGGGAGGGGGACTTCACGACATGGAGATGAAAGAGGAACTGTATCAAGGATCAAGAGCTAAGGTGATACCAATAAGTGGAATTCTGGAGAGTTTTGATGTGACGATGGGATCGAGACAAGGCAGTGTGCTGAGTTCACTTCTCTTCATCCTATTTATGGAGTTAATTAGCAGGAGACACAGAAAAAAACTAATGTATGCTGACAATCTGGCCCTTTTGGCTGACAGCAAAGAGAAATTTGTAATTATGGTATCAGAATCGGCATCTATGGTTGAAGACCATGGTTTGAAGGTAGACATAAAGAAAACTAAAGTTATGCAAGTAGGGAAGGTGGAAGAAGAGCTGTTGTTTGAAGTTTCAGGAGAGAAGCTGAATCAGAAGTATTTGTGTACTTGGGAAGTATAAAGGAGAGAGATCTGGAGAACTGACAAGAAGAACCCAAAGTGCATGGCAACAGTGAAAAAGGTGTCAGGAGTACTATGGAACTTGCAATTAAGTAACAAGATGAAAGGAAAAGCATATCCTACATGTGTATGCCTGTGCCTGCTCTGTGATTTGGTAACAGTGGGTCTTATGGAGATGGAAGACAAGAAGGTACAGTAGTAGAAAATAATATACTGAGGAGAATGGTAGGCAAGCGGAGGGTAGACAGAATGTGCCTGGAAGAAATTAGGGGGAAGATGAACTTGGGACTCTCAGTGATAGATAGGCAGGAGAGTGCACGTTTGAAGTGGACTGGACATGTAAAAAGAATGGGAGAAGAATGATCAGCAAAGAAAGCATGAGAGGAAGAGGACGAGGACTGACTGCAAGAAAGGATGTGGAAGACAGAGGACATGATTAAAAGACTGTCAAGAGAAAAGAATGAGCTCCAAGACTTATGAACTCATGCCATGGACCGGAAGGAATGGCGAAAAACAATGGGCACCTCTGACCCTGTGTAAATGGCAAAGGGAACAGAGAAATGTCAAGAATTAAGTCAGTAATAAAAATCAAATCAAGTTATATCAAAACAGGGCGCTCTTACTCCAGAATAAGTGTTCACACACAGGGCTTGTCTTCACTACAGGGATAAGTCGACTTGAGTTATGCTACTCTAGCTACTTTGTTCACATAGCTGGAGTCGATGTAGCTTAGGTCAATTTACCCCAGTGTCTTCCCTGAAGGCATAAACTAACTAAGCTACAGCTTAGGGCCTCACAATATGAGGGAACTCTAAAAAAAAAAAAAACCTGACTCCATTTCAAATTTTATCAAAATCAGTTGATAAATAAAGGAGATATGGGAAAAGGAAGATTCTCTCTAAATATAGACATTTTCGTTCAAATATACCAAAAATATATACATCTGGCTACACAAATACCCTTACTCTACCCTTACCCTTCACTAATTGTTTGTTATTGACAGGCGGGAGGCTAGGGCTGTGAAAAAAACGATAATTGCACTTGTAAAATTAGTATTTCTACGAGTAAGTCTGCTATTGGTCTCCTAAGGCAGCGTTTTGTTGGACAGCTGCTACTGGTAAAATTCTAACTGTGCCTTTTAAACTTATTTAAATAAATAAATAATCTCACTGCCGAAAACATTGGGAAAAATGTGAGGTCAGAGATGGCAGTGTCATGAAGCAATACTGCCAAGCTCATACTTGTATGTTAGTGTGTTCTTTCTTCTTTTGACCTGTACATAAGTACAATTGTGTACTTTAGTGTGCACACCACTTTCTGTTTCATGCACTATCTATGCTTCACATGATTGGGTTTGCAAGTGATCATTTTACGGACTTGGGTCGAGTGGATCCTGAGGAGGATAAATTTGTGTTGGCTTCCCTCCGTCAGTTTCGGGAACCTTCATAGTAAATATCAGAGAGTGCTGAGGAAAGGATAAATAGAGGGTTTTGAGAGAAGTGAAGGAAGATGTACATATATATCAAAATATTCTGAGTACTCGCTGAGCAAGTTATTTCAGACTATGTGCATATATGATTTATAGGCTATTAAAGCCTATAATATTCATTATATTTGCTTGAATATAGGCTATTTTTTTTCACTTTCTCAATGCCTGTCTAGTGATTACCAGTCTTTTTTCTGGTAAATTCTTTCTTTCTCTTTCCCGCATATAGCTTGTTGTCACTCTGTGTGTCCGAGGTGTTTATTTGAGATTAATTAGAGGTTCTGGGGAGACAGAGTATAGAGAAGTATCAGAGGGGTAGCTGTGTTAGTCTGGATTTGTAGAAGCGACAAAGGGTCCTGTGGCACCTTATAGACTAACAGAGGTATTGGAGCATAAGCTTTCGTGGGTGAATACCCACGTCTTCGGATGCAAGCAGTGGAAATGTATAGAGAAGTGAACGTGAAGAGAGATGTCTGCCTAAAAAGAAGACTGGGATTTTCTGCTCACTGGGTTTGAAGAGCACAAGATAATATTTTATTATAGGTAGTATGTAGGGTGACCAGACAGCAGGTGTGAAAAATCAGGACAGGGGGTGGGAGGTAATAGGAGCCTATATAAGAAAAAGACACCAAAATCAGGACTGTCCCTATAAAATCGGGACATCTGGTCACCCTAGTAGTATGCTATGTAAAAATTCTTCTATAGACTTATAAATCACATCTCAGATGCATAACACATTTTATTTTTATAGTATGTTACAAGAAAAATCTCAACAATTATATTTTCATAAAAATTAAATCGGAATAAACATTTGTAAATGTATTTTTATATAGTCTGGATAAACTTTGTCTTTCCCTAACAAAGTTAATCAAACATTTTTTCATTTATTCATATGAAAAGAAGGATAATTTTCCTTACTCTTGGTTTGAAAAAAATTATATATCCGCTCTTGTTTTCCTGTGCGAACATAGACAAAACCGCACTAACTTTCACAGAAATATCCTGGTAAAATAACACAGGTTTTTGGCATATCTCTCTCTCTCTAATAAAATATTATTTGTTGTTGTATAGATGTATTATAAATATTGAGATTTATATAAAAATAATTTTTTACTTGTTTAAATAAAAACTTTCTGCTACTAATTTTAGTACCAATATTAGGTAAATCAGCATAATCTTCTATAAAAACTAAACAAATCAATGTATTGGAAAAATACAACCTGCATATAATTTTCTGATGGTTTGCTTATTATCTGGGTGTAATTCATATCAATATAACTAATAGTTGAGCTTTAAGCTTGTGGGTTATCTGCATCCTATACCCTCTATTGCCATTTGTATCCTCTATTGCCATCTTATATCTTCTAAGAATTTCATTGCGTATTCAGACAAGGAATTCCACAATTTAAATGCCCCAACAAAGAAGAAAAATTTCCTGAGAACTCTTCTAGTAAATTGCATTATTTACTGTCTTTTTTTTTATTTTGTAGTTTTTATATTGTATTGTTTACTTCTATTTTACTTACATATGCAATTAGTTCAAAGAATTTGTATAAAATTCTTGCCTACAGACAACCCGCCAACCTGAAGCATATTCTCACCAGCAACTACACACCACACCATAATAACTCTAACTCAGGAACCAATCCATGCAACAAACCTCAATGCCAACTCTGCCCACATATCTACACCAGGAACACCATCACAGGACCTAACCAGATCAACCACACCATCACCGGTTCATTCACCTGCACATCCACCAATGTAATATACACCATCATGTGCCAGCAATGCCCCTCTGCTCTGTACATTGGTCAAACTGGACAGTCCTTACGCAAAAGGATAAAGGGACACAAATCAGATATTAGGAATGGCAATATACAAAAACCTGTAGGAGAACACTTCAATCTCCCTGGACACACAATAGCAGATTTAAAGGTAGCCATCCTGCAGCAAAAAAACCTCAGGACCAGACTTCAAAGAGAAACTGCTGAGCTTCAGTTCATTTGCAAATTTGACACCATCAGCTCAGGATTAAACAAAGGCTATGAATGGCTAGCCACCTACAAAAGCAATTTCTCCTCCCTTGGTGGTAACACCTCAATTGCTAGAAGAGGGCCTCATCCTCCCTGATTGAACTAACCTCGTTCTCTCTAGCCTGACTCTTCCCTGCATATTTATACCTGCCTCTGGACATTTCCACTGCATGCATTCGACGAAGTGGGTATTCACCCACGAAAGCTTATGCTCCAATAGGTCTGTTAGTCTATAAGGTGCCACAGAACTCTTTGTCGCTTGAAATAACTAAAAGTCTGAATTACAATAAATTGTTACTTTGTTTCCATTTACTGTGTAAACAAGCCCATAGTCAGTTTAACAGAATTAAGACTTTGCTAGGGACACGAAGAATGCACACATAAAGATCTCATAACCCAGCATAGACCTCAACAGCTCCTTTGAAGTTCTTTTCACTTTCACAAATGATGTGCATTGAGTATAGCAGCCTGAGGTGTTCTAAGTTTCTACACTGAAACGTGATATACGGGCCCAATCCATGACCCCCTGCCATAAAGGATAGACTCCCATTGACTTCAGTTCGCTTTGGATCAGGGCTAAAAGAGCATTATGTTTTGATTATGTTTAACAAATAGTGTTATCCTCTTCGATCAGGGATGGACGGTATTTATATTACCCAAATATAATCTGCTGGAGGTCAGACTGTCTGAACAAGCAGACAAGCAAGAACTTAGTTTGGATCTGGAGAAAGTAACCTTTTTTATTTCTTATGATTCCACAGCAAATGTTCTCAGTTTACAGGTTAAAAGATTCCCCCTCAAATCTGCCCTGAAGACTCAGTGTAGAATCTCTGAATCCAGCTGTATTCAGAAATGTTGCCTCTTGCATCATCACAGTACACATCATTCTGCAATATGAAACTACTGGTGATGCATAGATCAGACTAAAATCTATTTACAAGCTTTGTAATCTGCTTTATGCATCATCAACTACATTCTATTTTTTCAGCACTGTAAGCAGTGATGGGTCTGACACATAGAAAAAGGAGGCAGAAGGTGCTATATTACATTATCACTTTACCGACTAAGTCACACTTACAAACATGAAGACCAACAGCTTTTCTATTATAATCCAACAGGATCTAAAGTAGCTGGCTACAGATGACACCGTCTATGTCAGCAGTGTAGAATAATGGCTAAAGTAATTAAAACCTTTTTCTGAAACAAGTGGGGGATCCCATCTGTCTGGTCTTGCTTCAAGTTAGCTAGCAAATACCATTTGAAATATCCCAATCAGCCAATAATATTTAGATACTATATACAGGTACTTATGCCTGTGAATAGGCGATATGCCATGTGTGCGTTCTTTAATTTAAGGAGGACTGAGAGAGGAAAAACTCCACAGCACAGTTAAACCTTTTCATTTCCATTTGTTCTTTTATTCTTCCCCTTTTTATTTTGGTTTATGTGGCTTGTACATGATGTGACTTGAGTTTGATGTAATGGTGTGAAACACGAGTGTTGGGACCCAAGTGAACTTTTGTTTTCTACTTCTTGTCACTTGGATTAAAAAAAATTTAACAAAGGTTAATGCTATGTAGAGCAAGTTGAAAAATGGGTTGAGATTTTTGTTAAAAGGTCAATCTGTTTATTCACTGAAATTCAAAACTTTTGAAAAAAATCTTGAAATTTCTTGAGTGGTTCTAGTTGTTACTCCTGTCTCAAAATAGGGGTGAGTAGTCAATGACTTCAGTAGTTATTGCTGATACTTTATTTGTCTCTCTTTTAAGAATGCCAGCAAGGATGTAGGTTCTGTTGTTGGTAATAGCTTTCGTTGACATGATATTTTTATTACTTTCTTTACAACCAAATAATGCCATCAGTCACTGACAAAACAATGTCTATATTTTCAGTTACTACCTATAAATGATTTGGATGCTACATAATATTTTCTTTATAATTTGACAAAGAAAGGAACAGTAACTGGGTATGGACAACTAACTTAGAAACTGAGACCATCACTACATAGGCCTCTGAAAAGTCACAATTATTTATACAGCACCATAAATATGCATGTTGCTTTACAAACCTTCAGAGAGCAATGAATTTCTGATATTACTGGCCTTTGCCAGATTTGAGCCATTGGCTTAGGTAGAAAAGGCTTCATGCCCTGTTATCAATCCCCTAAATCATTCAATCCAGTCATCCTAGTATTTGTTTTCCTTTTCATGCTATGATAATGTTTCTGAATACTGATGAGATAATTCATTCCTTCTTCCAGACTCAGGCAATCAGATTAATACACATAAACAACATATTTAAAAAACAGCATTATGAGGAAATTTGAAATGGGAGCTGTCTTATGTCTTGCTATCAGGCAGGTGTTGGTACAGTGTGCCAGAACTACTTAGCTTCGATGTGCCTGTTCTCTCATCCATAACAGTTATGAGATGAGGCTTTCATATCAGAAGAATATCACAGAGGCTTTATTAATCTCTGTAAACAAGGACACCTCACAAAAAGAGAAGAATGGAAAATGTACTAAATATAATTTATTTTAATCCAATGAATATTCATCTCCTAAATGTTTTCAGATGACTGACTGACTGAGTTGGTAGTAAGATCACATTATCCAGATATTGTGCTTTTTCTAGCAATAATCCTTGTGTAATTACACATTTGACAGGTGAAAATTGCCAATGGAGCTACTGCTTAGCAAAGTGTAATCTTGCATGCTGCAATCTGTAATTTTCTTAGCTTTGTGAGAGACTACATGGTGTTATCTCTGTGCAGTCTGGGTTCATCATCAGAACTGACATACTGCATATTTGTTATCTATACTGCTTACTCAGCATGGTACTATACAGTGCATTCACAGTCTTGAATTTGAGAGGCAATTTCTAAAGTCAAAATACTGGTACATTGCTTTTGGTGTTTGGATATCTTCAAAATGTATGGGTTAGGATTATTGTTGCGGGTAGAAGAGAGCCTGCTGGTCTGCCTTTCCATCATGAGCAGGATATAGATGTTCTTTTTCAAATTCAGAAGAACCCTTTGAATACTGCTGAGCAATAAATAGAGCCTTCAGTTAGAATCAATTTCATAAGAACATAAGAACGGCCATACTGGGTCAGACCAGTGGTCCCTCTAGCCCAGTATTCTGTCTCTGACAGTGGCCAGTACAGGACAGGGCAACTTTGGAGAGATCCACCCATCTTCCCCTCTCAGCTTCTGGAAGTCAGAGGTTTAGCGTTGTCCGGTCATGGATTTGCATCCCTGACCATGATGGCTAATAACCATGGATGGACCTATCCTCCATGAATTTATCTAGTTCTTTTTTGAACCCAGTTATACTTTTGGCCATCACCACATCCCATAGCAATTAGTTCCACATGTTACCTGTATGTTGTGTAAAAAAGTATTTCCTCTTCAACCTGCTGCCTATTAATTTAATCGTGTGAACCCTAATTTTGTATTGTGGTAAAGGGTAAATAACATTTGTTCCACACCATGATTTTATAGACCGGTATCATATCTCCTGCCCCCCTCCCTTTAAATGTCTCTTTTCAACACTTGTGAATCTGTCCTACTCAGAATAATTATATGGCAGTTTTCATATTTTGAATTCATTGTTAAGATTTGTAGTTTGTATCCTGAATGGGGGAGAACCAGATTTTTGAGATATTATCATTCAGTTTTCTTTAAACTTTTTCTCCAAGTGATGGAAATTAATCAGTCAACTGAAAACAGTCTTCAGAATGCATAAAAGGTAAATATTTAAGATCACACAACATGGTATGATAGGTCCACAAAGGAAATCTCTTCTAAAGACTTGCAGGCCACTCTTGAATTTATAAAACATAGAAAATAGCACCTCAGTTAAGATCCAATAAACGTCTTAGGTACCATTCTATAATAGGTAATAGCTGTCATACCGTCTTGCTTTCTATTGTTCTTGAGTACTTACAGTTGGCGTACTTATTTCAAGACAAAATATTTCCTTGGAAGTTTATTTTGTTGAGTCTTCCCATGAAGCAAGACACAATGTGACACCCCTTCCCTCCACAGTTATTGATCCAACAGCATCGTTAAATGCAAATGGAGCATGCATAGTTTTTTTTGTTGCTTATTCTACATAACCTAATTACAAGATAATTATATGATAAAGGCTTATTAGGGGTAACATGAAAAACATTTCACATCTACTCCATCTTCCTTTGGTAACAAAAAACAGTACTTCACACAAATCTGTGAAAAGTTTTATAGAATTTGCTTTGAATATCTCAAATATTGCCTCAAGATCCTTTGTTCATATGCTTATGCCAATAATTTAGTATTGTTGCATCATTTTACTGATATTAATAAACTCGATTAGGTAAAAAGTGCCATTATGCTTAAATATATTATTGCCATGTCAGTGGCAAAGCCCTCCCCCTTCCATCCCCATTAAAGAATTGTTATTGCATAGGAATGAAGTAGCCTCTTTAGATGTATTAATGCTTGGGAAAATGCCACTCATTTGGGAAGACTTTCTAGAAATAAGATAAGGTCCCATGTTTGACAAGGGTACAGCACGGTCATCCTTTGTTTTCTTACTTCCACTTTTTTCTGTTTAATTTCCTAATACAAGCTCTTTTGTGCCATCTCTTTTTGTATCCAGTTGTTTTCATCAGGCTGAAGGAAAATGGAAAATAAGTATTTCTATTTCATATAGTACATAAGCTATTCCTAAAATCTTACTGGAAAAGGTGGGGCTGTAAAGCGTTCTTTGGACTTTTTCTCTGGATTTGCTGTTTGTTGCTTTTACTTTGCTGCTTGGCGTTTTCTGTATGATTTACGTTGTATATGTACAGAAAAATATTCAATAAATAACATATTACAAAAAAACCCATTAATCAAATATATGACTGTAGTGTGTTATGGGCTGATCCAAAGTTTAATGACGTTGATGGAAAAGTATAGATCAGCCCCTATTTTTTTATTTTAAGAACACTGACTACATTATGAAATCCGTGATGAACCCAAGAATCCAGAATGTCAGGATTGCTGTCAAACCATCTAATATATGAAAGCAAAAAATGGTGCAGGTGTTAATATCATAGCACAGATAGGGCCAGAGAGATTCCGATATCCATTACGCCTGTGTAAATTTGGACTACTTCACTGATTTCAGCCCCAAATCAAAATATTTTCCCAAAGTTGTTCTGGAATCCAGAGAAATGTCACTTTGGCCCAGAAACCAAATCATGGTGTTGAAAAATGGCCTGTCTGTCAGGGTTGAAACCCTAACAGATGTCAACAGGGTGAAGCCATTGTCCTGCTTTCAACCTTGGCATCTCTGTTCTTGAAAAAGCAATAGTTCAATAAAAATAATTAGAGAGGTGGGGGATGATTGAGTGACATCTATTTTATATATATATATATATATATATATATATATATATATATATATATATATAGGTATATATAAACACACATAATTTCCTGGCTCTGTTAGTGGTGAGGGAAAATGTGATGTTTTAACAGTATATTCCTCTGACTAGCTGGTATTCTGCCAGAGAGAGCTCTGGTTGCAGGAATTTCAAACACACTGCCACTTTTTGCTTGAAAATTAAGCCCTAAAAATCAATAACTGGTTTCAATATTAAGTTGTATACAGTATTTGTATTGAGGTTTTATTAGATCAGTAAAATGCCAACTGTGGGACAATATCACAAGGAATTAATTCATGTAGCAAACTTAAAATCTAATATACGTTGAAGAGTGTAGAGAGAGGGATTTGAAAGTGGCAAATAAACTATAGAGGTTTTAGTGTTTTAAAAGAGTTTCCTAATACAAAAAGACTAAAAAGAAACTAAAGTCCAATAAAGTAAATATTGTAAGGTTTGATGTTTCAGATTGCCATTAATTTGTTAGTTTCTAATTAGTGTGTTGAGAGTGCGGGGAAGACAACCCATGGAGGAAGGAAAGAGACTGATAAAGTGTCACATGACCTTGTTTCCTTAGCAATTTACACAGCAAGTTAAGGCAATCTAGAATTTTTAATTTTGTTAATTTAAATTGGAACCATCAATTGATTGAAGTATGGGCAACTGTGTTTTGTTAAACACACTGGGCCAAGATATGACACACATACTCATGCTGTGTAGAATCTGGCCCATAGTTTGTGCATTTCTCAAATTTAATCCTTTATGGATCTGAAGCACAGGGCCAGATTCTGTTCTGATTTATATCAATGTTTAATGTGAAGTGATTCCACTGACATTTGTGGAATTTGGAGTTACTTTGGCTTTTCACTGGAAGTTTGAATTACTCTGGAGTTACATCACTTGAGAGATCAGATTAGTTTAATTTCTAATCTGAGTTTTAAAAATTATTTATTGTTATTATTTCTTTTATTTTATTATTGCCATTGACTGAAATGACTGTAGGATCAGGCCCTTTAATATGATCGCTTCAATGATATCCAACAGGGGGAAATGAAGAACAAATAAGTAATATGAGTAAAGCTGAATTAAGTTTACTTTCACCCATAAGAATGCGCTACTGAAAAGCTGAAAGAAATTCTGTTCCAAAATCTGTGGAAAATCATTGGAGGAACTGCAAAAGAATAATATGTTTAATCAGCTTCACTTAAAATATACAAATCTCCCAATATGTACATTTTTGTGTGTTTTAACAGTTTTTTAATTAACTTTAATTAACTTTGTAATTAATTCAGTCTTGTTTTTTAAATTTCTACACACATTTCCACTGTTCTCCTCGGGTATTTGTGTGACTAGTGACTGGAATGTAATTGTAGCATCCGTCTGAGACAGGTTTAGTCTGATATATTATTTCAAACTATACATGGTGACGCAGAGAGAGAACAAGATCTATACTACTGCAGGATGAGAGCTTCAGGGTGACAGATATAGTCAATGAGGATGAGGCAGTCTTGCACTCTAAATTGAGGTTTTTTTTAGAAAGACCTTGACACTATGAAACTGCTCTCTCTAATGTCAATATAAATTCAGTCAAATCTACTTTATAGGAATTTCATAATATAAAGCATATAGGCGGCTAAACTAAATATCAATATTTGCATATTTGTTTCTAGATGAAGGAGGTGTTGTCATGTTCTAAATGCAAATAATCTGATATCCATAATTCATTTTAAATACCCAATTCTTTGTTAGAAAAGATCAGTATGCCTTGTTCTGCCTGTGCCAGATGCTCCTCAGACAGGAGGAGACAGTTGCTAAATTGTTCACCATGCACTTGAAATAGCAATAGAAGTATTATACCCAGCATGTGGTCTAAAGGCAGACATCTGCTAACAAAGATTAGGGATAGTGTGGAACAGATTCACAGTTGTTATAATGAGCCAAATAATCTCCCATGTAACTCCACTGAATCAAATGAAAATAGCAGTTAGTGGTGGTGTACCAATGTTGGCCCAGTGTGCTTTGCCAATTGGATTCTCAGTATGTATTTAGTGCCTTTGGGGTTACAGATGCATTTGTCAGAACTTCTTGGTAGAAACATGGTGAAAATGGAGTACCTGTTGCTCTAGGGGAAATAGGGAAAACCACCCAACCTCATGGAATCGGATAAAGCCTTTGAGGAGACTAGCTGTTGGAGTTCTACATATGCTTCAAAGATAAACTGTTTCTAGTTCTTCAGAGAGCGTACAGAGAGACCAAGTGGAAATGCATCCTTTGTTGCACCTTCTGATTAGAAGCATTCTGTCCCGCAGTTCAGGGACTTGCAGCCCTTCGAGAGGTATCTCTCACATATGTGTTATCACTATGGACACTAAAATATAAAGTATAGTTAAAAGCATTAGGTATTGTTCATTCTTAAGACAGACAGGAGGTTTGTTGGGTACTCAAGAGTCCCAAAAACTCCACTTGGATTTTGTTAACAAACTTTAAACTTTCTTTTAATACAAAAAGGAAAAAATCCAAGGAGTTTTAGAGATCAGTTGTGCACTCTGAACATTTTGGTAAACTTCTGCATTAGCTCTTAAGATGTTGTTTTATATAGTCTGTCAGCAAACACAGATGCAAACTGCAGAATAAACCACCTTCACTTCTGTTTGACCTCTGGCTTGTGTAACCAATGGGAACACAATAGGCATATGTGCATTCTGAAATAATTAACGTATTACTTATTGAATAGAGTATGGTGCAAGCATGAATACAAAATGTGTAAGGCTAGGTCAGCCACTGACCACAGTTGTCTTTCATTGCACTTGATTTGGAGAACTGTGGCTTCATAATATGGTATGCCCTGGACATTTGGCAGCATGAAACTGGGATGTCCCTTTTTCAACCTTGAAGCTCTTTGGTTTCTATTGCATCTCTAACCCATGAGAGGAGAATTACAAAATGTTATCTTCTGATCAGATGGCATGATGATATTCTCCAAATGGATAACATAATGTGATGTCAGTTTCTGAAACTTATATTGGTACCTATGAGAGTTCATATTTTCTTTCCAACAATTCTGAGAAAAATATACACTGCACCCAAATCAACACTGAAAACTTCAAAAACTTTGCTCAGGTGTGTATAATAATCATAGCGGATGTGCCCAGCAAAACTGTTCTCCATTTTATCACGTGTCTCTGCTTTATTTAACTTCTACTTCAATTAATGTAATCAAATAATAAATTTAAATGTAAGATCTCTATCCCACTTCATCTCTGAGAGTATAAAAGCTAAATGGAAAACGAATCTGGATATTGTTCTGATGATGATGTGTGAAGTTTTATATGTTCTACATCTATCCCTTTCATGGGAAGCAGAGTGGGAAGGTAGGGAGCCTGCTGGCCCTGTGCCAACTGGATTTTTAATGGCCTGGTCAGTGGTGCTGACCGGAGCTGCCAGCGTCCCTTTTCAACCGGGTGTTCTAGTCAAAAAGCAGACACTTGGCAACCCTATTGAAGATTTGTATTGGGAGATATCAGAAATGCTGGTTTCTAGAGCTTTAGGGTTGGTAAAGTGCCGGATAACATAGCTTTTATTGTAAATTACTACCGGGGGGAAATTCTGTGCCAAAAATTTAAAAATTCCATGCATAAAATTCTGCATATTTTAGTTGTCACAATAACGCAATATAATCACACCAGTTTCAATTATTTTGATAATTTATTTCAAAATACCTGTCAGTGAGTATGTCAACAACACAGAAAACAAAATAGATTCCCCCAGGAGTAGAAAGTTAAAGAAACCCCAACAACAACTCAGTTCCAGCGGGAGGTGCTGGAGGAGGGCTGCATAGCCCCCCACAGACATGTGCCCCCTCCCCCCCAGAGCAGCCACAATGTGCCCAGCTGTGGGGCTCCCTGGCCCAGACATGTACCCCCTCTCCTCCCAGAGCCCATCCATGGCCCCCCCGCAAGGTCAGACATGTGCCCTCCCCTCCTTTCCAGAGCCCAGCTGTAAGCTCTGCTGTGCACTGCTTTGTCCCACCAGGAGATGCGATGCAGCCCTGACCTTCATCACCCTTTGCCCAATCTCGTCCCCTGGTGGAGAAGGATCAAGCCCTGCGTGCAAACCTCCACCCTGCCGGGTTGGGCGCTCAGCTCACTGCAAGCTGGCAAGCTGAGCTCTGCAGAGTCCAGCAGCCCCTAATGGCAGCCAGATGCTTTACAGACCCAATTCTATAGGGAAAACATGAAATTCTGCACAGAACATTAATTCTGCACAAATTCTGCATTGTGCAGTGGGGCAGAATTCCCCCAGGAGTAATATACATTGTGTTTATAGTATGTGCATAAATCATCACTCTAGCTTCTTTTATCTGATCAATTTTTTGTTTAAAAAAGAGAAAAAAAAAGACATTTGGCCACTTAACATCTAGATTTACACATAATCTCAATGTCAAAAATAGACTTATGGTTTCTTTTATTTCAAAATGATGAGGCTTGATGAGCCAAGCCTTACCTCAGCCTCTCAACAGTGTTATGAGGTGGGGAAGCTTTGTTGTGTGTCCCTGACAATGAGTGATGATTTGCAGGCCATTATTAGGGGAAATTCCAAAGGATAGAAAACCTCTGACTTTGTTCAGCCTCCCAAAAGCAGCTTCCTGCTCTCCAGGCAGATTTCTCCACTGCCTCCCCACCGCTGTCCTTCCCATTGTAGCCCACTGTCAGGAATGGGGGCCTGCAGTTGTGCCTGCTCAGTCATCAGATTGGATAAGGCAATCAAGTGGTTTGCTCTTAAGCCCAGCAGCTGCAAAGGATCAGAAGCTGTTCAACAGACATGCCCATGGATTCTCTGTCTCCTTGTGCCTGCATCATTCCAAGTCCTGCTTCTGCCCTGCACCCACCCTCACTCCAGCCTAGACCCTGTCCTGCACCTAGCTTTGTTGAAATGCTGTTACACCTTGCTCCTGCCTTCCACGACTCCTCCTTTGACCCTCAGTTCTGATTTCTGGCTCTGTCTCAATCCTTGGCTCTAGCATTCAGACTCTGACTTCAGTTCTGACCTTTGATTCCAATCCCTGGCTCTGACCTTGCCTTGACATTGAGCTCTGGCATTCAGACTCTGAACACCACCTACGTTCCCGTTTCCTGATACCCACCTATGGCCAGATCTCCTGCTATGCTCTTTCTTTTCACCAGCAGCATTCCTGCTACCAGTCCCTGCAACTTTCTCCTTCTCCTCGCTAGTTATTGCTCATTCTGTTGCCAGAACCCTATAACTGTCACCCTGCCAGCTCTTACTATCTTCGTCCCTATCCGCTCTTCTTGCTCCCGAGCTTCTAGCTAGTTCTGCTTTCCCTCAGGCCAGCTGTTTATGGACCTTTTTATTGCACTATAGGCCAGTTCCTCATGCTCTACTCCTTCTTCCTACAACTAGCTCACTCTGCCAGTGAACAGCTCCCTCTGCTCCCTTCTTTCAGGCATCTCTCCCAAGCCCACTCTACCGGCTACCATCTCAACCAAATCTACCTGCCAGCAGCCACATTGTGCTGCCCCCACACTTGGTTCCTATTTGGATCCCTCTCTCATCAAATTACACATCAGAACCATTTCTTCTGAGGTGAGCGGTACAATGATTTCTTGTGGTAAGTGAATTACTTTGGACTCATTCTGCATAATTCTACTTGTAAATTGTTCTTTTAAAATGTATCCATGAATCAGTTTCTTAATTTAGGTCCTGATTGAAGAATTGGGTAATTCTTTCCTCCTGCAAGCAATGTAAATAAAAGTTAATATATGTGGTCTTTCTGCCTCTCCTCTATTTACCTCAAACTGCTAATTAGCTGCAGCAATCAAAATGAGCATAATATATGGAATTCCAATATGGAAGACTGAATCTGTCCTGAAAATAAATTGTGCTCCAATAACTTTAAATTAGTATGCAGTGCTGGAGCTATGTTTGTAGAGGATAGTTATAGTCTTCTAATAATTTTGAATTACTCAATGGTATAGAATTACTCAGTGCTATAGTTTTGGTAGTGTAACTATAAAAAGTCAGGCTGATGAATTAAACGGATGAAAACCCATATGGCAAGTACTGTATATGATTTTTAAAATACATTGTAAAGCAGATAGGGCCAAATTCTCTTCTGGTATAAACTAACTTGGCTTTCTTGGCTTCAGTGGACAAGTGCCAATTTATACTAGCGGAGAATTTAATCAAATGTACACAAGGTTGTATTTATGCTGTGCTACAGTGCAAGAGGATACTCTGCCCATCAGTCAGATGGCCTAATATTGTAATTATTCCACAATGTTTCCACAAGTTGGTGACCCCAGGCTTAGGTAACATTACTTATTGGTGACATGCTTGAAGACATATCTTACTTCTCTACTTCTTAATAAGACTGAGTTTATACTAACCTTTCTTGCTTAAAAAATTACCATTGTTGCTAACCACTGTGCAATCTAGTATAGACAAAAAATAATTTAGAAACAAAATGTATCATTAAAATTATTACAGATATGTATGTTATAGTATTGTTACACTCTGATGTGCCCCAGAACAGCAGTCCCCAAAATACAATCGAAGCAAGACATGCTGGTAGGTTTTCAATCAAAACCCGTATACAAACCATGAACCAGTTTGGACAGCAGCAGTCTGAACAAAACATAATACCAGTCCAAACAGTAGATATTTAGCAGCAGCTCTGAATAGCTGCACACATCCAACTCCTTCTTCTCAAGGAGTGACTGTGGACTATCCTGTGGATTGAATATCATGCACAATCCAGTCCCTTGTATTTTTAACTTTCTAATTTGCTACATAGGTTTCATATTGTTTCTTCTAATTTGTGTGATCTAGTAGAAAGTTAATATTCAAATAAAAGTGAGGAAGTTCCTTTGGGTGGATGAAGTATTGCTTGATGTGAGCATTATTTGTGTGTGTGAGATGAACATTCGCTTCAGTTTGCCAAAATAATTCACTGTAAGCACTGCTGGCTCATTATAGAAATTTCACATTTTATTCAGTTAACAAAAGGATATAGTAAAGTTTTTTTAAAAAAAGTATATCAGTGGCTTCTGTCTAACTTATACAGACCATCCCAAACAAACCTGTACACAATATACTGCCAAAAACTTTACAGTTATGTTTTAATGAAAGACACAAGTACTTATGATTTACCCTCTTCATTAATTTAACGTAAGAAAAAAACATATTGATTTGAATGTCATTAGGACACCAGTGACTTTAATAATATACCAGCTATGTGCATTCTTACATTTAGTTGAAACCAGTGAGAGCTTCAATTACCAGAGATCCTAACTCTCAGTAAATGCAGAATGGCTGGGTTTTAGAAGTGTTTGGCTGTTGACAGTATTCAAAACATGAGTAAGTGTCAAAAGGCATAATCACACCTAAAACCTACTCTGGTGTCAGTGAGCTAAATTCAGTCAACTTTTTGAGAGCACTGAATCAGGAGATCACGTTTGTGTGGAAGCTTCTCATGAAAAAGGGACAATGCAGGTATGTGCAGGGACACCTCAATCCTACTTTATTAGGATGCCAGCAGGAATCATCCATCAATACCAGTGTCATTTTGTTGTGTCACCATGGGGACCTCTAGTATACCTTGATTGCTGCCCTGAGATTGAACACTCCATCTGTCCATATAGAACCACCAGCATGCCCTTCATATCTTCTCCCTGCAAGGAGATATTCAGTAAGAGAAAGACAGCCTCCTGCTTTCCTGGAGAATTACATAAGATCTTGAGAATTCAAGAAAGTCACCTTTTGTCCGGTTTGTCTTAGTCTGTCCCTCTACGAACGCAAGTCGATGCCACACCATTCCATTTTGTTGCAAGCACGTTCTTTCCATTTTTAGACAAAAAGTTTTGTCATGGGATCAGCACATCATGTTTTTGGTCTGCCCAGTGGTTGCTTGTGGTCTCTGGGAATCCAGTCACTGATGCAGGTTGTCCACCTATTGTCTTGCCTGCAGACTACATGACCAGCCCATCTTTTCTTTGCATCGTACATCGCCTGCACTACATCGGTCACCTCTGTACGCCTTCTGATCCCCTCATTCAATATATGATCACAGAGGGATATCTTGCACATTCGCCTTTCCATTGCTCTCTGGGTGACAGCGAATGTTTCTTCCTCTGCTTTCATTGTTGACCAGCTTTCTGCTCCATATATCATTGCTGGCAGAACAGTGGAGTTAAACATTTCTTTCCTTTTCTTCATGGGCAGTTCATCATCTGTTAGAGATGTCTTTATTTTGTTGAAACTTGCTCACCCCACCTTTCTCCTCCTACATTCCCCTTCAAATAAGTTGTCTCTGTTCAGCTGCTGACCCAGATAAATATATTAGTTGACCTCCTTGATTACTTTCCCGTTTACAGTGATGATTCTTGCTGCACAATGCTCATTCCGCATCCATTTAGTCTTTGACATGTTCACTTCCAACCCAATATCATTCAAAAGTGTTTGCAGTTGCTGCATTTGTTTTCTAGTTCTGCTGGGTCCTTTGCCAATATTACACAGTCGTCAACGAAGAGAAGATGTGTTGATTGTTCTCCGTCAATTCTGATTCCTTCTTCCCAGTTCAGTTTCTTGAACAGCGACTCCAGTACTGCTGCAAACAGCTTCGGTGAGATTGTGTCACCTTGTCTGACTCCTCCTCCTATGTATAGTAATAATGCAGGGGACATTGAATAACGTTATCTCTGTTGAACAATTGTGGTTAATTTCTTCCAGCAGGTCAATGTATCTTGGGTTGATTCCAATTTCATTGAGTGCATTGAGTACAGCGTTAATCTCCACCGAGTCGAATGCCTTTTTGTAGTTGACAAATGCAATACACAACGGTACTTTGTATACCTTGTATTTTTTGATGTGCTGCTGAACTGAGTGGATGTGATCAATTGTCGAATACCCTGAGCAGAAACCAGTTGTTCTCTGCTTTCATACATTTTAAGATCCTTCTTAATCCAATTGAGTATGACACAGTGAAGACCTTATACACTTGTGAGAGGAGTGTGATTGGATGGTAGTTGCACAATTCTTCTGGATCACCTTTCTTCATCAATAGTATTGTTTTTTATTTCTTCCATTCATCTGGAACACACTTGCTATTGATGTAGATGGTGAACTATTGTGCCAATGCTTTGAAGAGAGAATCTTCTTCTGCTTTGAGATATTCCGGCCAAATATCATCCACTCATGGGCTCTTCCCTCTCTCTTTTTGTTATGAACTGCATATTTGATTTCTTCCCACATAACGTCGGGAACTTCTTCTGTAGCCTGCTGCCTTGATGGTGTACGCTGGACATTGACATGCATGGAGTAGAGATCATTGTAGAATTTTGTAGATATTTTGTTCATCTTGCTCCTTTCCAATGTCCTTTCACCATTTTCATCTTTCAGTGCTGCCGGAATAACCTGTTTCAGCCTAACGTCTCTTTCTACCTTCTTCAGACTCTTGTTCTTTTCGGCAGCTTCTCTATATTTTTTCTTTCTAAAATCTTCATAGTCTTCTTTGATCTTCACGCGAATTTCTTTGCACAGTGTTCTGTATTCTTCACCCATTTTTCCTTCTAATTTCATGCGCGCCCTCCTTGCCATCAGATTCACAGTTTCCTTTCTGATCCTCTGCTTGCATCCCAGTGTTTTCAATGCCTTTGCCTTTTTAGCTGCTGAGATTATCTGTGAGATAAACTCTTCATAGTCCTCATCAATGTCCTTGTTGACCTTATACTCGAGGTCCATTTCACTCACATCCTGTGCAAATGCCTCTTTGTTGAAGTGCCATTTTCACTTCGGTTTCTGGCATCTCTTGACTCGGTCTTCATAGGCATTGTCGGTGCATAGTTTTGAGCACAACATATGATGGTCTGAGCTTCTGCAAATGATTCATTCTCCTATTATTGCTACATCATTGAAGATTCTTCTGGTATCTGTCAATACATAATCATTATGATTGTGTGACTCCATCCGGGCTTTTCCATGTCCACTGCTGATGTTGTTCTTTTTGAAATATCATGTTCATTACATGGAGATGGTTTGCCTCTGTGAATGCAACTAGACGTGCTCTGCGATCATTTCTTACACCTTTACCGAATTTTCCCACATACTTTTCATTCTCACTCTCCTTTCCACCTACCATTGCACTGAAGGCCCCTTGGATGATTGTGTCGGTGGATCTTTTCTGCATTGCCTCCTACAGCTCTTCGTAGAAATGTTCCATTTCTTACTTTTCCGCTTGCTGCGTGGAAGCATACACCTGAATAATTTTAATTGTTCTCCTTCGTTTTATCTGAAGCATGAGAATTGCTATCCAGGGTGATATGATGTCACAGCTGCCTACCCTTGGGACTGTTTCTTTCCTGACAATGAATCCAATGCCTCCAGTCCTTGCTCTATTGTCGAATGATCTTCCTAGGAATACTTGCTCTCCGCTTTTCCATTGTGCAATGAGGTCTTTTGTTTTTCTTGTTTTGCATATCCTGATGACATTCGCTTTTATTGATTTTGTGACTTCGATGTAAATATTGATGTATGGATCAAATGATAGTATTCTTGTGTTGTGACTTGTAACAAATAGTTGGACTATTCTTTTAGCCATTTTCCATTTTTCATCATGTGCTACCCCGGGATGTTAGTGTTGATCAGGCTGATGCATGAGTCTGTGCTCAGTTTCCTGGTTTATTCTGCTTGTTTGGCAGAAGAATTTTGCAGCAGTGCATTCGGGGTGCCGGCCCTTGTGCCCTGTAGATGTGGTGCCCGCTCAACTTTGGCTGGGTTGTCCTAGAGTAATAGAGGTACAGTTGGCCTCCCTACTACCTTGGATGCTAGCTTGACACCTTCTCAGCTTGCTAAGACCTGCCAGAGCATGCACTTAGAGGACTAATAGCCGAACGTCTTATAACGGCAGACTAAATCCCTGATGTAAGGCTGAAGGGTCAGGCAGTCTCCCTTGTCTGTCAGAGACCTTTTTATTCTTGGTTTGTGTTTGATATATTGTTCCTGTTTGTATGTTGTTGTTTAAAGTAAAGTTTGGATAAAGGTTTTATCAGCCTTTCCTTTCCAGAAGGAGGGATGTGATGCTAGCTATGAATGTTTAGAGTGGCCACCAGGGGGCAAAGAGCAAGGAAATAAGTCTGTATAAACAGGAAATAGACTGTCTGACATTCACCCCAATTGTTGTGTCTCTGTAATCTCTACACCTCTGCACAAACTTAGGTTCCATTTCATTCAGAATCCCTTAGACCTACCTACATCCACTCTACTGATGTGTTAGAGAGTCTAAGTTAGTGCAGCCTACCCATGAAGGGGCCAGAAGGAGGAGTATGTTAAAGTAGAGTGAATGAAAGCAGCCCTTAAGAAGTCTAGTTAGTACTCAGGGGGTCTAGTTTACACATTACCTCTAAAATTGACCTGGTGTATCTAAAGGAGTTTAAATAAATTAAATCTGAGTGTAAAAGAGTCTAAGTCTGGAGAGAGTCTAAAATGGTATAGGATATGGGTTCTTCTTGTGCCCTTAGACTGTAAGTTGCACCAAACTCTCTAGCCTTTCCTAGTCACATTTGAATTTGTTTCAAACTCTCCTAGATTTAGTGCATAAGGGAATCGGAGATGGTCATGTTTACATGCTGAGGAGGCAGGACAGGTATGCTCACAGTGTATATCTCCTTACTCCTTGTTAGAGCTCTCCTGCACATAAGTCTCATCAATTAAGATTCCCTTAAATCTATTACTAATATCTAAGAGAGTGTGAGGAGATTGTTCCAATGGGTATCTTTGTCCCTTGCCACCTCAAAAAAGTTCTCCCTAATTAACAGTGAGTTACATTACATAATAATGTCATTCCATTTTAATGTGAACTAGTTCCCTTTAAATTCTGTAGCAGAGGACCTCTTTTCAAACTACAATGACAGAAATATGAAGAAAAACATAAATTTGATATCAGTGCTATCATAAGGTCACCTGCAATCCCTTGCCTGAGTCCCTCTGGCTGTGTAATATTCTATTACTAACTTTTTTCTTCACGTGTTTAGAAAACAATTTATATTTAATAACTTAGTATTATAAAATGTTTTTGTCTGGCCAAGACATCAGTGTGAAAAGAACTACAGATGCTACAGTAACTTTAACAACTTATTAATGTCATTCATTTACATGTTCATTTAAATAGTAATTAGCGTTGTTATAAAAATGTCATTAAAGTCACTATGATGATTTTGAAACGCACAAGATAAACACATTATCATTTAAGTCTATGGAGAACATTTTCAAAAAGATTGCAAGTTACAGCAGAAAAACTCTGTAAATGTCTCTAAAGAGGAAGAGATGGCATGAAGCAGCAAAGATAGAGCTGCATCCAGACTTCTCAAATATTGGGGATGTTCACATATAGATATATGGTTTAGGTCCATCTCTGGTGGCGATCACATAATGATGGTAATGGTAGGGGTTAGTGAATGGCCAAAGAGACAAGCTTTATGTTACTAAATTACTAGGTTGACCAAGATAATGCACCAAATCACTCCGATTAAGACAAACTATTTCAGTGCAAGTCAGCACAGACCATATTAGAACACTGACATGACAGATCTTGCACTATAGTACTTGTATGAGGTGAACTGAAAAATACTGTTTTTTATTTATCTTTTTACAGTGCAAATATTTGTAATAAAAATAACAATACAAAGTGAGCACTGTACACTTTGTATTCTGCGTTGTAATTGAATATATTTGCAAAATGTAGAAAAAATCCAAAATATTGATAATAAATGTAAATTGGTATTATTGTTCAACTGTGCAATTAAAACTGCGATTAATCACGACTTTTTTTAATCTTGCGATTAATTGTAATTATTTTTTAAAATTTGTTTGACAGCCCTAGTAAATATTATAATTTATATAGGAATAGGTTGTAAAATCCTTAGTTCAGTGACAATGGGCCATATTCTCAGCCTTGCTATGGCTGCTTTGTGTCTGTTCAATGCTGATCCCTAGTAGCTGGAACAGGTCCTTGGGGCCATAGACAGCCGTGTATAAATTAGAGCCGCTCAGCGTGTGCTCTAATTTACATCAGGGACTAAATCAATCCTTGGCTGGCCTCAGGATAAGGGAGCCATAAAGTTGGCAATTTTGGCCCCCTTAACAGAGCTGCGCCAAGCCAGCTCAGATGTAAACAAGGATCAAAGCCCATGTCCTAATTCTCCGTACACTTTGCTGGTGCAATATACAAATGTTTAGTAATAATAATCTTGGGTTTATATTTCACTAGAGGCCTCTCAGATGTCTAATTGTATCGACCACGTGTGTGAGGCAGGATTGCTGTCACAGATTTACTTAGGAATTTTCTCTTTCTGGTACTCTCTGCATCTGTTAATTTTGAGTATTTTAAAGAAGATTGATTTTGGTATGTTCTTAATAGCCAGGCTGCTAGGCTTTGAATAGGCAGTTGCTTATGAAGCCATTTCCCTACTTTACAAAAATCCGTCCTATGCACAGAATTTGTCATATCAAAAGCTTATGTCAATTAATACCTCCTATGAATCCTCAATAACATGCACTATGTGAGAAATTTTACTTGTGCATTATGCATGAGCATTTCACACAGAGTACGTGCATGGACTATAAAGGTTTTCTATCTACATTGGAATCAAAGTTCTATCCTCTTGCTTTTCTTGTGTTTATTGGCAGCTTTTGATTCCATCAATCATGCTTAGGCAACATAAACTTTGAAGGGTCACTGCTGGGTTACTATAAGTATTATTTTGGCACACTTGGTATGGTTTCAGATGACTCTCTGACAGTTATTCTAGTTGATTTTGTCTTCTCCTAGCTCTTCAGGATTCCATCTCAGACCCATATTAGCCTCTTGTTGTTGTCGCATGCTTGTGTCCTGATTACCCTATCCTTTAAAATATTAGATGTGCCATGCAGGTGACCAGACATCCTTACTGAACGATGCCTTTCAAAGTTGATTTGGTTCCTCTGGTTTCTAGACTGCCCTGAAGATGTGCTTCTGAGCTAGGGCCAAAGCTGTACAACATTTTGCTTTAGTGGAATTCTGACAGGATACAAGCTTTATGTGCAGAACCCAGTATCATCTTGGAAGAACCTCTTCCTTCACAGTCTCTTTGGAGGATGATTTTTCCATTTCCTGTCACTACAGATTGCACTCTTGGAGGCAGTTTTAAATCTGCAATGTCTTTGGTGTTTTCCTCTTACTATGCCAGGAACATTCCCACAGTGACACTGATGCTCTCCCAGGCTGTCCAAATGTGTATTCATGGCAGGCTTCCGCTAAGCTCTCTCTCTCTCTGTTTGCTAGCTTGCCAGATGTGAATAAGCTTCAGCTAATTGAAAATACCAGATTTTGAATAGGTTGCAATTAATTCAGAATGTTAAGGCCAGATTATACGTGTGACTAAAATTTATGTCAGCTACATTTAACCATTGCATTACTCTTCTATTCAAATCTATTGACAAGTTTCTTATAAATTTCAGAACATTTTCTTTCCAGGCTTACAAATGCCTTCCAAGATTATTTTTTTTATTCCTATTTCTAGGACAGTCTAATGTGTCAGTCATAGCATTTAGAAATGGAACATATATGTCATGGAGATGGCCAATTTCCTATAGCCAAGCACCCAAGTATGTTTTTGTCTCCTTGTTCGGCTAGAACCTGCCTGTAGCTGCTCCTCCTTCTCCTTAAAGGGAAATTAATTAATTTCACTGATCTCTCCCTGTTGTGTTCCATGGAGCTAGGTAACAGGGTGGTATCAACCACCTTCCTTTTCTTTCTTCCTTCTGTAGATCCACCTCTTCCTTTCTGCTGAACTCAGACCAAACACAAACCAAAATGCTTGTCTGGTACCATGATGCTTCAAAAGAGTTGTTGCAGTACTAGTAAAGGATTCTGGGGCATGCATATAGCCATTGAAATGAAGGAGCACTGAGTTATTTGGAGAACAACCATCCATCTTTATGAAAGAAAACCACTGAAGTCTTCAAACAAAAGTTTATGGGATCACAAAATCAGAAGACTCTGTTATTCATGGTAATGATGCAGTAAACAGGGAAGCCCTCCATGCATAATACTTCATAAAACTGTGACTAGTGAAAGACACCAATTCTCATTATAACTGAGGAAACATTGAGTTTGCCTAGGTTTTGAATGAATGTCATTATTGTTATGTCAGGATCTGCTGCTGCCCACCAAGTCAAAGCAATGCCCTTCTCTAATGATGTAGTCAACTGATGAATTCATGATATGGCCGGAGAAGTTCAGGAACAGTGGCCTAGAAGAGTTCAGAAGAGCCAGCAGTATTCAGTACAACTGGATGAAACTATAGATATCAAATGCCCAATTTATAACATTAGTCCGGTATGGGTGGGAAGGACCCAGACAGGAGGACTGGCTTTCCACTGACAGTAAGTAGATTCCATAGAACTGAAAGAATGTTGAAGTCCTGCCAGTGTTGAACAAGGGTAAGTGAGATGACCTGGGGAATTATAGGCCCGTCAACCTATCAGCCTGTCATCAATCCCTGGTAAAATAATGGGAAAGCTGAGATGGGATTCAATCAATGAGAATTGCACTCGGGAATATAATTAATGCCAGGCAATGTGGTTTTATGAAAATAGGTCTGGTCAAACAAACCCGATTTCATTTTTTGGTGTGATTACCAGTTTGGCTGACAAATGTAACTGGGTAAATGCAATAGACGTAGGCTTTTGAAAGGCATTTGACTTTTAATCAAAATGTCACGTGCTACTAACATTAACACTACTATGTTTCTACTGGGGATCCACAGGGATCAGCGCTAGGCCCAAGGCTATCCAACATTTTCATCATGTATCTAGAAGTAAATACAAAATCTGCACTTTCAGATGAGAGAGAGGTTGGTGGAGTGGCAAATAATGATGAGCCAGACTGGGGAATCTGAATTTCATGGTAAACTGGGTCTATTCAAAGAAATTGTGTTTAAATACAATCAGATGCAAGGTTATATATCTAGGAAAAAAGAAGACAGGCCATATGTACAGAATGGAGGACTTTATGTGGGAAATCAATGATTCTGTAAAGGATTTAGGGGTCAGAGGGAACAAGCAACTCAACATGAGCATCCACTGTAATGCTGTGGAGAAAAGGGTGTATGTGATTCTTGGATGTAGAAATAGAAAGGTGAGTAGTGGAGGTGAATTTTACTTCAGCATGTGGAATTAATTGGTCAGGGAGATACTGGAATACTGTGTACAGTTCTGGTGTTGCAATTTAAAATGAATGTTGAAAAATTAGAGAAGGTGCGGAGAAGAGTCACAAAAATGTTACTAGGGTTGGAGAAAATGTCTTACAGTGGAAGACTTAGAGTTCAATCTGTTTATCTTATCAAAAAGAAGATCAAGAGGTGATTGATTAGAGTAGATAAGTACCTTCACAGAGAGAAAATAGCATGTACTAAAGGGCTCTTTAATCTAGCAGAGAAAGACATAACAAGAACCAGTGTCTGCAAGCTGAAGCCAGACAAATTTCCTTCACATATAAGACACACATTTTTAACAGTGAGGGTTATTAACTATTGGAATAAACTACGAAAGGAACTGATAGATTATCCATCTCTTGATGTCTTCAAATGAAGACTGGATGCCTTTCTGGAAGCCAAACACAAGTTATGCTTTAGTCAAACACAAGTTATTGGGTTCAATACAGAGATAACTGGATGAAATTCTTTGGCCAGTGTTCTATACAGGAGTACAGACTAGATGATGTCATGGTCTCTTCTGGCCTTGAAATCTATTAATCTAATGCTAAAGAGGAATTTTTCTTGAAATTTTCTAAGAATCCAGTTCTTGCAGCGCGAGTTGATTAGTATGGCTGTATTGTTATTTCATTGACGTTGACACTGTGGCCTTGCAACTAGACTGTACTTCACCCTGAGACATTTGGACATCATTTTCTGTTGAACGGAAAAATGTTGTTGTGGTGAGGATGCTAGTGGAACTGAAAAAGGTTCTTGATGAGGCTGTAAATTGTGAACTCTTAATAAAGATAAGCCCAGTGCATGCCTCTTCAATCTTTTTATATGCTGAAAGGGAGATTCAGCATCAGCTCCTTCTCCTCACTGAGGTTTGTTGGCCTTTTGTATGACAAAGTTTTAAATCAAATGTTTGAGCTCAGAGAAGTGGTTGGGATTTATCTTTTTGAATGTGGCTCTGCCCTTGCAGAATATTGCAGTGAGCAGCATTCATTTGCTCTGAACTCTTCTCTTCAGGGAAGGGTTTATGACATGAATGTTCAACGTAGGAGTCACAAACAGGTGTTAGGGGGTCAGGATCCCCTTGCTCCTCCCCAATTATAAATGAAGGGTGAGGTGGTCTTTGGAATAGGGTGCTGGTTTTCAATGTTTTCCATAGGGGGGGACATGCCCCCTCCTTCAAATTAAAAATTAAAGTGGAAAGTTAATACTTGTGAACCTGTATTAAAATTGATGACCACCTTCATGTAATCAATGGATCCAGTATAATCCTTGGCTGTTTCCTTGTGCTCTGTTATCACAGAGACAGTCAGTTCAGACCAGACCAGTCAGGAATAAATAAAATACATTTTTAGATCCATTCACTTAATTGGTGCCCATCTTAGATTGTAAGATCTTCAGTGTCTTTTTATGCATGTCTAGGGATGGTCTTGGTTTACTTGGTCTTGCCTCAGTGCAGGTGTCTGGACTTGTAGACTTCTTGAGGTCCTTTCCAGTCCTACATTTCTGATTCTGTGTTTACACACTATGTAGCACAATGGGCCCCTGCTCCTGATTGGAGCCTCTAATGAGAAAACCTTAAAGCATTCTAGAGCAGAGTGCAAGTTCTTTCAAATTATTCAAAAACTTCTGTTTTCCAAAACGTGAACAGTATTAAAATTGGGGATCGCACAGAACAATATTTGCTATCACCCCACTTCCCATTTTCTCTGGATCGTCCCTAGAATGCATTGGCCATTCATTCTCACCTCTTTTTTTCTCCTTTCCTCTTCCTTCATTGCCCTACTGGCCTTTCCATTCACAAGACAGGTTTTATGAGAGCATGAACCACTTTTTGGGGATTCTTGTCTGGCTCAAGAAAGGATATTGCTTGGTTCAGGTGCAAAGTTGCTCTGTATCACTTTCTGTATAACTTTCTGTATAACTAGATAACATGTTATTTGCCTTCTCTGGTCCACAACATAATAATAACGGATATTGTTTAGGTTGGATTTGTTAGTGGATGGCCTGCAAGAAATTGTGTTGGCATCTATATGGTGGACATTTGTTAAGTGAGTGGCACGGGAAGTATTTATGTGGCATTCAAGTTTGCTTGAATTTTGTCAGTAGTCTCTCTCTAGAGCGCTAAATTATTTTTGTCTAGGATTCATAGTTGGAGCTTGGACTGAATAACCAAAATGGCTGATGTAGATCATCAGTGGATGCAAGCTTCAGTGGTAGCATAGAAATGAGACACTCCTATTGGAATGTAAAACTTGAATTTAGAGGTAATCATGTCTCAATTTGTATGAAAGCACAGCTGTGCCTGTCAGCAATCGGACACTAGGTTTTATGTGGAGTGTCTCACCACATTAGATAAATGGTGAACTGTACACTTTGTAATTCTTTGATAAAAGTTGTGGTTAAAAGACTTTAACCATTGAATTTATATCTGGAGAGCCAAATTGTCAGCTGTTTGAAATCAGCATAGTTCTAGTTAAGTCAGTGAAACTACACCAGCTTGAACCACCTGAGGATCTGACCTGAAGTATTTATCTGGCTGAAGTTGATGGGAAGGGAGATGGCAGAGTGGTACTCACACCCAGCTATGTGTGGTTTTTCCTAATTAAGCAAACTACTTTATATATTATGGAATGAAACCCACCCTGAAAACAATAGCAGAAATCTGACCTCTTCTCTGGCCTGTATTTGTAAATCTTCTTTCTCTCCTCATAGGCTTCCTTCTAATACCAGAATAATTGTTCTGGACTCAGCTCTCTAATGTTACTAATTGAAGAGTACTTTACTTTTCATTCTCCCCACCATTTATTTTAAAGAAAAGCCAGGACTTCAGAACACATACATGCATATAATAACGTGAAATTCAGTATGTGAAACTAAATCCACAGAAATTAAGGTGGTGACGCAAACAGACACAATCCAGGGACTTCAAGCTTAAGGCTAATATTTCATTCTCCAGAGCTGCTAGGCCTTTTTATTTTTTCTTTTCTTTAAGAGGAATGGTGGGAGCTATGGATGGAGTGTTGGTTAAGTTAAAATTTCCTGGCTTGTCAGTTTTTGCAACTTTAATGTGGTTTATGCAGTATGTGTGCACATGTTCACATATTCTTTCTCTTTAAAACAGCTGATATCAGATTTTACATGGAACAGAAAGATTCTCAGGGTTTTCACAGAATGAGATGTAATATCTATTTAATAGTTGTAAGAAGTGGGTTTTGCCTATTGCTTTGAAGGTCATGGTCATTCTAATCCATTCCAGGTGGAAGTTCCAGTTTTGTGGGCCACACACCAAAATGCTCTGTTTCTCTTATGTGCATCTTAACCTTTTGAGATTGATAGTTCCATTGTTTCAGTGGAATGTAGCTGTCACGGGAGGCCTTGATCATACAGGCTGAGGTGGTCTCCCAGGTAAATTTGGCCAGTCCCACAGAAGGCTTTGACGATGGGGTTCAGAACCTTGAATTTAACCCATATTCCATCAGGAATCAGTGAAGGGAATCAAGTATCAGAGGGGTAGCCGTGTTAGTCTGTATCTGTAGAAGCGACAAAGAGTCCTGTGGCACCTTATAGACTAACAGACGTATTGGAGCATAAGCTTTCGTGGGTGAATACCCACTTCATTTCCACTGCATGTGTCAGGCAGGGTTTCCTCCTCACTCTGGACTTTAGGGTAAAGACGTGGGGACCCGCATGAAGAGCTTCTAAGCTCGTTTTTACCAGCTTAGGTTAAAACCCCCAAGGTACAAAATTTCCTGCACCCTGAGAAATGCTTTTTTTACTGCCACCATTAAGTGTTTGTTTTAAACAGGAATCCAGGAAAGGAACCACTTGAAGTTCCCCTTCCCCCCAAAAATACCCTCTTAAGCCCGTACACCCCCTTTTCTGGGAAGCTTGAGAATAATTTTCTAACCAATTGGTTACACAGTGATCTAAAAACCCACCCCTGGGTTTTTAAAACCATAGAAAACCGTCAGCTTCTTAAAAGAAGGATTTTATTAAAACAAAGAAGGTAAAATCATTTCTGTAAAATCAGGATGGTAACTATTTTACAGGGTTGGTTTGCAGGTGGAAACACCGTCCCCAAACGTATGGGCGTAGCTTTTTTAGAGCGTAGACAATGGCGTAACATTTTTTTTTACTGATTGACCAGTGGCTTTTTCTTTTAGACAGCTTTTTGCTGAGAAACACGACAGGATGGAATTTTTGATTTGGTTTTTTCTGCATTAAGACTGTTCCCACACCATGCTTGGACGCATTTGTGGTTACTAGGAACGGTTTATTAAAGTTTGGGGCCCTTAGCACAGGGTTAGACATGAGTGTCGCTTTAAGCTGGTTAAAGGCCTTCTGACACTCATCAGGTCACTGAACCGCATTTGGCTAGTTTTTTTTGGTTAGGTTAGTTAGAGGGGTGGCGATTTGGCTGTAGTGCGGTACAAATCGCCTGTAATCGGCCAAGCCTAAGAAAGATTGGACCTGTTTTTTTGACTTTGGGACAGGCCACTTTTGGATAGCCTCCACCTTGGCCTGTAGGGGGTTGATAGTTCCTTGACCCACCTGGTGTTCAAGGTAAGTTACTCTGTTGAGGCCTATTTGACACTTTTTAGTCTTAACAGTTAGTCCTGCCTTTTGTATGCGCTTGAAGACCTTTTGGAGATGCTTAAGGTGTTTGGCCCATGAGTTTGAAAATATGGCCACATTGTTAAGATAGGCAACTGCCGATTTTTCCAATCCCGCTAGGAGACTATTTACCAGTTTTTGGAATGTGGCGGGTGCATTCCGCATCCCGAAAGGGAGCACATTAAATTTATACAGCCCGACATGGGTGATGAAGGCTGACCATTTTTTGGCAGATTTATTTAGCGGTACCTGCCAGTACCCCTTGGTTAAGTCTAAGGTGGAGATGAACTGGGCACGTCCCAGTTTTTTCAATAGTTTATTTGTGCGAGGCATTGGATAGTTGTTTGGGCAAGTTACAGCATTTAGCTTATGGTAGTTCACGCAAAAGCGTATTTTTCCATCCGGTTTGAGGACTAGAACCACTGGAGAGGCCCATGCACTGCTAGAGGGGAGGATTATACCCATTTGTAGCATGTTTTGAACCTTTTGTTTTATAGCAGTTTTGGCGTGAGGAGCCACTCGGTAAGGTTGGGCTTTAATTGGGTGGGCATTACCTGTGTTAATGGAGTGGTATGCCCATTTGGTTAGTTCTGGGGTGGCTGAGAACATTGGTGCGAATTTAGTGCACAGCTTCTGGATTTGCTGGCGCTGCATACGTCCGAGGGTCATTGAGAGGTTCACCTCTTTTACGCCACCGTTACTTTTTTTTTTTATAGTAGACACCCTTAGGCCACTCAGCGTCTTCTCCTCCCTGGGCAGGAAACTGACAAACCTTTAATTCTCGGGGGAAAAAAGGCTTTAGAGAATTAACATGATACACTTTAGGCTTGAGAGTTGCGGTGGGGAATGCTACGAGATAGTTAACAGCTCCCAGGCGTTTTTGGACCGTAAATGGCCCTTCCCATGACGCTTCCATCTTATGGGCCTGGAGCGCCTTTAAGACCATGACCTGGTTCCCTACTTTAAAGGAACGCTTTTTGGCATGTTTATTATACCAGGCCTTTTGCTCTTTTTGAGCCTTTTTTAGGTTTTTTTTAGCAAGGGCTACAGAGTTTTGGAGGGTGTTTTGTAGGTTGCTTACGAAGTCCAGAATGTTAGTTTTTGAAGAAGGCATAAACCCCTCCCATTGCTGTTTTACCAACTGTAATGGCCCTTTAACCTCGCGGCCATACACAAGTTTAAATGGTGAAAACTCTAAACTGGGATGTGGTACAGCCCTGTAGGCAAAGAGCAACTGCTGTAACACTAGGTCCCAATCGTTGGAGTGCTGATTTACGAATTTACGTATTATGGCTCCCAAAGTTCCATTAAACTTCTCCACCAGGCCATTTGTTTGATGGTGGTAAGGGGTGGCAACCAAGTGGTTCACCCCATGAGCTTTCCACAGGCTTTTCATGCTCCCTGCCAGGAAATTAGTTCCCGAATCGGTAAGGATGTCGGTGGGCCAACCTACCCTGGCAAAAATTTCTGTTAATGCCTGGCATACACTTTTAGCCCTGGTGTTGCTTAGAGCTACTGCTTTTGGCCATCGGGTGGCAAAATCCATGAAAGTCAGTATGTACTGCTTTTCTTTGGGTGTTTTTTTGGGAAAGGACCCAGAATATCCACAGCTACCCACTGAAATGGAACTTTAATTATGGGGAGTGGCTGGAGAGGGGCTTTGACCTGGTCTTGGAGTTTTCCCACTTTTTGGCACACCTCACAAGACCGGACATAGGTAAAAACATCCTTGCCCATTCCCTCCCAGTGGAATGACCTCCCCAAACGGTCTTTGGTTTTGTTCACCCCAGCATGACCACTAGGATGATCGTGGGCTAAGCTCAAGAGCTTTACCCGGTACTTAGTCGGAACTACCAACTGTCTCTGAGGACGCCAGTCTTCCTGGTGTCCGCCAGAAAGAGTCTTCTTACATAGAAGTCCTTTTTCTATAACAAACCGGGATCGATTAGAAGAGCTGAGAGGCAGTGGGTTGCTCCGTCCCACTGTCCAAGCTCTCTGGAGGCTTTTATTTGCTTTTTGCTCGGCTTGGAACTGTTTCCTTGATGCTGGAGACATCAGTTCCTCACTGGGTTGTGGACTTGGGCTGGGTCCCTCTGGAAGCGATGTAGGTGATGGGGTTGTTTTCGTTGACTGTGAACCGCTCTTTGCTGGTGCACAATGTGGTAATTCAGGCTCTGGCTGAGCCTCTTGTATGGAGTTATTTGCTGCTGCTGCCATTGCAGGCTCGGTGGGGCCCTCTGGTGTTGGCACTGTAGGTGGGGTTGCAAGCGCTGGACTCAGTGCTGGCAATGGTTCTGGTGCTGGTTGCTTCGCCAGTTCCGGTTTTGAGACTGGCTTTGGTTGGGTTTCTGCGACTGGATTTACAACTGGCTTGTTGCAGTCTTTGGCAGGGTATCCGGTTCCACCACCTCTATTTGGGTCTTTGGTAGTACAGACGGGGTTCTGGTGGAAGTCTTAGGAACAGAGCTAGGTGTGACAGCTTGCTTAGCCTGGCTGCGGGTGACCATTCCCACCCTCTTGGCTAGCTTTACACAATTGGTCAGTTAAAGGTAAATTAAGCAGAACAGAAAAGAAATGCATCTGTTTTTTAATTTCTATTTTTTGGGGCAGGGGGAGGGTGGGTGTGTTTTTAGGCTAGCTGTATACTTTTGGTGCCCTTTGTCACATCTGGCCAATCATTGAATCTTAAGGGTTGAGACTGGAAAACTAATGGCTTAGTTTCTCACAGAAAATGCAGTCCAAGTGACACACAATATGAAAACGTCACAAGGAAATTTCCAAAAATGTGATGTGAAAATGCCAACTTAATTAAAATATACATTTTTGTAAAAACTTCCAGATGAAAATATGATTGGCAGTAAAGCTGATCTATTTTTCCTGTACAGAAAGATTTGGAATTCATTTAAATTAAAGGACCAGTCCAGCATCACCTTTCACAATTTTTGGTGCTGCATGTCAAAGAAAGTGTTATTACAGGAGCAGTGAGCTAAGTAGTTGCTTGTAATAATGCTTTACATTGGTAATGAGGAAAGTTTTAAGAGTTTTGAAAACAAATTGATGTTTACCCTTTAAAGGACAAATTCTACTGGTGGAAATATGAATGGGGCTTCTGTTGACATGAATGGAAACCATATGCTCAAAGGAAGTATGCGGCTCTTAATCTTGTTATCTCCAAATGGGGAGGAGAGCCTGCTCAGCCAGAAAATGGGCATTTCTCGTCTGAACAGGGATTCTCCAATCTGGGTCTAAAAATTTGGAATCCATAAAAGGTTCAGATCAAGAAGCACCATTTCAGAAAAATGAGGTGGTAATTTGGTTGTATCCCCATTTTGCTTTCAAAACTGTTGCCTTTTCCTTTACCAAATAGAATACTGATTGCCCTACCACTTCAGAAAGGGCCCAAGGCAGAAGTCTCACCAAGGAGAGTTTTTTGAGAGACATCTGAGTAGAAATATCAGACAATGAATCCATCTTACTGTATGAGGATGACTCATGGTGTCCAGAGCCACTCTCCAGTAATTATTGAATACATAAGAATCAAAAGGAAGAATGACAATAGCTGTAAAAACAGCAACAAAAAAGCAACTATGGTTAACTCATCCCAAATTCTGCAACTGTCCCCTCTTCTTTAGTACTTTCCATATTCCCAACCTCTTCCACCAAGTGAAACTGACTGCCATCTCCAGTCCTCTCTGTGCCTGAGTCTGCTATGTATGTTCTAATCCTAGACCTTCTATAGTAGTTTGTTTTCTGCTGCCTGCCCACCTGTAACTCTGTTGACATAGCCCAATAGACTCTGAGGATGACTCCTGCTGTGATGGACGGGGCAAAGTTTTCTAGACTGTGTTTGTGCTGCTGCTGGGCAAGCAGTGGATGGAAAATAAACCGATCGGAAGGACAATAGTAGTGCTGCAGGCAGTGGAAAATAAACACAGCTGAGCAGTAAGAGGAAGATCTGTTTTAGGTTCTTTAAACCTTGAAATGGATGGGGCAAACTTGAATCTAGCTAGTTGGTTACCTCCTGTCCCATTACAATTTATGTCTTTGATACAAAGAGGTGAGCTGGGGGGGGGGGGGGGGGGAAGGAATGAAAATAAGGAAAAGAGGGATTGAGAAGAAGGAGAAGGACACTGAGCGACTTAAAGAGGGAAGAGAGTGGGTTGATGAAAGTGGGGAGAATGAAGTTGCTGGTGTGTAATACGCTGGTTCACTAATCCTTCTCTTTACCACCCCAGACAGTCTTTTTTCAGTGTGGTGTAAATTACAATAGCAGATGTAGAAACTGTGAAGTAATTTCTTTTTGAAGAACTTAAAGTGCTCACCACTGGCTTGTTAAGACACCATACTACTAGCAGTTATAAAGTGCTCTAAGTAACGCTGGCTGATGGGCAACTCAGGTAGCAAAGATAATTTTTGGTTTGCAAAAACTGGTTACAAATGATTTTCTGGTTCTTGATACACTAAAGAGTTCTCTCACCCAGAGGCTTGAATTATGAAAACTATTCTTCTGCTGCACGGACTCTAGAGAATAGGACAGCTTGACTTTTGGTTAATGTGAGAGCGCCTAGGATAGCTATACATTCAAGTTGCACTCAGTACTGTAACATTTTTGTTTATTAATGTGTAAGAGTTATGGCTGCTTGTTTCCATAGGGATAAATTCTATACACGCAACTCCCATTAATATCAGTGGAAGCTCTGCATATAGATTTAGGATAGTATGCCACTCTACATGCTTTTTATTTGTTTCTAGAAATTGTGCATATTCTGTTCTAGGAAATGTATTTAGCACATTTGTAGGAGCTGGAGATGGGGCTGATAGTGAAGGTGGACAATAATATGGGTTGCAGTATTGTGTTTATTGATAGACTTTTCCAGTGCATTGCAGAGGTTCTTCACTGTGCTCTGTATAACATACAGTATACAGAAGTATCTTTAATACTTAGCATTAGTTTGTAGTATTGCATATGTAACCATTTAAAACAGGGCTTGCAAACCACATCAAAAGTCTTGAGATGGGTATTTTTGCTGTTGCTTGTATTTGATTCCCACAGCCATCTGCCGCTATGTAAGCTTATTTCTGTTCTTATTTATGCAAAGAAAATTATCAAACCTTAAGTCCATTGTGAATACCTCAGAACGGCACTATTGTTTTATCATTTAGTCATATGTTTTGGGTAAATCTTGCCATAAAATTCAGCTGCAGCTCGGAACTGTGTTCAGTACACTTATAACTTTATAAAATCTTCCATATGTAAAGCAAATTAAATCAGCATATCGTGGCGCATGGCTATTGTGCTGACGGGAGACTGTGGTTCTGCTCTTGTGTTGTCTAGGAAGGTTGCTATCCTTTGCAAAGAACAGATTGGGCTATGCATTCTGTGCTTAATGCCCTTTCAGAGCTGTGACCTGAGCGGCTAGGAGTTGGGGCACCTAAATAAAGAGGTGACATTTTAAAAGTCCAGATGGCTTGAGAAACAAAAAAAATCATTTAAAACTCTGCGTTGGCTTTAGATACAAGCAATGCAAGAGGCTTCTTAGTTAGTTCTTAGGACCCTGAGCTTCTGTAGGCTTTGCAATGCTGCACTGACTTTTGGAACTGAGCGGCTCACTCACTCTGGCAAGGGCCATGGAATGGGAGGAAATTCAGGGTCAAAGATTTAGACTACTTTCAAATTTCAACCCAGGATATTGAAATGAATAAAATCTGACCCTTGAGTTTCTGGTAGTTAATGCCAACCATCAGCTCAGCTTCAGTAACCCCACCCTGCTGTGGTTTCTGACATCAGTCAATTTGTTGTTTTCAAAAAGACCAAAAAAAATCTATCTCTGCAAAAGCATTTGATGATAGACTATATATTATTTGGGTAATTATAGGATATAGAAATGGCAATTCTGGAGCATCACTGAAAATCTTCTGCCTCTCTTCTGCTGTTGACAGATTCTGGTATGCATGCTTAGGGATCACAAATCTTGTTAATGAGTGATCCTTAAAGTGTTTGTCTAATTTATTGTGTCCTGCCTAGAAATGTCATTGCAAACAGCCCCAGGCTTGCTGAGGGCGAAAGGTAGTCCTAGTCTCCTATTCCCAAAAACAGTCAGTGCTGCTTTTTCTTTTCTTTTCTTTTTTTATCCCCCCAGAAAGCTATCTTCACTGATGTCAAACTACTGCTCCAAGTGCTTTGTTGTTATTGGAAAGGAAAAGAAAAAATGTTTATTTCTCCCCTCCCTCCATTTGATTGCAAAATAGATTTTTGGGATATATTTTCAAGAGCACAAATTACTTTCAATAGCCATTGAGAGCCAATGGGAATTAGGTGCCCAAGTGCCATTTCTGTTTTTGAAAATCTACCCTTCTATGTTTTTCATAAATGTTTGCAATTTTGCTTGATATGAGTTGTCAGTTTAGATCTTTAACAGTTTGGCTGTGTATCTAATAATGGAATAAAAAAAATGCAGATAGGAAATGCAGGTCCTATGGTTGTTGCTACATTTAGGTGGTGGTTTGTATTTGGTCCTAGATAGTGTATTGAAAAATGTTCTATAAAACTTTTTGTTGAAAAATGCCATTTAATCAAAACAGATGTTTCAAGGAAACATATTGGTTTTGAAGAAAATGTCACTGGGAAGGTTTCTCAGGCCCAGGATTGTGGGGGCAGGGGAGAAGAGGAAGAGGAAAATCCCAGAATAGTCAATAGCCTGATTAGTAGGGCTTTTAGTTAGGATGTGGGAGACCTAGGTTCTGAATCAGGGAGGGAAGACACTTTAACTTGGGCCTCGCCCTAACTACCAGGCTATCAACTACTTTAGGGTGTGTGTCTCTGTGCGTGTTTTTTGACCAGAAATTCTATCCTGGACCTAAGAAAACCTTTCCTGACAAAAGTTGTCTAAAAACCAATATGTTTCCGTGACATACTTTGGTTTGGACAAATGAACATTTTCTGACCAAAAATGAAAAAATACCCGACCAGCTCTAATAATGATCACCATCAGCACACATACTACAAATCAGAAGCCCCTCCAACAGTCCCATCATGCAACACAAAAATGCAGCCCGCCCCTAACTCAGCCCTTCCCCAAAACCAGCTCTTACAGATGGTCTTTGCAGTGTATCCAGATGGTCAACATAGTAAGGCTACCTCAAGCCCAAGCTAGGGACTGAATTCCAAAGCGGATGGGCCCCATAGAGAATCCCCAATCTTTTTAGACAGCCAAAAAGCTGCCAGAAATCTAACCAGTTCCCAAGGCGGTGATCTCTGTTTATTTTTCACTAGACAGATGACTGCAGAACAAACCAACCTTGTCACTACCATTGGCAGACCACTGTGTTATCATTGTTATAATTATTTTGAGCTCTTATTTATTATTTGTATTACTGTAGTGCCTAGGAGCCCCAGTCATGGCCCAGGACCCCATTGTGCTAGGTGCTGTACAAACACAGAACGCTAAGACAGTCCTTGCTTGATGAGCTTACACTAAGTATAGGTCAAGAGACAGTGGATGGATATAAATAGTTTGGGGAGGGTGGAATACAAGGAAACACTGAGACAATAATGGCTGCCATGACTGGCTGTTGTGGGCAGAGTAGTGAAGGCTGACATGATAGGCTGATCAGAGGAAGCATTGACTGCTTGACACTAAATGAGAGAGATAGGTGGGTAGGTGAGGGGAGTGGAATTGACTGTAAAGAGTCAGGAAAGTCAATACAAGCAGTTTGTTTCATGCAGTACAGAAGAGGGAGTCAATGGAGGGGTTCAAAAAAGTGCTACATGTCAAAATGATGGATAGGTAGAATAGTCTTTGCAGGAACAACATGAATGGATATGAGGTAGGCCCTATTTCTTATGTAACCCCTTTGGGGTTTAGAGAGCATGGCCCCTTTAAATCTTTTTCCTAAGTGGGGAGGGGGAGCAGTGAGAAAAAGGAGAAAAACCCCAGGGAGTGGCCCTGGAGCTCCAGAGAGAGAGAAGGGCTGCAGCCTGCAGGCCCTCACAAAGTGAAGCAGCAGAGAACCTGCCTGAAGCCTGGGAAGGCCGATCGGGGACACCCCAGGACAGGAGCCAGGAGGAGCACTGTGCCAGGGAGGCATTGCCCGAGAAGGACAGGCCGGAGCTGGACCCAGTATCTGTATCACTGCAGCCTAGAGCTGCATGGGGCTGTGAGTACTGGGGCTTTTGACTCTGCATTGGGAATAAGGAGGGAGGCTGTTAGCTAGTTAAGTGGGGAGGTGGTCGCTCTGTGTGGCTTTGCAGAGAGCAACAGAAGAGGGCACTGGAGGGGTTTGTTGGGGAAAGTTCACTGGCGCCGAAGACGACCAGAAGCACCCAAGACTCACCACTGGACTGGAACTTTGCTCAGGACTCCTGAACTCTGTGTGCAGACACATTGCTCAGTGCCTGCCCTTTCAGCCTGTGCTACCACTGGGCTTGTGGGGCTTTGGTTTGGCTGCAACCCTGTTTTACTGCTCCCCCTATATCTCCCCTTGTTGTTTTTATCCTCTCATCCCTCTGTAAATAAATATTTCCCTTTGTTATATCCATTGTACTTTTCCTGTGGGTGTGTGTGTTCACTCTGGGGGGTTTGGAACAGATGCCCCTGGGGTGGAAGGGATTTTCCCTGCTGCATTCCTGCGCACACTTTCTCTTGGCCAGAGCTGCCTGCAGAGCAGACTCCATCTTGGCTATGGGGGCGCTAAAGTTGCACTTACTTTCAGCTTCGTCTGTGTTACTAGCTCTGCCAATCTCTTTTGCGACAGGAAACATGGTTGTAGTGCAGAAGGGGTTTCAATTATCTTCTTATTTGCTGGGAATAATAAGAAACCTCAAGCTGACATGTGCCTGAGGAAGGATACATAGTCCATACCACAGAAACAAACAAACAACATTCCTTCAGCAACAATATCCTGGTTGGCCAAACCAAAAAGTGGCAGAACATAAGCAGCTGCATGATCTAGCAGTCTTCCTTGCTGACACTGATGTGTACATGCTGGTGTATCAGAGTGTATTGTGAGCTGACCAGCCATGACTGTAGAAGTCCTAGAAGAAAAAAGTAAATTTAGAATTATGTAGGGATTTTATAAAGCTATGTATAGCTTTTTGCAAGAATCAAAACATTTTATAGAATTTTAAAGTACATTTTTATTCTGGAATCATTTCACCCACCAAAGGAACATAGCTACCTTTGGAGTATAACATGGTAGGTGTGTTTGAGTAGTGATAATTGTTGTGGAAAAATGTTAGACATGGCTGCAGAGACCAAAATTCATCCTCCGTCATGGAAGAAGTGGCTCTGAATGCATGCAGAGGATGAGCTGCAGGTTGAAATGAACAGCAGGGTCTGGTTTGCATTTTGTGCAGGGTAAAATTTTCGAAAGTGCCTAAGGCGCAGATCCTCAAAGGTATTTAGATACCTAACTCCCATTGAAATTGGAGCTAGGTACTTAAATACCTTTGAACGTAAATGACTTAAGTGTCTTAACTCCCATTGAATTTCACTTCTGAAAATGTTGTCTCTTTTGCGAAGACCTCTGCACCTCAGTAAGGCAACACGGCAGGTGTTAAACTTCATGCAGCGGTGCTACCCAGAGTGCAAGTAAAGAAGTGAATAATAACACATACGATTGAAATTGCAAGGGAAATATAGCTATGCAGAATGTAATTACCTGAATTTGAATTTAGCTAGGAGACAAGGGATAATACGCTTACCTTTCTGAAAATTGTCATGGGAACAATAACCACAAACAGTTAGGACCTTGGTTTCATGTCTCATCTAAAACACTGTCTCTCCAGTGTTACAATGCCCTGAAACATCATAGAAATGTAGAGCTGGAAAGGTCTTCTAGTCCAGAACCATGCTGGGCCATTGGTTTTCTGTGCACTCAGGGAGAAGAGTACTTTCTTCAAATTTATGTCCTGCAGCACTTAGGTGTTTAACAGGGGTCTGTTCTACAGATACTGACCAATCTTACTCCTGCTTAGCTTATGACAGATGATGGGATCTCAGCATAAGGTGCTTTTACCCTTGCTTTCCCAGGTATTCAGCACCTAATTTAGAGCTAATTTATTTTTAAATAGTGCAAGTCACTTTTAACACCTGCCTTCCAAATGGGAGGAGGCAGGACTTTGAGAGATGGCTTCATTTACATGCATCTCCGTTTGTATTTAGCAAGGGCACATTTGACACATTTTGATTTTTTGTTATGGCACGTGCAGTATATTTAGCTTCCTCTGACAGTAGTAGCAGTTGTTTATGTAAAATAAAATTAACTGTTTAAGGATTTAAGTCGATTTTCATGCCTCATTTTGTAGTGTATATACTAGGAGAGAAAATTGCCTGTGCTTTGAAGGGAAAAAAAAGTATTTTTTTGGTGCCAAAACATACAGAAAGCTTATATGCTATGATAGAAAGGTGAGAGGAACAGGACTATTTCTGAGAGAATAAAAGTTCCTTTTACTTCCTGGATTTTCTTTAAATGACTGCTAATATTTTTAAATTAACCTGGTACCTAGCAGTCAGTAAAAAAGCAGCCCCCTTATAACTCTCCCCGCCAAAAACAAAAACAAACTTTTATTTTCCTCTTCAAACAGTGTAATTCTAAGACTGTCTTTAAACTAAACATTCCTGCTTAAAAGGAAAGTGCAATCACGTTCTGCTTTTGAAGACAGCTGGTAGTTTGTCCATATTCATAAAAGTAAGTGTCATGGCAATTACCGTACAGGGCTGAGCAATTATGTCAAATTCTCCCTTCAGTTACACTCCCAATGTTATTGGAAAAGAGAGAATAATGAGAGGTGTTTAAGCAATATGGGAAAATAAACATTTAAGTGAGCAAATATTGGAGCTTGGGTAATGGAGCCCCCAGGAAAATGAATACATTCCAGTACCTAGATATCAGTTTACAAGCAGAAAAGATTTCTTAGACATGGGGAGTTAATTAAACTTCTATGTTTGTCAATAGTTTGCCATTTATATCTGCTTCTGTGAATAATATATCCTATGGCAAAACATCACATCAGTGCCCTATTCTTCAAACTCCGGTTTTCCATCATGGGTGGTCCAAATCTGTGGAGTTAAGTTGAAATCATAGAGACACTGGTCTTCAGGTTCTTAGAGAGGACCAGGATGTGTTGCATGAGGGTCTTGATAAAGCGAATGACCACTGAGTAAGAGATCATTCTCAAGTTTCCTACTCAAGCTTAAGGTCTGTTTTCTCTCTGCTCACACAACACACGTGCCTATACACAAATTCAGAGAATCTAAGGCTACATTTAAAAAAGAAACCCAACTATTTAAAAGGATGGAATGCACAAGTAAGGTAGCCAAACTATCTTAATTCTGGCACTGTAGAGATATCAGCCTCTCATCTTCTTTTTGCTGCAGGAGTTCTGCCAACACAGAATATTTGGTTATATTTTTTTTCATATGTAAGTTTCCAATACTATGTGAGTTGCTCTGTCACCATTTAACCATCATATTTCTATTGCAAGGGCTTTGATTTCATGATCTGGACCAGGATTCTGATATATGCAGGCAAGCTTACTGCGCTTAATGACACTTGCATAAACGGCTAATATGTAATTGTAGGGCCCAGCAGCAAAGTTCCAAGTGCCTTCTGCAGCTCCCAGTATTAGGGCCTGAATGAGGACTGGAGAATGATTGCCCGGTGTGTGCTATTTGTTCAATTGGGAATTTGTAAAGTAGGCATTTTCTTTTCTCTGGGTGGCGTATGAACATAAAGTAACCCACAGTTGGTGCAACCATGGCATAGTTAAGCTTAATACCTTGATTTTGTGGCGATTGCTAAAATGACACTTTTTATGGAAGGATGAGGTAGTCTGAATATCTAATTTGCTCAGGTGTTTCTTCAAGGCAGAGCTAATATAGTTTGAGTAGCTTAATGATATGTTTCATTACAAGAAACCCAAATATTTGAAAGATTTTACTGTTGTGTGATCTCAGCATTCTCTGCACCAGCAAGGTCATTCATTACATTAGCTAAATATTAAGTAACCCTTGAGGAGAGAGCAGGGAGCTTGGTAGGGCTCTTGTCCCCCTGCCTGCTGACTTCCTAAAAAGAGCCCCACTCTTGTGTATCTGTCTGGATCCACTGGTCCCTTGCTGGAGCTCTGTGGGAGCTGGGAATAGAGAGATTGAGGTCATTGTGGGGAGGACACCCCTTCTCTTCCTGTGGCTCTCCTCTATGGGGGGGGGCCCACTCTGCAGATGCTAGGAGGTGCACAAGAATAGGGCTCCACATGGATACATCATGTCCCTGGTGAGCCTGAAGGGGCTTGTTGGGGGACCCTCTCCACACATGCCACAAGTGTTAGAAGGCTCATTGTCCCAAGCCTACAGAGGTTTGTCAGGGTCCTCCAACCTCCCCCGACAATTTCCATCCACTAACCAGCCTTGGGAAGTGGGCGACTTTTGTGTAGGCAGAAGGAAAGCTGGAAGGGAATTTCCCCCATCTCTGTTGAATAGATGAGTCCAAAACCTTAATTTGAAATATCTCGGTTGTATCCTTGGGGGCAGCAGGTTTAGGAAGAAATCACTTGAGACACAGAGAGCTGTGAGCCATGAAAGCAGCCATTTATTTTCACACACTCAACTAATAAAACCAGCCAAAACTGGCTGGGCTATCCCCTAATAATCTAACTCAGTTGCCATAGCAACAAGGTGCTATTACCACAACAACCAAATACACAACAGTCTCAAGCTAGGACCTGGCAAATAGTGGCAGCAGGATTTTCTATGACATTTTCAGAGAGAAATTTCTGAGATTTTTCTATCATGTGAAACAACTTGGGATAAACTGATTTCAATGAGAATATTCATGTGACTAAGACTCCTGGAATGGGTGAATGTTTTCAGTATCGGGCCTTTAATTAATATTGTGAAACAAAAAAATTATAGTTTTTTTAAATATGTAGCATAAAACAAAGACTCAGAAGTTAGGGCTGGAAGAGGTTATCAAGTCCAGCCCCCTGCTTGTAGTGCAGGTTTATCTGCTACGCTATTCTTCTGAGTGTATTATCTAATCTCTCTCTAAGAATTTCCTCTGATGATGTCTCTGTGGCTTCTCTTGGCAGGCTGTTCCATTGATTAATAGCTCTTATTAGGAAGTTTTTTCCTGGTATCTAATCTTAACTTGTTTTTCTTTAGGTGAAGACCATTACTTTTTTTAATGTATCCTTGGTCAACTTTGAATAAGTCTTACCCCTCTTTCACCTGGTTTCCTTTAAAACAGAAAAAGGGTATAGAGAGTTCATATGTACTCTCTGGTTTGTTTAAATAATGTCTCCTTTTCAGCGTGTTCCTCGTATGGTACCTTCCAACTTTCTTACTGTTATTGCCCTTCTTTGCTTTCTCTCTTTATCACTTCTGTTTGTACGGAGATGCCCAAAGCGCTTCATGCTATCCTCAATGAGGCCTTTTCAGTGATGTGAATACAAGAATTGTTACCTCTCCACTCTTAAGTATAATATTTAAATATATATATTTTCCATATGGCATTAGTTTTTCCACTTACTGGTTGTTGTATCAAGGCTGAATCTAAAATTGCAGTATCACTGATATGTTTTCCTACTTTTTGGAACAAGAAATTATTATCCAAATATTTCAAGAAGTCCACAGAGATCCAATTTTTATGCAAATATATTCATTATATTTGTGTGTTCTAGAATGATCTCTTCATCCCCTCTCATATGTATTTTGAGTCATATTTATGGCAGTCTATTGTCACCCATTCATTTTACTTTTCCTACATTACATTAATCCATAAAGATTTACTGTTGCCTTTTCCTTCTGAAAGGCAATTCTATGTCACTAAATGTACCAATAACGTAAATATAAATGCACCCCAACCCTTTCATTTTTTTTACCGGTAGGGTCATATTGTGAGATCTTTACTCACTGAACTTTCTATTGACCTCATTGAGAGTTTTGCCTGAGTATGGACTGAATGAAAACTAAGTTCCGACTTGGCCCATAGATTCTATCCATAAATAATGAAATTCCATTTCTGTCAATTTATCCTATCATGTTTTATGTATGTCAGGCATCATTCTTTCTACTTTCTCACATACATGACTACATTCCTCGGATTTATTGCCCATGCTCTTTGTTTTTGTGTAGAGATACTTGAATTTTATTTTTAATTTAACCTTAATTTGGAGCTATCTTTTATCCATTATTCCTTTTTATTAGGCTTGGGCTAAATTATGTCTGTAAAAGGCAGAAATGTTCAGTGAGTAGGGGAAGGAAGCATGTTGCCTGAGCAGTGCTTCCTCCAGAAGCACAGAGGGATGTGGGTGAACAGGATAAAATATGTAACAAGTTTCCCTCCAGTGCTGTCTGGTGCTCAGGGTACCATGGTCTTCCATTATCATTCTCAGGCACACCTGCTTTGGACCATTAGCGCTCACCTACCCATGTGCTCTCTAGTATAGTCAGCCAACTGATGCTGGCCTCCTTCAGGATTGTGCTGGGCTGTGGTACTCACCCCTCGGTTTGCCCACACAGGGCCAAATATAATTTGACCCGTAATGTTTTGTTTCATACATGACAATTTCCTCCGTCCTCCTAGCTCAAAGATCTTTGGCCCACCTTAATTAGTTTGACATTCAGATAGCTAGCTCCCCATCCGATCAAATAAAGGCAGAGTGTTCTAAATAGCCCTGCTGTTAACATATTTGTAAAGCTTTTAAGGAAGGTCATAGTTACTCACTAGTTATGGAAATCTTGAAAGACTAAAGGGCTGTAAAACAAACTCAAATTACAGCCTGCTTTAGTGGTTGAGATCCCAGATTTTGATAAAGACTTGGAGAAATTTTCTGCTATCTAGAGGTGCTAAGAAGTAAGGGCTGGATTCACAAAAGGACTTAGACACCTAACCACCACTTTCACTAAACTGCCGCTTACCCTGTAGGTGCCTAAAATCTCTGGTCCTATGATGAAGCTGTGGCACTGTGGTTAAATAATGAGAGAATCACTCAGGGTGAGGGAGGGTAGGGAAGAGAGCTCATGTGCACAACCATCACAATGACTGGTGATTAGAACACTCATCTAGGAGGTGGGAGACCCAGAGTCCGGTCGCCCCTGCTCCAATGATTCTTTCATAATTTATTCAAAGTGGAACAGTGTCAGCAGGAGAGATTGAGGAAGCCCCACATTTGAATAGCCCACTGGCTAGAGCATTCAGCTGAGATGGGAGACCCCCTTGTTTAAATCGCCCCTCCCCTCCCTTGGCAGAGTGGTGGGGGATTTGAACTGGGGATCTCTCACATCCCATGTGAGTGCTCTGACTAATGAGCTAAACATTATAAGTTCCTCCTCACTCCATGGCTTCTTTCAGGAACGCCATAAGTGCCTAACACCAAGAGAGGGTTTGCAGCTGAGGCTCTCAAGCAGAGGGAGGCCCTCCCTTTAGTCCAGATTTAGGTGCCTATTTCTGAGAAAAGGGTGGGCCTTAGCACACACCCTCTGGCAAGGCATCCCCCATTGACTAGTTTAGACGAGGAGCCAACTAGCATGTGCTGGCTTTTGTGGCTTCCATTTTTTAAACCCCCAATCTCTCCCCATTCATTGTATAAGGAGCCTCGGTGCCAAACTCGGGCTTTCTGAATCCCAGTTATTATCTAGGCAACCAATTTTCTTTGTGAATCTAGCCCTAAGTACTTCCCATAAGACCCTCTTAGGTCTAGATATTCTGAATAGTCTTCTCACGTGTCTCAGAAGGCATTTTCCATGCTGAGAACATATACATTTTTACTATTTATTTTCCAGAGTATTTTAATCCCGCTCTAATCTTCCTTAATAACATTATTATCATTATTTCATTAACTTCTCCTACTAATACATTTAAGCTCCTCAGTACCAAATAGTTTTCTGCTGCCTCCCATGCCGATTGCTTCATCAGATGCCACAACATCGAGTTTTAATTTATTTAATGGAAAAAAAACATGATCTTTTTCTCTTGTATCAACATGTTTTTGAGGCCTAAAGTAGCCCTTACACTTGGTACAAGACTGTTGTATTACAAAGGTTTTAATTAAACATTTTGTGAGAGATGAAGAAGAAACCACTGTGATCTTTTTTCCAAGGGTAAAATAATACCCATAGGACGTTAGCATGTTTTGACATCTTTGTTCCTATGTAAAGGTTAATTGATATGGTAGCATGTTATAAGAAATGCTTTATTAAAAGCAATATGTTAAGGTTGTAAAAGTAAATACCAAAATCAGAAAATACTATACAACCTTCACTTTTTATTATAGTGAACTGATCCATACAGCTTGCGCTCTACAGATAAGTTACATGCTTAACAGTTGACCCAATACTTTAAAATACTGCATATAGTATGTGCAACATGAACAAGTTAGCATTTTCTGAAACCCTTAACCTTTTCATTTCCTGACTTCTTCCTGGCTTCTTTTCATTTGAAACGTGAATGTTTCTTTAATATAATTTCTTGCATTAACTTTATTTTGTGCATTTGTTGGGAAAAAAGGATAAAATGGGAGAAAAAACTCCACTTCAAAATACTCATAGTTGTGTGTTTTACATACTTAATTGATCTGTATTAATAGAGTTATAATGTCTTACCCTGAGCGTGCTAGTTCTCCATTTTAAATATGTACGGTTAATTGGTCTATTTTAAAAACAATCACTTCCATGACATGGAAATATTAAGAAAATTATCTATCTATCTATCTATCTATATATCTATCTATGTAGTTTGAGGTTCTCTGTCTGGCTTGGACCAGCCCAACATTATTTTCTGTAGAGAGGGAGAGATGTATAACTTCACAGTGTAGCTTTAGGGGACACAGGCTCATTTGTCAAATAGAGACTGTAATACGGTAGCCTTTTAGATTCTACTTTTGTAACCAATATTTCTACGAGTTCAGTTAGCATCAGACATTTTTTAGGAATCATTTAGACAATCTCTTGAGTTTTATGTGTGGTTTTCTCTGTTTCTGTTTGTTTGAAATACATTTTTATGTTATCTCATTTGGATTGAATCTGTCAATTTTATTTGAGGAAATACAGATTGTTGCCATTCATGTGTATGATTTATCTGTCTTCAGTTCTGGGTGATGTTATGGAGAAAAAGGACATGAACTATTGAATTGTTGGCCTGTAAAAAGGAGCAGTCCCACAGAAACTATTCTGGTGATATACTGGTGATTAAGAGATGTCATGACCAAGACGGAGGGTGAAATCCTGTCCTCAGTGAATTCAATGGGAGTTTTGCAATTGACTTCACGGAGTCAAGAACTCAAGAGTGCAAGAGCAGCTTAATTCTTAAAACTGTAGCATAGTAATGTTGTGCAACCAAATGTTGCAAGTGACGTCTCTCCTGGTTTAAACTCAATGGTTTCAATAAATGTAGCCAGTTTATTGTGGTATTCAGCATGGACAGTTTCAACCTAAAGAGGGAAATTTTCAGAAAGTTATGGATTAGAGAAGATTGGAGGTTGCAAGAAACATTATTTTAACCTGATAGCTTACAATGCCTATAGATACTTGTGGTCAATCAAATGTAGAGTTCAGTAACAACAGATTCAATTCCTACTTTAGATTTTTATAGTCAGAAGAATTCTTAAGCTAGTTATTTGAATACTGAAGGCAGGCTGTGATTTTTATTAAAATCATGGGCATTGGTTATTTAGCCTCGTGGTGTAAGGCCTTTCCCCTTTAGGATCTCTCCAAATTCACCAGGCAACATGGGAAAATTGCAATTTTTACTGGATTTCTGTTTCTGAGCACCAGTGCTGATTCCATCACTACATAACCAATGAAATGCTGGTGCATTTTATGAACAAGTTATGAAGGGGAAATGAAAGCAAGTCACTCATTTAAGAGGAGAGAATAGCTCTCATGAATAGTCGCCTGCACTGTAGAGAAGGCAGCTACTTAGGAGAACAATTGACAGTCATGAAGAGGCAGCGTGGTTCACTGGATTAGTCACTGACCTTTGAGGTCCTCCTTAGAGACTGTCCTTATCCACAGTAAACAAAGCTCATTGTAATTACAAACAGATGTCAGATAAAAGGTGGAGAATACAATAATCTCAGCTGAGCTTCTAGTGAATGTTGAGTATGGAAAACAGGGTACTAGCACTCCAAAGGAGCATGGCACAGTGTAGTTAAATTGTAAGCTTTTATGTTGAAAGCTACCCAGAGTACGCTGGAAACCCCACTGTTGCCATTACTTGTATTAATTCCTGTTCCTTTTCATATCAACCCTTCCATTTCCCAAATTTTAAAAAGAAATATTTTACAGGACCAAAATGGGAGTATTTCATATGGAATAGGCACATACATATGCATACTCAAAAGATGTATCTTGCAACTTATTAATATATGAGGTTGATTCCAGTGTAATTAATATCATCCTATCATCACTTGCAGACAGTACATGAATGACAGGAAAGTAAATGAAAGCAATCAGTCTGCATGAGTTTTCAACCCCCAAAATTAGACTACTGCTCAAGATTACATTTTGAAAAGGCCATACTGTACATTACAGCAGCCATTTAAAAATAATCTGACTACATGTAATACATTACTAATATGAATTATTTTAACTCCTTGGTGTAGGTACACAGTGAAAGTATAGTGAAAATATTTTTATGATTTGAGAGATTGCTAGTTCTGCTGCTACTCGCCGTTTTAAGTAAAGAGACTATTTCCTAAAACAGTAGCATATTTCAAAATTGAAGAAACTTTTGAAGCGTGATCACTGTGCCATGTATTTTGGGATTCTGTAGATAATAGTGAGTATTCCTGATGGATTCAAATCCAGATATTGATTACCTTTAGAATTTTTGGCTCATGGTGAGGTGAGCAGTGGGAAGGAGCAGTTTTTGATGTGTGACTTGCTTCAGGGGCTGTGGATTTTCTGGAAGAATGGTACTAGAATCAGGAATGAGAGTCAGGCCATACTTGAAATGGCTGCTACCGTACAGGATCAGCCATCTCCAAGCATTTATTATCTGTTTTATTATCAACTGGAGAATCCAGTTGATTTCAGTAAAGGTGCAAATATGACTTGCTTCATATACAAGTTGATTTTTAATTGAAGATTTGTCACGTTTTACTTATAGGGAGAGAATACATGATGTGGTGCAGTACAAATAGTTTTTATCATAATCGGATGAGTTTGGCACAGCCAACTTACCCACAAGTTATGAAGCCACAAGTGAACTATTTAAATGATCCTAAATGAATCCCATGGTCAGGTATTTGGTATATGCCACATTTTACAGGTAGACTATTTTAAATGTATTTATGGAGTGTTTTACAATTTTTATTGGTATTATTTTTCATATTTCTCTACCTATAAAGTTAGGCTCCTTTAGCATCATGAGGCCAAATGCTCATGATGCAGAGGAAGAGGAATATTCTAACTAATAAAGTATTTTGAAACAATTCAAAATTACCAAACATAGCTTTTCTAAACAGTACATAATAATCTATGGCTCTTAATATCACGGTTTCTTGGAGCTAAACAAAAAGTCTTGCTGTTTTGGAAAGAGAGGAACCTTAGCCTTCTGATGGTATTCTGATGTTTCTAACCCTAATAACTCACCTGTTACCAGATCTTATACCTGTTGCTGGGTTCAGGACTGAATATTGCCTGTATGTTTGTCATGAAAGAATAAAAAGTTGATTTTTTTTCTCTTAGGGCTGTATATATCTGTATTTAATATTCAGTATCTCTCCCCACTATCTCTCCCCGTTTCCAGTTTTTATCCACTTTTTTCTTTTTCGCTTTTTGCTTCTTTCTACTTCCTCTCATCTTTTGATATCCCCCATATTATGCTGGCAATGCTCTCTATTGTGAAGGGAAGGCTTTGGCAAAGAGGTGAGTCTTGATCTGACTGGAGTCAGCCGAGAATGTGTTCAACTTGTGGTATTTTTAATGAATTACCTGACTGTTGAAGCTGCTCTGGTTTTGAAATGTTAGAAGCAGTCCATGAAGAAATGGGTTAGTAGGCCGAGTGCAGTTGAGGGGAGTTAAAGATACATGAAAAAAATCAGATGTATTAGTTCCACAATTCCTCACATAAATATCCACTCCTTTAGAAGCATGTGAGCCCTAAGGGAACACCTTGTGTGCCTAGCTTTTTCTGTAAAGCATCCCAAGGTATGATAGTGGCAGTTAGGGTGATCAGATGTCCCGATTTTATAGGAACAGTCCTGATATTTGGGGCTTTTTCTTATATAGGCTCCTATTACCCACCCACTCGCTGTCCTGATTTTTCACACTTACTGTCTGGTCACCCTAGTGGTAGTATGATAGAATGATAGATATAAAAAAGATCCCTGTCCCAAAGAGCTTAAATGCCTAAACTCTAAAAATTCCTAAAATACAAAGAAAGGAATTGGAGAAGGGATACAACAAGCTTTTTTATCCCCGTGTTTTCTGTTCTGTCGGAGAAAAGTTCTCACTCTTTCTTTGGGTGCAGCAAGGCAGATACATTTTATTAACTCAAGCAATTGCACAGAGGGAGAGAGTGCACTAGGACACAGGGTTTCCCCCTCCTAGGCAGGTCTCTCAAAAGATAAACAATTAAGGCAAGTATTTATACTTTTTGTTACATACAGTAATGATCAACAGTTTGTTTATATTATGTCTTGCCCATTCCTGCATTTTCTCTCTTCTGTTCTCAAAACATAGCTATCTCAAGGTTGGGTCACGCTGACTCTACTCTGCTGTCTTTTCACCTGCTTCTGACGTGAGCCCTGCTTCTACAAATCTCGCGTTATTACAGCTAGAGTTAGCCTGACTCTTGCTCATATAGAGGCCTGCATCCAAATTCCCTCTACTGACTTCCACATACTGTTTTAATAATTTGTAGCCCTTACTTCTTGCACATAAAGTTCAGTTTATTGTAATCTTGTATTAAACATTCTTAGCATTGCTAGTTTTTTAAAACTCTCAGATTCTCTGTGTGTTTATACACAGATACATGTACCAGTGTCATCTTTTGTGCTTTGTTTCTCTCATCAATATTAAAGTATTGGATGATGAGGGTGTAGTGATACTGTTGTAAAAACTCTGTTTAATGTACTGTAATAATTCATAATATCTTAGTTTTAATAAAATGAATATTTGAATAGATGGTAAACTGCTCTAATTAAACTGGTATCATATTCCTTTTGCAGTATCTTTACAGTGCTTGCTAGCAAACTACATACATTCAAACCATTTGGTATTTGTGGAGTTAACTAACTTAAACCTATTCCTAATTAGCTTCTTACACCTGGAATGCAATGCTTGTTTACCTATATAAGGAAACATGTTATACTGAAATGAGCTTGGCTGGTTTTTACCCTGACTGAGAGAGACAAGTAAGCACACACCCTGGAGAGTGGGAGTGATCAGTAGGCTGGACAGAGCACAGCTTCCTGAATCAAACTGACTACAGTTCAGCTGATCTTGAGAAAAACAGCACAAGCCAGGCAACAAAGCACCCTACTTGGAGGAACTATCAACTTAAAAAAACAAACAAACAGAATTTCAGGAAAAGAACAATAGCTGACAGTATAAAAATGGAGAAGCAGGTAAGTCACTTGCATTTTAGAAGTGGCCTTGTTAGAATGAGGAGAAAATCAGAGTGCTACTATTAAGTCTTGTTCTTGTATCTAGTTCATTCCTAAAACGGCTTGCACATTTTAGAAATACTTCTAGACAATTTATGCCTCTTGTGCACAGCAACATCTGTGTGGGGTAATTATTTTAGTTTATCCGACTTTCCATGTGTTTCTAATTTGGATACACCTTTCTTTACCAAAGAGATTATCAAAGTTTCTTATCTTTGATGAAACACAGATGCAAGCTGAAACTGTGGAAATAAAGCTAGGATGCTTTGATTAACTGTTTGAATCCCTGCAAACTGCAGAATGCAAAATTTCTAATATGCACACACTAAAAGTCCTTATTTTTAAGGTTTAGTGCATTTTAAAAAAAAGTGAAATATCTCTTCATTCCGTAGTTTCTAGTATACTTCATTTTGATTGGTATGACTGGAGCTCAGTCAGCACAGCTGAAATGTTCTTGCTTGCTGTACATGGAATATGGGGATGCCTGCAATAATAATAAGCACAAGTTACTTAAAAATAAGCCTGGTTTGGTCTTGCAAAACTTGTAAACAAAACTTGTTCTCCTAAAATAAAAGTTGTCAAGGTACAAAACAAAAATGTGGATTGCTTAGGGAACATTTACAGATTCTGATAACCTTTACAATAGACTCTGATTTGAATCCAGAGAGCAAAAGAGTTCTTTGAAGAATATCTCAGTAAGAATGCCATTAAAAGTGGAAATCTGAAAGAATATGTTTCAATAGCCTTCTAACTGCATAGTGTTGTACAGTACTTCAGGACAGTCAATGTTAAAAGGCAGCTAGTTTTAGAACTTCCTTCAAATTCTATTGCAGTGATGATACAAAAATTACGAATGAAAGTTTGGTTTAACTGATCCCTCGGAGAGGTACCTTCCACAGAAGAATACTGTGTGCAGAAAACTTTATAGAAACAGGCGCAGACTTTGTTTTTAGGGTGATTTCATTTCTCTCATTTTGGTGGTTCACTGTCATATGATTGCATTGCACTAAGCTTTGACTGATAACGCAGATTTTTTTTGTGACGAGATTAAGAATTTAATTGGTATGTCGGTATCTTTCCTGAGGGCCAAAATAGCAAAAAAAATTACATTAATATTTCTAAAAATGTAGAAGATTTTAAAGACGTTGATTACACTAGAAACAAAACAGTTAACTTTCAAAATGTTGCAAGATTTATTAATGTATGCCTAACAGTAAGCAGTTATATTGCGAGCTCCTGTAATGTAATATTTCCTGGCTAAAACATTCATTTGTGATAAGGAATTGGCAACGTTAAAATTCACCTATGCTAATTTAGATTCTCATTCATAAATATACAGGCTATTTCTAAACTCCTGACCATCAAAGTGAATGTATTAATGGGAGTTACATACATAAAAGAACAATGCTGTATCTTCAGTATAGCATTTTTACAGGATCATCTGCAAGGAAAGTAGATAGGGAGTTCTTAGACATGGGCCAACATCTGAACATATTATGTTATCCTCCTGAAATATCATCGGTTTCAATGGAACTCAGCAGCAGTAGGGAATCTGGGAAAGGAGGACCAAACAAAGGCTGCGGCTTCTGATCTTCACTCACATCACCTCCCACCCCATCTTTGCTGGCTTCCGTTTATGGAACCTCAAGAAACTCTATATGGTTGTGCCTCAGGTAGGGATACAAGATAAGCGATTTTATCAGGGGTGTTTGTAAATAACATACAAGCTTTAAGAACAGGAGAAACACATGCCAAGAGAAAAACACGCTCTTAATCTACTGTATTCTATTCTGTCTTGATACTTATATGGTACTGATCTGAATACCTCATAATCATTAACGGAATTTACCTTTACAACACCCTGGGAGGTAGGGATGTTTTATTGCCATTTTACAGATGGGAACTGAGGCACAGGGTATTTATTTATTTTATTTTATTTTATTTTATTTTATTTTTATTATCATAGCACCTAGGAGCCTCAGCCATGGACCAGGACCCCATTGTACTTAGCGCTGTTATATAGAAGCTCATCAAACAGTTCCTAGATTAAGTGATTTACCTAAAGTCACAAGGAATGTCTGAGGATGAGCTGGGAAATGAACCCAAGTCTCCTGTATGTCAATCCAATGCCCTATCCACTAAATCAGAGTTTCTCAATTGTATGGGGGGGAAGGAGGTGCCTGTCAAATTTTCTAGGGAGGCAAAGCACGTGACAACACCACTCAAATTTGGCCCGACCACCCCTCAGTCATGACGGAGGGGCAGTCGGGCTAAATTTGAGTAAGTGACATGAAGGCTCCAAGTTTAAAAACAAAGAAATACCTCCCTCCCTGCCGCAAAAAAGCCAGGGTGGGATGTGGTTCAAAAAAGTTTGAGAACCCCTGCACTAGATCACTTTTCCCTCTTAATCTACTCTGTGCCTGAGTTCCTTATCTGTAAAATGGGCATATTTCTTCACACATCGATAGACAGAAACATTCTCTCTGTGACAATATGCAAGTAAAGTAATCTTGGAAAATGGGAACACTGCTCTGTACAAAGTGGTTAAATAATGATTTCACTTCCAATGAGCTGTATGTAAGGAACTCTACTTGTATATTTGGCTAAAACTGGTTCCAGTAACTTTTTTGGTCCATGAGCCCACAAAATGGGGGTGGCAGGAAATCATCCCACAAACCATATTTATGGGATTTGGGTCAAGAGGCAATATTTCTGCCATTTTATGAGTGAAGCAGCTGGCAGTAATGGGTGAGGGTCTTTTGGGAAGCTATTACCTTGAGCTGCATAAACTTTATAGCCTTTCTCCTTGATACTTTTCATCAGTAAATATGTATTTTTTTTAAAATGAGTTTTGCCCACTTAGTAGAACACTTTCATTTTAATACGCCTTGAAACACTGAGGAAAAGCTTCCTCTTTAAATGGTTGGTGGAGAAAAAGCTATACATTTGTTTTAAAGGTTAATTCCAGGTTAAATAATGTAATTAACTTCTATAAGGTTTCTCCCTGTCTTTGGATCTGTGTCAATTTTAATTGTTTAACTCCAAGGAAAATAATGAAGCACATTGATGATCAATCTAAAGAAATGTCAGCTTTGCAGATGCACATATTGAATCTAAGCAAAGGTGTTGTGCCCCAACAGGCCTTCTGTGTGTATGTATGTACTTATAGCACCATCTTTAGCTGTCTAAACCTGAGACAGGGCTGAAGTGAAACAGAACAACTTTGATTTGACAGTCCAAGTTTTAATACAGAGAGGACTGAGTTGGAAATTTTTGTTCACGTTTCACAGCTGTGAAGCTATTACTCTCTGACAAAGGCTTTGATTACTTTTAGACAAAAAAATGATTTTGCTTGGTTCTGAGGGAAACATTGGTGGGGCATTAAATTCAGGAGGGTTCTTATCCATTTGTGGTTTTAGCTAATAAAGTGTTAACTTTAGAGCTGATGCTGTTGGATGTAGTTATCATGACACTTTTATTTTAAAAAAAAGTTGAATATGGAAACTAATATTTCTCTTTCTTTAATCCATGAACTAGAGTATTTAAGGATATTGTTAAAAGTTTCTAAGGTAAATAAACTACAGTTGACTGTTCACCCTACAACAACTGTCTTTTTCTTGATTAAACAGGTTTTTCAGAGCCACCGCTTGGTTTACTTCTGTTTACTTTTTAAATTATTCATGTGATTGAGAGCTCCTATACATTAGCAAGCAGAGGCTGTGCACATCACATTTCCATTTTGATATCTTAATGCTTTTTCAATAAGAAAACTCAAGGCTTTTAAAATGTAACTAGAGAGCTAGCAATAATAGATGAGCATGCTGTACTAATTGTGTGCTCCCTGTAGGATTTTGTTAAAAGTTTGGCCATTCTATTACGCTATCATTTTCTAATGTAAGCATTTTATATGGCATGTGTGATTTCATTGCCCTTAAGTGACCTAAGTAAATTCCTTTTTTCCCCCAAAGCATATGCCTAATTGAAAAGAACCGTCAGCAGTTGCCGAGCTGCAAGCAACATCTCTAGGAATAGCTTGAAGAGAGACAGGTGTCAAAAAGGGTGGGGTCAAGTGGGACAACATTTATAACAACCTTCTGCGGATCCTGCATTGAATCAGTTAGGATTAATGGTAATGAAGAAGTGTAGGCGGGGAATATTAATTTAGCTGAAGAGAAGACAGCAGCTGCCTCAAGATTAAATATACAGAATATATTTTCTGAAAGGGCATCTGTTTTGGTTTTTTACTTCTGCTGTCCTTGCTGCTCTAACTGGGAAATTTAAAAATGCAACTCAAAATCTGTATATTTCCTAGTGCAACTGCTGTTCTAAAATCATAAAGCCACATGTGGCTGTGTGGAACCTCTGCATTCATAAATGTCGTTATGAAGAACACACTGGGCTGCAACCTAAGACTGAAACATTGTGTTCCCTATTGGAAGCCCTATGTTGCTTTTACAGTGCCAGCTGCCCTGAGTGCATGTGTTTTAAGAGTCATGCAGATGAAGGACAGTCTCAAGCTGGGGAACAGCCTTTCTTTTTCCTGATCAAGAGGCATAAAATTATCAGATGATAAATCATTGGTCAATTCTGTTTAGATGATTTAAAAAGTTAATCTCAGTTTAAAATACTTCCATGAAGTCTGCTCAAATTTTATATTTATTGATCACAACTTTAACTTGCTTGATCAGGTCAGAAAAAATATCAGTACTTCAATTTAAGAAGGTTAAAAACAATGTTCCTTGCAGGCACAAACACAGAGCCCGTATCATATAAAGATATGACACATTATTCTATCAGCCATTCTGTGCTATTTGTCTGGCTTGCAAAGTTCAGAAAACCACTAGGATGAAAATGAAGACTAGGAATGTCTCTGCCAATGTACTATGGATAGTAAATTAGCTCAGCACGTCTGTCTTGTGTTATCTGTCAAATAGTCTGCTTTGGGTAGGCTTGTCTTATTGATTTATTTGTTTCTGTATTTATTCCAGGCTATATTTCAGTAGCACATGTCAGAATTTTAGTTTTGGAATGCTTATGAATTTGGGCCTGATCCTGAAAGGTGCTGAGTACCCACAACTCCCATTTCAGGCAACTAGATTTATAGGTGCTGTGGCCCTTAACAGGCTGAATCTGCCTGGTTCGTTTAGAACAATATTTCCTATTGTGTTTTATTTTTTGCTAAACTAGTCAACACTAAGTATAATTTTGGTGCTGAGCCTGTGACCAGTGATTGAGAGAATACAAGGCTGTGTTGTTGGTGCAGAGGTTTTGTTGGTAATACCGTATTTTATAGGAGGGTTGGTCATTTTCATGATAAATTCCTGATTCAGCAAAACACTGAAGGACAAAAAAAACTGTATTTCCAAGAAACTTCTCTGTCAACAATACTGAAGTCAACGGGATTTAAGCACAAGCTTAAAGTGCATGTTCTTAAACATTTTGCTACATTTTGACCTCAATCAACAAAATCAAGAACTCTTTGTCCTCAGACTTTTATGCTCTTTGTACAGTATATCAGGACTAGAGAAACAGATTACTTTTGAAATCAGTTTTAGCCAGTAGGACTACTTAATACAAAACTCAGCAATTTCACCTTACAAATTGAAACATTTTCTTTGGTTTTAGGTCTTGCACTATTCTTATTCTTGGACTCACACCCATTGGTAGTAATTGTGGTGGCCCTTACTATAAGGGATTAGGGTGAAGGCAGAATGGAAGTGGGCAGTTTCTCATTAGATGTGATTAATTTTATTTGCAGGAAGTTTGTATAATTTCAGATTCATTTAAAACCAGCTGAGGTTACTTTCAGGAATAATGAAACAAGACAGTTGTGGATACCGTAGTGCAAAGTTCCAGTCATTTCTACAGGTTGAGAACAGTCTCATTTTGTAATACAATAGATATATGCAGCATCATTTTCAAAGGGTCTTGACTTGTTCACAATGAGCTTCCACTGCTGTGTGTTCTCAGCGCTGCTGGGTTTCCTGCAGTTCTGTGTGGTAACTGCCTAATCTTGGAGGTTCCATTTGAAACCCCAATTCAGGATCCCTGAGGGCTATATTTTTTGTACTTGTGTCAAACATTGTATTAAACATTGATTGTGCTCCTAATATGTGAATTCTGTAATATGTCATTATTTTTACTGTACATTTTTATCTTCTTAGTCTGTCTCAAATTTCTTAGCCTGTTTGAAATTCAAGCCCTATTTTATCTGAGGACTTTAAGTATTAGCAATTGATTATAAATTCTTACCTTAAGAATGGAAATATGCCACAAAGTGGTTTGGGATAGCTTATTGGTTGTTTATTCAAAATTATGCAGCTGCACTTAAAACTCTAGTGGGCAATTCTGAATATGTTGTTTTTTGCCTTTGATACAGTGCCATACCTCCTCCATTAGTGCAGCGGTTAGACTGCAAACATCTGTTTGCTTTTATTGCACATGTGTTACATAAGATGTTCTGTTTCTGCATGGTGTAAATCACTGGAATTTACTGAAACATATGATTTGTTTATTCAGTAAACCTTAAAATGTGCCAGTAAATTGACTATCCTAGATAATGACATATATAGACATATACAGAAGGAAAAGCTGATGCTCGGTGTCTGTGTAATCAACAATATTACACTTTTCTGTTTTTAAAAACAATTTGTAAATATTCACGTGACTGTCAAAAAATTTACCAAAACTGGCACACATCCATACAATCAGATGACAATGGTCAAAACTGGGGATACAGAAATGCACCTGACTTATTACATTTCAGAAAACAAAATGACAAAATCTATAGACCCTCATTCTAGAATCTTGCTATATTCACAGAACAAAACAGAATATATGAATGTGTAATATACAGTAAATGCATTTTCAGGTGATATAACTGTATACAACATATTGCCTTTTGAACAAATTGATAAATTAAATAGTAATAAGTCACGAGGCCCAGATGGTATTCACCCAGGTGTTCTCAAGGAATGCAAATATGAAATTGCAGAACTACTAACTGTGGTATATAATCTATCATTTGAATCAGCCTGTATACCAGATGACTGGTTGATAGCTAATTTGATGCTGATTTAAAAAAAAAAAGGCCCTAGAGGTGATCCTAGAGACAATTACAGGCCAGTAGGCCTAACTTCAGTACCACACAAATTGGTTGAAAGCTATAGTGAAGAACACAATTATCAGATACATAAATTAACACAATATGTTGGGGGAAGAGTCAACATGGCTTTTGTAAAGGAAAATCATGCCTCACCAATCCATTAGATTTCTTCGAGGGAGCAAAAAATGTGTGGACAAGGGTGATCCAGTGGATATAACATTCTTGGACTTTCAGAAAGTCTTTAACAAGGTCCCTTACAAAGGGTTCTTACGCAAAGTAGGCAGTCACGAGATAAGAGGGAAGTCTTCTTATGGATCTGTAACTGGTTAAAAGATAGGAAACAAAGGATCGTAAAAATTATCAGTTTTCACAGCGGAGAGAGGTAAATAGAGGGGTCCCCCAAGGATCTGTACTTGGACCAATGCTGGTCAACATAATCATAAATGATCTGGAAAAAGGAGTAAACAGTGAGGTAGAAAAATGTGCAGATGATACAAAATTACTCAAGATAGTTAAGTCCAAAGCTGACTGCAAAGAGTTACAAACAGATCTTACTAAACTGGGTGACTGGGCAACAAAATGGCAGATGGAATTCAATATTGATAAATGAAAAGTAATGCACAATGGAAAGAAGAATCCCATCTATGCATACAAAATGATGGGGTATAAATTAGCTGTTACCACTCAGGAAAGAGATCTTGAAGTTATCGTGGATAGTTCTCTGAAAACATCGGCTCAATAAGCAACAGCACTAAAAAAAGATAACAGAATGTTAGGAACCATTAGGAAAGGAATATATCATAATGCACTATATAAATCCATGGTACAGTAACACCTTGAATACTGCATATAGTTCTGGTCACCTCATATCAAAAAAGATATATTTGAATTGGAGAAAGTACAGAGAGAGGCAATAAAAATGATTAAAGGGTATGGAACAGCTTCCATATGAGGAGAGATTAAAAAGACTGAGACTGTTCAGCTTGGAAAAAAGATGACCAAGGTTGGGTATGATAGAAGTCTGTAAAATCATGAATGTTGAAAGTGAATAAGGAAGTATTATTTACCCCTTCACATAACACATGAACCAGGGGTTAACCAAGGAAATTAATAGGCAGGTTTACAACAAGCGTAAGGAAATACTTCTTCACAGAATGCACAGTCAACTCATTGTGGAACTCATTGCCAGGGGATATTGATTGTGAAGACCAAAAGTATAACTGGGTTCAAAAAAGAATTAGATAAATTCATGGAGAATATGTCCATCAGTTGTTATTAGCCAAGATGGTCAGGGATGTAATCCCATGCTCTGGGTGTCCCTAAACCTTTTGACTGCTAGAAGCTGGGACTAGATAACCAGGGATGGATCACTTGATAAATTACCGTGTTCTGTTTACTCCCTGTGAAGTATCTGTTGGAAGACAGGATACTGGTCTAGATTGACCATTGGTCTTGACCCAGTATGGACATTCTTATGAAACAGTACCAGGATTCTGAAACAATTTTCTCAAATGATCTCAGTAACTTTGGTTCTTTCAATGATATTTTATAGCTTTATCAGACCTCTTGAAGCTTGGTTCTAACGTAATGCACTCAACATTGCTAACTTGCACAACTGAATTGTTTATTTTAGGTAACCGAAAATATAACCCTTTGTAGTAGATTAAGGTTATTATCAGGGCTGTCAAGAGATTAAAAAATTAATCATGATTAATCGCACAATTAAAAAATTAATCACGATTAATTGCACGATTAATCGCACTGTTAATAATAGAATACCATTTATTTAAATATTTTAAATGTTTTCTACATTGTCAAATATACTGATTTCAATTACAATACAGAATACAAAGTGTACAGTGCTCACTTCATATTTATGTTTGATTGCAAGTATTTGCGCTGTAAAAAAACAAAAGAAATAATATTTTTCAATTCACCTAATACAAGTACTGTAGAGCAATCTCTTTATCATGAAAGTTGAATTTACAAATGTATAATTATGTACAAAAAAACCTGCATAAAAATGTACAATTTTAGAGCCTGCAAGTTCACTCAGTCCTTGTTCAGCCAATCACTCAGACAAATAAGTTTGTTTACATTTGCAGGAAATAATGCTGCCTGCTTCTTGTTGACAATGTCACCTGAAAGTGAGAATAGGCGTTCGCATGGCACTGTTGTAGCCGGCATTGCAAGATATTTTATGTGCCAGATGTGCTAAAGATTCATATGTCCCTTCATGCTTCAAATAAGATTGCTGAGGACATGCGTCCATGCTGATGATGGGTTTTGCTCAATAACAGTCCAAAGCAGTGTGGACTGACGCATTATCTGAGTCAGATGCCACCAGCAGAAGGTTGATTTTCTTTTCTGGTGGTTTGGGTTCTGTAGTTTCCGCATTGGACTGTTGCTCTTTGAAAACTTCTGAAAGCGTGATCCACACCTCATCCCTCTCAGATTTTGGAAGGCACTTCAGATTCTTAAAGCTTGGGTCAAGTGCTGTAGCTATCTTTAGAAATCTCATATTGGTATCCTCTTTGCATTTTGTCAGATCTGCAGTGAAAGTGTTCTTAAAATGAACAACATGTGCTGGGTCATCATCTGAGACCGTATGGCAGAATGTGGGTGAAACAGAGCAGGGGACATACAATTCTTCCTCAAGAAGTTCAGTCACAAATTTAATTAACGCTTTTTTTTTTAACAAGCGTCATCAGCATGGAAGCATGTCCTCTGGAATGCTGGCCAAAGCAGGAAGCAGCGTACGAATGTTTAGCATATCTGGCATGTAAATACCTTGCAATGCCAGCTACAAAAGTGCCATGCAAATGCCTGTTCTCATTTTCTGGTGACGTCAATAAGAAGAGGGCAGCATTATCTCTTGTAATTTATAAACAAACTTGTTTCTCTTAACGATAGGCTGAACAAGCAGTAGGACTGAGTGGACTTGTAGGCTCTGAAATTTTACATTTTTTTGTTTTTGACTGCAGATATGTAACAAAAAATCTAGATTTGTAAATTGCACTTTCATGACAAAGATTGCATTACAGTACTTGAGGTGAATTGAAAAATACTATTTCTTTATCATTTTACAGTGCAAATATTTATAATAAAAATAACATACACCTTGATTTCAATTACAACACAGAATACAATATATATGAAAAAGTAGAAAAACATCCAAAATATTTCATACATTTCAATTGGCATTCTATTGTTAACAGTGCGATTAAAACTGCAATTAATCGCGATTAATTTTTTTAGTTAATCACGTGCGTTAACTGCAATTAATCAATAGCCCTAGTTATTATGTTTGTGATGTAATTTTAAATGGCTTGCAGTATTTTAGCCTCAAAGGCCTTGCAGTTTTAGTTTCTTCATCTCTCTATCTGTTTGTGTAACTCATGCATAACTAAACTAGAATGCATTGTCCATCCAACTTGAGAATGAAAGAAACAAAGCCTAATTAGAAAAGGAGAACTTGAAAGAGGACAAGTCAGTTGAATCATCAGCTGCATAACCTTTTATTTGCCTTTCAAGAACTTTAAAGTATTCAGAGTTCTGGTAAGAGGCCGCAGAATTTCAGAACTGGAAGTTTCCATAGACAGCTGAGACTGTAAAAGGTACTGCTGTGACCTTGAAAATTGGAACGGGTTATTTTTTGATCTAAACTGCTTTAGGAAATTAAAGAGTTGATCTTTCCTGAGAGACAGATTGGAACTGTTGGTATGATGCATGTGATACCCAGTCATTCCAAGGTAAATTATTTTGGGTTGGCACTCTGGAACTTTAACTGATTATTTTTACTTTTAGACTATTATACAGTTATCAGTATCAAGTTTAACATGCAGGATTTCTTACAGCTACCTGGCTTTTAGTAACAATGGATGCATAATTGCCATGAGAAAATGCTAAACCTAGTATAAATGTTACAAATTAGTGAGAACATTCACACATCTATTGACATGAAAACAGCCACCATGTATAATACAGTCAAGAATATATAATTTCCCCTGTTAAAATGCTAATTATGGATTGTGGCATAGGTAAATAACATAACAATGCAATATCTGTAAATGTAAGGCAAACATGAGAGTAACCACTTGAAAATGTGTAGGGAAGATAAAGTACATTGTGTCATTCCAGGAGAGAGATGTGTTGTCTTCTATGGTATTTTTAACTTTCATGTCTGAACTGTGGGCAGGGCTGGCTCCAGGCACCAGCCTACCAAGCACGTGCTTGGGGCGGCACCTGGAGGGGGGCGGCGCTCAGGGTTTTTTTGGTTTTTTTTTAAACATACTGAGCCCCATGGCGCTCTGGGAGATGGGGCAGCGCCTGGGCTCGCTGCTATCCCCCTGGCGCTCTGGCCAGCAGGGAGAGCGGGGCCGTGGCTGGGCTCGGCGCTCTCCCCCCGGCGCTCTGGCCAGCAGGGAGAGCAGGGCCGCGGCTGGGCTCGGTGCCCTCCCCGTGGCGCTCCAGCCAGCAGGGAGAGCGGGGCTGTGGCCGGGCTCGGTGCCCTCCCCGTGGCGCTCCAGCCAGCAGGGAGAGCGGGGCTGTGGCCGGGCTCGGCGCTCTCCCCGTGGCGCTCCGGCCAGCAGGGAGAGCGGGGCTGTGGCCGGGCTCGGCGCTCTCCCCCCGGCGCTCCGGCCAGCAGGGAGAGCGGGGCTGTGGCCGGGCTCGGCGCTCTCCCCCCGGCGCTCTGGCCAGCAGGGAGAGCGGGGCCGCGGCCGGGCTCGCCGCCCTCCCCGCGGCCCTCTGGCTGCCGGGGAGAGCTGGCCCGTGGCCAGGCTCGGCGCCCTCCCTATGGCGCTCCAGCCAGCAGGGAGAGCGGGGCCGTGGCCGGGCTCGGCGCTCTCCCCGCGGCACTCCCCGCCGGCGCCCCAGCTGGGGCAGCGGGGCCTGCCACGGTCCCGCCGCGCTCCCCATCTGGTGCAGCGGGGCCTGCCGCGCTCGCCGCCGGCGCCCCGGCCGGGGCAGCGGGGCCTGCCGCGCTCGCCGCCGGCGCCCCGGCCGGGGCAGCGGGGCCTGCCGCGCTCGCCGCCGGCGCCCCGGCCGGGGCAGCGGGGCCTGCCGCGCTCGCCGCCGGCGCCCCGGCCGGGGCAGCGGGGCCTGCCGCGCTCCCCGCCGGCGCCCCGGCCGGGGCAGCGGGTGCGCTGCGCTCCCCGCCGGCGCCCCGGCTGGGGCAGCGGGGCCGCGGGCGCGCCGTCCTCCTTGCCGGCACTCCAGGTAGGAGCGGGAGGGGTTGTTTTGGTGGGTGTTGGGGGGGTTGTTTTTGTGGGCGTTGGGGGGGGTGGCTTTTTGTTTGGGGGGGCAGTTTTTTTTGTTGCGGGGGCGGCGTTTGGGGTTTGTTTGTTTTTTTGTTTGGGGCGGCAAAAATGTTAGAGCCGCCCCTGAGTGTGGGGAAGAGTTGTATGACAAGGTCCTTCTATGACAGGGGTTCTCAAACTGGGGGTCGGGACCCCTCAGGGGGTCATGAGGTTATTACATGGGAGGTCGCAAGCTGTCAGCCTCCACCCCAAACCCTGCTTTGCTTCCAGCATTTATAATCGTGTTAAATATATTAAAAAGTGTTTTTCATTTATAAGGCGGGTCGCCCTCAGAGGCTTGGTATGTGAAAGGGGTCACCAGTACAAAAGTTTGAGAACCACTGTTCTAAGAGAACACTGAGAATAATTGGTTGTTGCTTAGAATGTAATATTGATTTGGCATGATCAACAAATGAGCACTCAACATATCACCCGTGGTTATGTTGCAGTGTTGAGTCATTGATCAGTATGGATCAATGCTGCACTCCATACTGTAATATCCAGTAGGTGTGCTCTGGGAATTACAGGTGTTATCTCTTGACTGGTTAGGTTCCAAATTAGAGTCAATGATCTCAGAAATAGCAGATAATAAACACAGTTCTTTTGCATGATACTTTCCATAACCTCAGCTTCACAAGTCAGTATTTTTAAGGTCAATAATTGTGGTTAGATTGGATAAACTGAATCCCTAAATAAGGATGGTCTTTGTCGGGAGTGTAATCAAGAGCAGTAAAATATCAAGGCTATGTATGTGTACATTTTCTCTTCTAAAATAGGCCAATACATAGTCTTTAAATATTAAACCGATATCTGTTAGTATAGATATTAGATATCTATATGGTGATATCAAACCACAAATCTCTCTGTTAAGATGGGATCATATTATGGATTCTGAGTACCTATATCTTAATTCTTTATTTGTTTGTACCCTAACCCTAACCCTAAATGTAACAGATTTCTTTTTAGTGAATTTTGTACTTGTAAAAGATGTCAGTCTCACAGCCCTGGAGTCTGAAGTATTTTATTTATCCACAGAACAGATATAAGCATAAGTAAAAACTGATTAAGCTTGCATTCTCCCTTCTATCCTGTTTATGTGACACAATTACATCATGGTTGGGGAGGAAAAGGTAATTCATTCTTAATACTCACTCAGTCTTTGGCCTAATTGCTGGGACTGCCAACACGGCTTCCATGGCTTGTTTGATGAGTTTCCAAAAGGAACTGGATTCAGAACACCAGCTCATTATAGTGTTGCCATTAAATGCTGTTAAGCAATTAAAATTTAATTGCTGTCTCTCTCACAGTGATCTCTGACATTCTGCAGTTATTTTTTTATTGTAAATTTAGGAAATGATGCAGTATGTCAGATAGCAAATGTAACAGTTGGCAAATGTTCACTTTTGAATGGCAGCCATTGCCTTTCAGTTCTTGCTGTTTTGGGTCAGAACAGATTACATTTTACCTTTAGTGTATATGGCACTTACTAATTTCTAAGATGTGACTGAAACTGTGCATCTAAAATATTTTGTAAACATTAAATTGAACCATGCTATTAAAAATTCAATAATTACATGCAACTGTACTTTCATATGTCTGCTCAAAGCCAGCTTTTAACATTTTGCCTTTAGACAAATTCTCTTAAAAGTTCTTGGACAAGTTAAATCCCAAGCTAAAATTTGTTTGGAAGATGATATTTTACTAAGCATGGTATAGTAATTCTCCTAGATTTGAATCAAATCAGTAGTTTTTAACATATTTGTACTGAAGACAGATCTCGAACTAAAAACCTATTAAAACACATGACAAAACCTCTTGTCTGGAAATATTCAAAGATGACACCAATATTCAACAAAAAGGGGTGACCTTAGCCATCTCCAGAAACCATAGATACTTATGCTGAACTTGTGAAATCACCTTTATTCACAGATAAAGCAAATCATAGCATTTGCTAACTCAGGGCCCAATCCCTGTTCCCATTTAAATTAATAAGAGTTATACTTCTCATTGGCTTAAAGAGGAGCAGGATCAAGCCCTTAAAATAAATGTAGGATAGATTTAGAAAAAGACTCTGTATCTGCAATGGATTTTCAGAAAACCTTTGAGTAGACATGTAGTGGTTGCATAATTCACATAGCAAGGAAAAACTCCTGTTTAAATCTCTCATATAAACATCTGGAGCAGGATGTGTGAATGGATAAAGAACTTGATAAAAAGTAGAAGAACAAAGAAAAGGGTAATTTTCAAAAGTAGCTAAGTGACTTAGGAGACAAAGTCCCATTGAAGGACAGTGAGCTTTAGGGTCTTCAGTCTGTTAGGTACTTTATAATTTTACCCAAAAGAATTAAAGGAGTTGCATCCCTATGTCCTATGGAAATATCCCATAGACTTATATAGGGATGAAGCAATAGGACACTGCCCAGACCCAGTTAGTTTGAATAGCATGTAGAATCCAAAGGCTGGGTCCATTTGTAGCAGCCTGGTGACTGCTACAAGAGGTTGATTCAATACAAGATATTATCTCACGCACCTTGTCTTGCTAATATCCTGAGGACTGACATAGCTACAAGTAAACTATACGCAGCCTGGTGACTGTCCACTAGGGCCTCGTCTACACTAGTGGGGGGAGCGGGGGAGGTCAACCTAAGATACGCAACTTCAGCTACAATAATAGCGTAGCGGAAGTCGACATATCTTGGGTCGACTTACCTCGTGTCCTCACGGCGTGGGGTCGACTGCCACCGCTCCCCCATCGACTCTGCTTCCGCCTCTTGTCTTGGTGGATTACAGGAGTCGAAGGCAGAGCGCTCGGGGATCGGTTTATCGTGTCTACACTAGACGTGATAAATCGATCCCTGATAGATTGATCTGGCGAGTACTGTAGACGTACCCAAGGAGAATTCATCCTGGGCTGTACCATAGTGTACTAAAATAAAAGAAAATCTTATAACGCCGTGAACATTTCATAAGCATCAGGCCTATTACAGCATAGAATTGTCTTCCAAAGGAAGTGATAGAAGCCGTATTGCTTCAGTCACCTGGAACTGAATTGTATAAAGCACTTTAGAATATACTGTGGAGAACAAACCTGCACAAACGGAGGGATAGACTTGATATGACCTAGAGTGGAGGGGGTGGCAGTTTCCATCTATAATTTCTATGATGCATGTCTTGACAAATGTGCAAAGTTCATAATGGGAAGTTTGCATTCTTACTGAGATCAGTATGAGTTGCACTCTTGCCACAGAGCAGAAACACTCACTTCTTCCTGCTACCTAATATGCACCAGCATTTCTTCCTCTGAACTACTTCCGTGTAATCAATCTTAGCTGTGATTCTGGTGGATTGTTTTGTTATCTCTGTGTGAGACACAGAACATGATCCTATTTGGAAAGTGGTTCTGGCTTCTACTGATGCTACTCTGTAGGAGAGCTAGAAGATACTGTGCTCTAGGTGGATAATATGGGAGGATGAGTTTCACAATTAGCTAATGGAGGGGAGATAGCTGTGTGTATGGACATAATGGATCCGCAGCCTGGTTGGCATCTAGATAAATACTTATGGACACATTTTATTTAAGATGTCATGGTCACCAGAGAAATTGCACCTCTGAGCCTTCCTTGTGTCTCTGAGTGCTCACCCCCACCCTGGTTTCAGTTCTCAAGTCATCACCCTAGCTCTTGGGGTAGATTCCTGCAATTCTCCCTCTCTTAGACTAGGCCCTGCATTCAGTCCCCATGTGTACCAATTTAATGTCCAGATGCTGCACATTGTTTCTTCTGGGAGCAATGATGGTGGTGACCAGACAGCCAAAGTATTATTTAATAGAGCAAAAGCATTTAAGAGAAAAATAGACTGTATGCCTGTCCAGCCTACCAGGCATCTAATTATCTTCCACATGTGGACTCTGAAAAGTCTAACTTTCTTTACATTCCTCTGCAGAGTTTTTCTCTGTGTCAGCTTTCTCCAGGTTGTAGCTCATTGACCACTCCTTCCTGCTTTTGGGAGTGTCACTTTAATGCTTTAATAACTCCCCACTGCCCCTCCTTCACAGGAATCATACTTCCACCTGTGATGTGGTAACTCCCAGCTTTGGCAAAACAAACTTGTTGAAGGCAGGAGGTAGGATCTCTGAAACTACTAGCCTCCCTCATTGTCTTTCAAGTGTATACCTGGATGCTCTTAGCTGGGAAACCATTGTGTTGCCTTCTTGTTCAGTCGCCATTGAATTCAAGCATTTCAGATGTATATAATAAATGTTCCACTGTCCCCAATGTAAGTTATGTCAATAAATCATACAGGAAAGTCTAATAACCCACCATAGTTATGAAGTAATTTTACCTCACTCACCAGGTCACATACAGTGTTCCTGAAGTTGTTACATATCCGTGTTCTTAAAGTATTATATGGAAGCGCCACAACTGTCACATATGGAAGATCCTATTGATAAATAGTTTATAAAGGGTTAATAAATGATTAGTAGAGGTTGCATACAATTTTCAAAATACCCCAGGCCCATTTTCAAAAGAGCCTAAGTCCAGTGGCACATAAGGAAACAGATAAAAGGGAGATAAATTATGGAGGATACTAAAATAGATGGTCTGTAGACAAGAAGAAGTATCTAAGGCCCTAATCATGCAAACACTTATACAAATGCTTAACTGAACTACCTTGTGTACTCCCACTGAAGTCATGGTAGTACAGTTAAGCATTTGTGTAAGCATTTTCAGGATTGGGGTCTTAGATATGATTCAGGATGAAGTAGGAAGCCAGCAAGGGGATTTGGAAAAGGGCTGAAGAGACCATCACAGAAACTAGCTGGATGATTTTTTGCATCAGCGTTTTTAACAGATGTTAGGGAGCCCCTAACTGATAAACTGAAAATATTAGTTATGTTGTTGACCAAGAGGAGACGTGTGTGAAGTCTCACTGCAAGGATGCAGGAAGTGTGGAGTCTGGAATACCTTACAGATGCTACCCTTTCACTTTATTCTTCATACAGGTTTTCTGAGACGGGGCCCAAAATGTTTTGATAGTGTTAAAAATCCATTCCCCTCCCTTTACTCATCACAGTTTGTTCAGCATTTTCATGCAAGGTTTGAAGTGGAATGTTGTAAAGTTATATGCTTTTAGTCTGTAAAACTCTGGATTCTGTCCAACAGACCGTTTTTACATGGCCCGTATACTTTTTAGACAAACAGGAACTGTACTAGAGTGCAAGAATTTAGACAATTGATGCATTCTTTAAAATAACTACAAGTTGTCCCGCTGCCTTTTACATGAGTAGAAGAGTCCCACCACCCCCATGCCAGTGGAGTCTAGGAATATAGTTGAGGCAAAAAGAATTGTGAGTGACTTTAAATTAATAAATGTTAAAGGTACATTTTGTTTTCTGACACATTATAATTCCTTTTTAATTAATTAGCCATCCACACAAGATAGGTGAGAGGACTTGAAATTTCTGCAGCAAAGTATATGTACTCTGTGAATAAAGTGTTAATTTTTAAATGAAAATATAGCATTAAATTTTTTCTATAGTGATAAAACTAGCTTTTCAAGTCCATGACACCCTTTTCATGATGAAATTGATTCAGTGATGTGCTGCCAAAATTTTAACATAGGACTACCTCAGAAATGTTCTGCCTCAGTCAGTGATATGTATGATGGTCTCCGGGAAAAACACTATTTCATCTCCTCGCAAAGATATGTATTCTTCTTCCTCCCTGATGATCAATTTTTCCATCACTATCCCCACCTTCCAGCTCAATGACTCTTGACACTTGATTCTTTCCCATTCCCTGCACCTCGTGGAAATGTCTCTAGATGTCAACCCCTATCAAGCATCTGCTCCTCACCGCAGTAGTGGTGGTGGCAGAAAATGAGTTGTCCAGTGGTCTTTGTTGACAACAGTAGGGGTGGGTAACTTGTCCGGTGGTCTTCAGCTGCGGAATGGTTGGTCAGATGAGGAATGGATCCCTTCTGGTGGCATATAGGGAATGTCTCCTTTTAGCTCTTGAGGTGGGTAGGTTTCCACTCACTTCTGTTAGGAAGGGGAAAGCGTGAATCCTCCACAGCTGATGTGGAGAGTATTATTGGAGGAGTGGGTCTCCGTTAACTGGTGTGGAAAGTTGGGTGTGGAGCAAGTCCCTCCTAGTAGATGGGTGGAGAAACATGGCAACAGGCTCTCTGCCAATATCAGGTCTTCAGACTCAGGACAGGGAACAAGCAGGAAGTAGGATGAGGGGTGGATGGCAACAACTATAGGACTCCTACTTCGTGCAGCAGCAGGTTGACCCCATCTTCTTTCCTCCTCTGTCTGTGCTGCTGCAGAAGCTGTGGAGACAGGAAGGTTAAATGGGTGTGTCCTCTTTGTGGACCTGATGCACTGATGGGGGATACAAGGGAGTTCCCCTTGCAGTAGCTGTCACGGTTGCAGTCAGAGTGTGCCTACCCAGAGAGAGCTGAAAATTTTAATAAGAGTTGGCTTTAGTATTCTGGCATTTTGTCACTTCCCCTCCAAAAGCAAGCAATTTCTTACCACCATAATCATACCATATTGCACTGGGCTGACTGAAAGGCTTAGCAGGGTGATTGGTCCAAATGCAACTGACTTGTTTTATATAAAAATTATGTGTGGGAGAGAATCTGTGTCCTCTCCAGCCTCTGGCTGTGGAAATGGAGCCCCCAGCTGCATACTCCTTTATAATCCTAGCAATCACTTCTCATTGATTTACTTTTTCATGACTATCTTTATGGGGAAAAGGACTAGAGAGCGCTTTTAAAATTAAAATTTAGCTTCTCTTTTAAAGGGATCGAAATCTGACTCTGTTAACAAGGGACTCACATGAGTGCTCATTGACTTCAATTTATTTGAGTTTTATTTCCAATTTTTCCCTCCCTTCTATCTATTTTTAAGTAAAGAGATCCTAGTTACAACCACATTCCTGGAATGGGATCAGTGCTGAGGTCCTTGTGTAACAGCCTTTAAGGAGCAAACCTAGATAAGTAGTTTGACTAGGATAAGCATATATGAGCAGGGCAGGCTAGCTTTAGCCTGTTTGCACTGGGATTATAACAAAGACAACGAGAGAGGAAAGTTTGAAAGCATTTTCTTCAGCAGTTGTATTATAGATTGTTTGCTGACTTGAGAGCATTCTTCAGAACATTGTCAAAGACAAGCATTTATTTTCAACCTTGGAAAGCAAACCTTGTGAATTTTTCATGGTTTCTTCTTTAGTGGTTTCTTTAAGTTCTTTTAATCAAAGAGTTGTGGAGGATAGAATTATGTTTTTAATTATTTTTATGTAAGAATTTTATAGTAACAGAGCTAGGGCCAAATGACCCTTTGGATGCATAATTTGAACAGAAATAAATGGAAGTTGTGCAGCTGTACCCAAACACAGAATGGCATTTAGTGCATGAAAAAAATGTAAGTTGGTGTTTTTCCCCTCCCCCCATATCTAGATGTATATCTTTCTTTACTTTTCTATTGGGAAGAGAGGGGATTCCATCAAATTGAATCAATGGGGAATCCGTTACTAAGGTACAATAAATGTAGCTGCTAACTTTGTGTTAAAGATAAACAAAGTTGGTGAAAATGCAATTTTAATATACAAGTATTGAGAAAGTGACAAATACAAAAAAGAAGATGTAATAATGATAGAAAAATGATGAAATCAAATCAGTATTTTTATTAAAAAAACATTTTCTGTGAATATTTTAGTAGCCGTGTTATGAAACCTCCTGATATAGGCAAGTAAAACATTTAAAAAATGTCATTTCTTGCAGTGTTTCAGCAGCAAAGATCTAACTTGGATCAGATAAAATGACACCGTCCAGGAAAGTAAATGTATTGAATTACTGCACTAATAAAAGGGAAACTGTGGTACAGTAGTTTTCCTCAGCCATTGGATTTCACAGGTGCTTAAACCACTGTGGGATAGAATAACTGTATTGTAAATATAGTCATTATAGTTTGCAATTAGCTGCATTTTTCTGTGAAATGTGATAAATCAAGGAATGGAATTTGTCAGGCATCGGTTCCCTAATGGGAAGAAGGATAAAAAACTTGCAGCTAAAATCACCATTTTTAAATGCTAATGTTTTCACACAAGTCACAAGAGAAATATTAAAGTCCAGTTCATAGACTGAAGCTTTTTGCTTTTTATTTGCATTAATTAGAATAGGTTTATTATGTAACCAGATATTTTGGCAACACGTGTGCCTTTATTGTGTCTTTTCCACAAATCTGCAGCTGTGAAGTGTGGCACTTTGTCACAATCACTTGGTGCAATCTGACATCTTTCTCTCTGATTGGGGAGTTTATAGTTGATAGCTATCAGAAGACTCATTTGCCAGTTATTCTACGGGTCTATTATTCTCCATGGGTAGCAGGGGTTTTTTCTTACAGTGTTAACTATGTTTTTCCTGGATATAATTATGACTGCATAGCCTGTTTGTTGTTAAAAATTCCATAATTCAGGATTCTACACTTCTGCAATACTGGAAACAGCAGCCATCCTGGGATTTTTTTCTCCCATTAAATAAAAAATCATGTGGATTTAAATGTTGCGATCATTTAAAAATATAAAAAGGAAATAGATATTAGGTGATGGACATTAAAGGCCTGATCCAACTCTCATTAACTTCAATGGGAAGTTAGATCAGTCCTTAAAATGCAAACACAAATGAAAATAGAAGTATGGTAGCCACAATTAACTTTTACTATCACCAAGATGTGACAGATCTGCCTTTCGGATGCACATTCTGTTCCTATCTAAACAACTGACTTTGAATGCAGATCATGCATCCACTGGCAGAGTTACCCTCTGTGTGCTTAGCAATTTTTCTGGGCTGGATGCAAAAGCTTAAAGGGTATATTTTCCCCTCTAGCCACATGTATAAAATTCACTAATGTTAACATGTCAGCTGAGCACAACCACTGAGGTGAAAAGAGACCCCATAATGAAGCAAATCCAAATGATGTGCATGTGGGATATTTTTTTATATACTTTGCAACATTAAAATCCTTCAGAGATCATTCCCTTTCTGCCACAGAACATATTTGTCTTGGAGGACTAGATTCCAAAACTGCTAATGCCACAAGGATCATATTTCTTTTACTCAGTCTTTTTGTGGAAAACCTCCCATTGGAAGTTAAGCAATGAAATTAGAGTGGAATGTAGCTCTCTTAAGGGTCTAGCTCATGCTGCCCAGCTCTTTATAAAGAGGATCTCTGCCTCCTGCATGGAAGTACATGTCAATCATCTACGCAGCATAGTTTCCCTCACTCTGGAGAGTATTCATTTGTTCCAAGGTCAATGCGTGGGAAGCGGGAAGAGCCCAGGGCTGTATTATCTCTTCGCTGGAATCCATTCGGGGGCCCCAGAGCAGTCAAGGCCAGAGTTGTGCAGCTCCATGAAATCCCTTTTGCCAGGAACCAGGGAATTAGTGCAGAGGCACGGATCCTGGCTGACTGTTAATCCCTGGAATCTGTCAGGCACAGGAGTTGGCCCTCCAGCTCTTTCTACAGGGGCAAACCTGTGGGGGTGGAAAGAGTCCTCGTAGAGATTTATTTCCCCATGGGTTTTACTGCAGGATGGGATGACCTAGGCCAAGGTATGCTATCCGTGTTTTCCTGTTGCTTGAGGGTGACCTGAATTATTGAAGTGCAATACAGACTTTACTGCTTGAATATAAAACCTAGGAGGAGGAGGTCTACAGCAAAGCTCTGAATGAAGAGTTAAGGTGAGAAGATCTAACAGGAGTCAGTCAACAAGCGAGTGTGGTTGAGGTTGGAATTTCCTGTAGCCCCTGTAAGAACAAGTTTCCATTTTGTTTGAATCTGAGTGTCATCCAAGATATTCTAGGACAACAAACAGTAACTATTATCTTCATGCTCAAGCAACTCCAAGGTGAATATAAACAGTGATTGTTTAGAGACCATCAATTAAACTAAGATGTATTTACAGCAGGTGCCACAGAGATAATGGAATGAATGTAAAGAGAACTTTATAGCCTCAGAGCTTTAAAACAATTAGGGTTTTTGAAGTCGTGTTTACTGGGAAAAGTACTGAGGTGATATTCAAGGCCTGTGCTACTTTATGAAAGGCTTACAGTTTAACAACCATTTACAGACATCAAGTAAGATGGGCTAAGTGGTGGGAGCTTTTACACTGAAGAGAGATTTATTTATAACTGCAGTAATGTATTAAAACGACACTTGAACCTAGAGCCAGAAGTTCAGATGCTAGATCTTTTCTAACCTTTGATTAGATTAGATTAGATTTGTTTTTAAATAACATTTGTTTAACCTTCCATTGTATGTATTTGGAATACAGTGTGGCAACGAGAGGCCCCCATTGAGTTTGGGGTCCTGTACGTACATATAGTCGCTGCTCTGAAGAGCTTGCAATTTATATAGACAAGACAGACAAAGTGGGAGAAACTGAAATGTATATTATCCCCATTTTACGGACGGGGACCTGAGGAACAGAGAAACGGGCTGAGATTTCCAAAGCATTCTAGGGCATTTAGCCACATGACTCATTGAAATTAAACCTAAGCTGCCCTGTCCAAGGCCACAAAGGAAACTGAACCCTCAACTCCTGCATTTTAGTTCAGTGCCTTAACCACAGGACCAACCTTTTGCTAACATTAAAAGCAGTTCCTTAAAGGATTCCTAGCCCCTTGATTTCTGTCCAGGCATGCTGTATTACCAGGTGTTTAACAGTGGGAAGAAGGAGAATCTTGGATTTTAACCTGAAATGTCCCAGCTCATTCAATGAGCCAGTGTCACAAATTATTTGGTGTTCCTGTACCTTGGTCAGCTCAGCTATCAGATTAGGTAAATAGAAACAGGACTTTACTGAGAACTAGATCCTGTATCTGAGCTGACCTATCCCTAAATAAATAAATTACAAAATAAAGTTAACTATTGCTAATCGTGGTGTGGCCCGTTTCCTTAAACAATGGTTTTGCATCAGGATTTTAGTACACATGAAACGTACCTTTTTTACATGATTAAACTGTTATTAATAATACTGATTGTGCTTAATGCCATATAAAACATAGAAGAGACATGACCCCTAGCCCCAGGGAGCTTCCAATTGAAATAGACAATATAATTCAGGCACAAAGCACTGGGTGACACTACTTGCAATGATGCACATGCAGGGAAACAGGACGACCTGGGCCAGACTCTCTTCTGTGCTAGAACTCCACTCAGTGTTGAAACTGGGGGCAAGAGAGCCATAAGGGATCCAGTTATTGCTCCCTGATTCTCAGGGCTAATTCCAGCCCCAGGGAGACATAAAGCAGCTTCTGGGCTGCTCTCAGTTACATTATTGGAGTAGGGTCTTTTAGTGAAGTCTATGCCAGTAGAAGAGCGGCATAGTAAAGAACATCTCTGGGACACCCCTTCTCTTTATGACCCCTCCAACACTGGGAGAAGGAAATGCTCAGGTGAAGGACCTAGTTTCAGCACACTTGCACTGCCCAGGAGTTTGCCTCCAACAGGATAATTCTCTGTTGGGCATTTCTGGATGGATTATACCTCCTTTGTGCCACCTGATTGCCTACACAGCTACTCATCTTTGCACCAATCTGGCCTTCTCTGTACATTTCAGGTCTGAAAGAGATCTCTAGTTTGAATTTGCTTTGTTGTCTTAACTCTTGAGTTTGACAATATATCCACTTGTCAATAGGGAAGCACCTCATCCAGCCAGCTAACAGCCTGATGTAGGCCTGTAACAATTCCTCCTCCTCCATCTCTGCCTGAATGGCAAATTCAGAGCTCCTTGTTCACCTTTCTATACACTCAGCTGCCATTATCTAGTATGAAAAATAACAGCAACAAACTGCTCTTCTCTTCCACAGTCAAAGGAAGCCATAACATTATCACTGTTGTGAAAGACACCCAGTTACAGTTCAAACTTTACCGCCACCCAATAGCCATAACATAGATGGCAAACCCTAGTGGGATTACAGCATTCTGATATTTCCTGTGAAAAAATAATCTTTCATTAGGTTTATGCTGCTAGTGATATGAGGATACTAGTGATGCTAGTGAGCTTCCTGCTGATGGTTAATTAAAACTAACACGTGCAGTACAGGATACCAAAGTTTGAGTTCATAAACAAATTCATTTCCTGCTTTACCATCTATTCTTAAAATGATCATAGAAGATTAGGGTTGGAAGAGACCTCAAAGCAGGACCAACTCTAACTAAATCATCCCACCCAGGGCTTTGTCAAGCCGGGCCTTTAAAACCTCTAAGGATGGAGATTCCATCACCTCCTCAGGTAACCCACTCCAGTGCTTCACCACTCTCCTCGTGAAATAATTTTTCCTAATATCCAACCTAGACCTCCCCCACTGCAACTTGAGACTATTGCTCCTTGTTCTGTCATCTGTCACAACTGAGACCAGCCGAGCACCATCCTCTTTGGAATCTCCACTTCAGGTAGTTGAAGGCTGCTATCAAATCCCCCTTCACGCCTCTTCTGCAGACTAAATAACCCCAGTTCCCTCAGTCTCTCCTCATAAGTCATGTGCCCCAGCCCCCTAATCATTTTTGTTGCCCTCTGCTGGACTCTCCAATTTGTCCACATCCTTTCTGTAGTGGGTTGCCCAAAACTGGACACAGTACTCCAGATGTGGCCTCACCAGTGCTGAATAGAGGGGAATAATCATGTCCCTCGATCTGCTGGCAATGCTGCTCCTACTAACACAGCCCAATATGCCATTAGCCTTCTTGCGAACAAAGGCACGCTGTTCACTCATATCTAGCTTCTTGTCCACTGTAATCCCCAGGTCCTTTTCTGCAGAACTGCCGCTTAGCCAGTTGGTCCCCAGCCTGTAGCAGTGCATGGGATTCTTCCATCCTAAGTGCAGGACTCTGCACTTGTCCTCGTTGAACCTCATCAGATTTCTTTTGGCCCAATCCTCTAATTTGTCTAGGTCACTCTGGACCCTATCCCTACCGTCCAGTGTATCTACCTCTTCCCCCAGTTTAGTGTAATCTGTGAATTTGCTGACGGTGCAATCCATCCCATTATCCAGATCATTAATGAAGATGTTGAACAAAAACCGGCCCCAGGATCATAGGCGCCGACTCCGTGGGTGCTCCGGGGCTGGAGCACCCATGGGGAAAATTTGGTGGGTGCTGAGCACCCACCGGCAGCTCCCCGGCAGCCCCCCCACCCACGCCCAACTCACCTTCCGGCCGGTTCCCGCCTCCTGGCGAAAAGCCGCGGCTTTTTTTAGCCCAGCTGCCGCCTCTCAGCTGTTGGGCAGGGTGGCAGGGGAAACCGCAGTGGGGAGGCGAAACGCCGCCAAGGAGCTGCTTGGAAGGTGAGCTGCTGGGCAGGGTGGGATGGGGGGCCGCTGCAGCAGGGAGGGTGGAGGACCAAGCCGCCTCCCCCCGTGGGCGAGCGGGGGGCCGAGCCGCCTGTCCCCGCGGGTGGGCGGGGGACTGAGCCACCTCCGCCCGTGGGGGAGCGGGAGACTGAGCCGCCTCTCCCCGCGGAGGGGCAGAGGACCAAGCTGCCTGCCCCTGTGAGCGGGCAAGCAAGCTTCCCCCGTGGCCCGCGGGCGGGTGAGGGGCCGAGCCGCCTCCCCCCATGGCCCTCTGAGCTGCCACCTCAGTGGATGGGGAGCTGCGGGGGGAGCTGGCTGCTGTGCGGGGGCGGTGGCGGCATTAGTGGGGGTGGCGCAGGTAGGGCGACCAGAAAGCAAGTGTGAAAAATCGGGATGGGGGTGGGGTGTAATAGGAGCCTATATAAGAAAAAGACCCCAAAATCGGGACTGTCCCTATAAAATCGGGACATCTGGTCACCCTAGTCGCAGGGCTGGTACAAGGAAGTTTCGCCTAGGGCGCGAAACTTCCTTGCACCGGCCCTGGCTGGCGGGGAGCTGCTGGTGGGTGCTCAGCACCCACCAATTTTTCCTCCGGGGAGGAGGCGGGGCCAGGGCTGGAGTTAGGGCGGGGATGGGGGTGGAGTTAGGGCGGGGCCAGGGGCGCGAGCACCCACCGGCGCTGACGAAAGTCGTCACCTATGCCCAGGACCCACCCCTAGGGCACTCTGCTTGATACTGACTGCCAACTAGACGTCGAGCTGTTGATCACTACTCATTTAGCCTGATAATCTAGCCAGTTTTCTATCCACCTTATAGTCCAGTTATCCAATCCATATCTTTTTAACTTGCTGGCAAGAATACCGTGGGAGACTGTATCAAAAGCTTTGCTACAGTTGAGGTATATCACGTCCACCGCTTTCCCCATATCCACAGAGCCAGTTATCTCATCATAGAAGGCAATCAGGTTGGTCAGCCATGACTTGCCCTTGGTGAATCCATGTTGACTGTTCCTGATCACCTTCCTCTCCTCCAAGTGCTTCAAAATAGATTCCTTGAGGACCTGCTCCATGATTTTTCCAGGGACTGAGGTGAGGCTGTAGTTCCTGGATTCTCCTTCCCTTTTTTAAAGATGGGCACTATATTTTCCTTTTTCCAGTCATCTGGGACCTCCCCCAGTCACCATGAGTTTTCAAAGATAATGGCCAATGGCTCTACAATCACATCAGCCAACTCCCTCAGCACCCTCGGATGCATTAGATCCAGCCTCATGGACTTGTGCATGTCCAGCTTTTCTAAATAGTCCTTAACCTGTTCTTTCACCTCTGGGTGACTGCTCACCCAGGACTGCTCACCTCCTACCCATACTGTGCTGCCCAGTGCAGCAGTCTGGGAGCCGACCTTGTCTGTGAAGACAGAGGCAAAAAAAGCATTGAGTACTTCAGCTTTTTCCTCATCATCTGTCACTAGGATGCCTCCCCCATTCAGTAAGGGTCCCACTTTCTCTGACCACCTTCTTGTTGCTAGCATACCTGTAGAAACCCTTCTTGTTACTCTTCACATCCCTTGCTAGCTGCAACTTAGTATTGAAATACCCCATGGATTAAGAGCGGTACCCACTGCTGCTTATATTAACCGCTGCAGATAAAGGTTTTCAGTGGTGTCATCCCAGTTCTTCCTTGGGAGGAAATAAATCATTCATGGTGGAGGTATATGATTAAGTCCTAATACATTAACCAGGTATTGAAAGCAGGCTGAGGATCATGAGAGAATGGCCAGATTTTTAAATTGTTGGGCTGGTTAAATTTCTCAAATTTCATCCATCCAATGAAAAATTGCATTCCCTGAAATGACAATACATATGAGAGCATGTAGATCTTTACCCTTATTTAGCATATACGTTCATTGATTTAGAAAAATAGATCTGTGTTTCAGTCAAGCATAGACTGAATGGATAAAGTTTATACTAAACTTTTATTTGAAAATTAGTTTTTAGTTGGCCAAAAACTGCCCTACCAGTTTTGTTCTTATCTTTGTCTTCAAAAATCGACATATTTCTTTGTTTTTCATAAATGTTTCATTGTACTTTTATCTAATAATAATTTTAAAAATTATGCAAAAATGCCAATCCTTAAACTGTCAGAGGCTGGACATCACTAATAAGCAACCTTGAAATAACAAATCAGTGTTCCCATGTTTTATACGGAAAAAGAATCAAGAGCAAAACAATTCAGTTTCATGCTTTTAATATGTTATAAACAAGGGGTGTAAAAAACAAAAAAAACAAGGAAAAGGAAACTTGACAAATGCTGACAGCAGCCTTTGAACTTTCAGAAGCAAATAAACAGTTAACTTCCATAAACATACAGGGCCACAATCTGCCATGAATGCACACGTGGATTCCCTCTGAAACCAAAGAGAGTTCTCCCTAAAAACTGATTTATGATTTCATATAAAATTGACAGCTTATATGTTAAATAAAAGCCCATGTGAATTTACAAAATGTGTTGAATAACATAAGTACCATTTTCAATTTTAAAATTCCAGCCTCAGCAATTTTATTTCTTCAAGTGCCAATTTATTTCCTCTTTCAGAGACATACTTTCTTTAATTCCTCCTACACTAAAATGAATAGTGCAGGGTTTTAAAAACCTATGATTAAAATAATCTCAATTAGTTTCCTGACATGGTTTTTATTTAAATTGTAGAGGAATTTTTAATGATTCTTCCACTGAGAAAAGTTTATTACTAATGCATTTTCTTTGTACCTTGTATATCAGTCCAGCATTCTTTTCATTTACATAATTAACTTAAAGTGTCTTCTTAAGATAGTTTTGTAAATCTTGGGTATTTTTTAATACAAACAATGTTTTAGTTTATCTATTAAATAATGCAAACATTCGGTTTTTTTAACCAATTGAAATTAAAACAACCTGATGGCCAGATCTTCTAAAAAGCAAAGCATATCTGCTTGTTTGGGACCTGAATGTTTAGACAGGGCAGTTTTATATCACCATTTCTCTACAGGGAATGCATATTGATAGGTGGAAATTATGAAGATAATACAGTAACTCCTCACTTAACATTGTAGTTATGTTCCTGAAAAATGCGACTTTAAGCGAAACGATGTTAAACTAATCCAATTTCCCCATAAGAATTAATGTAAATGAGGGGGTTAGGTTCCAGGGAAATTTTTTTCACCAGTCAAAAGACTATATTTTATATATATATATATATATATATATATATATATATATATATATACACACACACACACTATATTTTGTGTGTGTGTGTGTATATATATATATACACACACGGACACACACACTATAAGTTTTAAACAAACAATTGAATACTGGTACACAGTGATGATGATAGTGAAGCTTGGTTGAGGTGGAGGAGTCAGAGGGTGGGATATTTCCCAGGGAATGCCTTACTGCTAAATGAACTAAGCAGTTGGCTGAGCCCTCAAGGGTTAACTCTCACACTCTACAAGCCAGCAGGAAAGGAGGGAGGGCAGACAGAAGCAGATGTGTTTCAGAGATAGAGATGCGCATTTCTCCTTTATGTATCAAGAGTAGGATCAGAAGTACACTGCCTTGTTAATTAGATCAGCAAGCCGAGCAGCTGCAGCTTCTGCCTAAGGCAGCAGCTCCCTCCATTGTGTGTCCCCCTGCTCAATGGAAGATGGGGTAAGTGAGATGCAGGAGCAGGGGGACATTAGCCCCCCTCTTCTTCCCCTCCCCCCCACACAGCAAGCAGGCACCCTGATATTAGCCCCCCTCGCCTTCCCCTCCCTCCCACACAGCAAGCAGGCAGGAGTCTCGGGGAGCAGCACATGGCAGTGGGGGAAGGGACAGCTGAACTGCCGCAATTGATAGCCTGCAAACGACGTTAAAAGGGAGCATTTCACAACTTTAAATGAGCATGTTCCCTAATTGATCAGCAGCTTAACAACGTTAACCGGGACGACTTTAAGTGAGGAGTTACTGTACTCAGCAAAGTCCTATGACTTATATTATACAGGAGATCAGACTAGATGATCCTAGTGGTTCCTTCTGCCTTTATAATCTATAATCAATGAACCTTGGGTCACATTAGAGCAGTGACATCTGGTCATTTTCTCAGATGTTAAGGCCATTGCAAGTATGCCTATTAGGTACGTATCATTCCCATTGTATCCAAGTGCCTCACAATGGAAGGGAGCTATGAGAGAAGACATCTCCATGAAGTTTCCCCCATCATCCAACTGGGGAATGGGAGTTTTCTCCTGTGGAATAGGCTACAGCACTATTGGAGCAGAGATATCAGAAACTCCCTTTGCCATTAGGACATGGTGTTTCTTGAAGAAGAAAACACAGGTTTAGCCATTGTTACTCATGTCTTCCCTTTCTTCTTTTTGACCATATTGTGTGTTGCTATCGCTCATATTATAATATTGTTTCTATTATCATACATCTACGATGATCAGTTCTTCAAGGCAGGGACTGCGTCTTTTATTTGTTAGTTCCTAGCAAACTTGTGGCCTGGCATAAACAGTCATGATGATGATATTTTGATTTTTCACTTTCTCCCTCTATTGATACTTTGGGTAAGAGTGTTGTTCATCTAGCAGATGGCATTGTTTGTTTCATTGTTAACTTCAGCCACTCCTGCTGTGCTTTTGGAAAGGAAAAGACTCAGCAGGAAGACCTTTTTGTTACAGGAGCCAATTGCTCCATGCAGGTGTGTGTATATGTGTCCCTGGCGGACTGAGAACAAACAGTCTTGATTTTTCAACCAGACAGCGATAATCTGAAATGGGCTGAACTGGAAAGTCTTTGGGGGGAGGGGAGGGGAATGGGAAAATCATTTTGTAAGGGCTTATCCTCCAGTTCTGAATTCAATGAGAATATTGCCTGCAGAACTGGGACCATAGTAATTTGAGAAACAAAACATTTTGACAGTATTTATTAATGTATTTTATGGAAGGGTCTTGAGAAATCTTCCCTCCTTGTAAATTACAGCATTGGCTAGGTCTTGCAGACCAATGACTCTGAAAGGACGTTGAATAAACAGCTGCAAATAAATACCTGGTTTATTTTGGATTGGATGGGAAGCAAATTAATAGCTTGACACAATTAGTGTTTACAGTTGAGCCATCTGTATAATTAAAATGAGACACTCAACAGAAACTTGTTTCCTGATAATATTTTGATTGAAATTCACTTTGTGCAGGGGGCCAACCCTAGTCCTTGGCACAATATATGTCTCTGTTAACCACTGTGCATTGGGTGAGTTTCACCTTTTCTGAACGTTTCAGCAATATAAAGGTAATTAATGGCAATGGAGCAGCTAATGGATACCTTGCTATATATCACTCAACTGCGTAGGGGGAACAACAGTGAAATCTTTGGTCACATATACAAAATAGTCTATGCTGCTGGCATTTCTTTTACCTAGATGTGATTGAAGTATGTGTTATAAATTGCTGATAAATCTGGTCTGGTCTGAAATTAAAAATGATCAGAACATCTTATTGTATGTAATTGAGAAGAAATGATGGTTTTATGGCTAAGGTGCTGGATGGGGTAACGGAAATATAGGTTCAGTTCTTGGCTGTGGCTCAGGCTTTGTGTGGCTTTGGCAATATCAGTTGGGCCTGAATATTCAGAAGTGGCCAATGATTTTGGGTGCCTCAATTTTTGGGTGTCCTGTTTGAAAATCTTGAGACAGATTTTCAGAAAATGCGGAGCACCTGCCTTCCAAAAATCAGATGCATTTTAAATTGGGCATCCAAAAATGGTGGCTCCCCAAATCCCTAGTGACATTTGAAACTGTTGGCCTAGATTTCTCTGTGCTGCAGTTTCTCATCTGTAAAATGGGAAAGATAATACTTCCTTTCTTCAGTCCTTTGCCTGTCTTTTCTATTTATATTGTGAGCTCTTTGCAACAGAAACTGTTTCTTACTACATGTATGCTATAGCTACTGGCACAATAGGGGCCTGATACCAGTTGGTGCCTTTGGGTGCTACTGAAACAATATTATGTTTCAGTTCATTGTTAATTATTATTATTATGACTCTTGGAGCATAAATTTTGGCTGATAGAATAAGCTTATGATCTTTGAATGTTCACATTATTTATATTATCTAGATCATATGTTTATACTGGCTATGCATATAAAACATATAATTAGGGAATGTTTGAATCTGTAAAATAGGTTTTATTAGGAAACTGAAAACCAAAGGTATATTTTATACTGCACAATAAACTGTTAGCTCAGCTTTTATAAAGGATTAGAAAAGAATTCAAAGAGGTGTGATAAATTATATTTTGAAAGAAAGACTACCCCATAAAAATACAGACTCCTTATAGTTTAATGTCCATTGAATTTCTAAAATTTGAGTTAAGGATCAGGTGACATTTTTATTCTGAACAATTTTGGGGGGCATAAATAGTTACTTGGTTCCTATTAAGTCACTTAAGCCTAAAAGTTAGCAAGCAATCTGGGTGAATTTTCATTTTCTAAAAGTAAAAAATCTCTTCTGCTAGTTAAAGAACTCTGTACATTATTTTTTCATGCCGTGTGTGTGAGTGGTGGTTTTAAAAAAAGTTTTAAACTTTTTAAACTTGATGGTTTTGAAAGTTAGAACATTTTGGTTTTTTACTGTTTTTCTTTGGAAAAGGATTTTTTTTTTGTGGTCTTGAATAAAACCCAGGTTAATGTGTCTGCTTTAGTTAACAGTAATTCATACAATTTATATTTTTTAAAAAAGTCTGTACTAACATCATCAGTAACACTACAACTGTGGAAATTGTGTGTGTTGGTGTAGCTTGGGTATAGCTATTGCAGTGCCAGCACATACAAAATTGTTTGTGAACCTCACAAAAATGTGTCTGTTTTTGTGTTTTCTGTTATGGATGCTATTATTATTTTTTTACAATATATTTAGAATAATCAGGCCACCCCACCACTGTATTATATTGACGGAAAGATAGGTCAGAATATAGGTCTATCCTATTTTGTAGCCGCAAGGTGGTCAATACATATTGATTTTTGTACATTGTGAATTTTGTGATGATTATAGTTGACATTTCCACTTTGATCTCACTAAAAATAGCTTTCAAAAATGACAGTTTCACATTTCTCACACACTGGGGGCCTGCTCCTACAGCCCTTGTGTACCCAAAACTCAGTGAATTCATTGGGAGTCTTAAGTGTGCAAAGAATTTCTCCCAAATAAGAAATAATAAAATCTCTATGTTCCATGATAGTTCTACCAGCTTTATTGTTCACAGGGGAAAATAAAATCTGAGAAATTCTTAAGTGAGATTTCATCTATTAGTAGCAGCAATGTGATTAATTGCAGCTCTTTGGTAACTGTAGTATCCCTTTCCAGTTAAAAAAAAAAAGAAGAGAGGACTCAGTTTTAATAGCTATGACACTTTAGCTAACATTTATATGATTTGCCTCCCTTTTCTTGGGTTTATGGGCAGGCAAAATCCCAGCACAGTTTGAAACCAGTAGAATAGCCAGCAATAGTCCAGTGTTCAGAGGCTCTTCACGCCTGCAGCTCCCACTGCCCATCGCCTCTGAAAATCCAACCAGATGTTGTTTGGACATGAGTAGGGCCCTACCAAATTCGCAGCCATGAAAAACGTGTCACGGACCATGAAATCTGATCTTTCCCCGTGAAATCTGGTCTTATGTGTTCTTTTACCCTATACTACACAGATTTCACAGAGGAGGCCAGTGTTTCTCAAATTAGGGGTCTTGATCCAAGAAGGAGTTGCCGGGGAGGGGGGCGGGGGGCTCACAAGGTTATTTTAGGGGAGGTCGCAGTATTGCCACCTTTACTTCTGTGCTGCCTTCAGAGCTGGGTGGCTAAGGACCAGTGGCTGTTGGCTGGGAGCCCAGGTCTGAAGGCAGAGCTGCGGCCAGGAAGAGCACAGAAGTAAGGGTGGCAATACCGTACCACGGCATCCTTTCATCTGCGCTGGGCTCCCGGCCAGCCACTGCTGCTCTCCAGCTGCCGAGCTCTGAAGGCAGCGCTGCCACCAGCAGCAGCACAGAAGTGAGGGTAGCAGTACCGCAACCCCCTCTCCAGTGACCTTGCGACCCCTCCCCCACAAGTCCTTTTTGGTTCAGGATCCCTACAATTACACCACCATGAAATTTCAAATGTAAATAGCTGAAATCATTAAATTTACAATTTTAAAAATCCTATGACCGTGAAATTGATCAAAATGGACCATGAATTTGGTAGGGCCTTAGACATGAACTTGCTTCTCTTGACTTCAGATGGAGCAGGAAAGGGTCATTTATTTTCTTCATCTGAAAATGGGTGTTCAGAAGGCAGTAAGGCAGTGATTTCAATGGGATGGACTGCGTGTTAAAACTGAGTAAGGCTCTCTGAATTTAGACTCTAGAGAATACTAACCTGATTTGAGTACTTCCCTCACAACACAGTACAATTCCTGTTGCACAGTAAAATAGTGCTAAATGACTGAGCTATTGTAAGCTTGATATACATCAGAGAAACTAATTCCTTCACTGCAAGCTTCCTCCTCTGCTTTTTGTTTGTTTGTGACTCTTCTTGTGAGTCTCTGTTACTCATGTTTAAGGCCCGTGTCACACATTTAAGCCTGGCAGATTGAGAGCTATGTGGCTAATGTGGAATTCAGATTCACAGACTAACCATGCCTTCACATGCAAACTGTGCATAGCAAACATACTTTGCTTTGTACATTTCTGCATAGAAACTGTAACTCAATACGCACTACAGAACTAAAAAATACAAGGCAGAGGCCAATATCTGGTAGAAGTTACAGAATGCAGTTTTGAAAAGACATTGTTTGATAAAAGAAATTAAAGCAGTGAGTCATCAGAAAAACGAAGGCTAAGAAAAATAAAGGGGCTTAGGGAAGGGAGACAAGCTGATGATAGGTTTCAGAGTGGCCTTCTTGTCAACTGTTGGGAATGGGTGACGTCCACCCTGATTGAATTGGCCTCGCTAGCACTGACCCCCGACTTGGTAAGGCAACTCCCATCTTTTCATATGCAATAATATATATACTGCTTACTGTATTTTTCACTCCATGCATCTGATGAAGTGGGTTTTAGCCCACAAAAGCTTATGCCCAAATAAATTTGTTAGTCTCTAAGGTGCCACAAGGACTCCTCGTTGTTTAACCTGAAGATAGGGTCCCTGATTCTGCAACAAATTTTGCATGTACAGATCCTTTTGTCCACACAGAGCCCCATTGACTTCAGTAGAACTCTGTATAGGTGCAGGGGTTTGCCCAGATGGTGTCAGCTACAGTATTGGGGCCTTTGTTTAAGACTGGAACCTCTGGGGGTTTGTGAAATGTTACAGGGGGTTCTTGGGAAAATTCCCTAATGGCAGACAGAGCTCTCCCTAGGGACCCCAGAGCCAGCAGCCCGTAGCCCATTGACTTCCATGAGCTAAGCACATTATTGCAAGGATATCTATCACACTGAGGAGATTTAAACTTCAAGACTCCTTATAAAAAATGGAAAGGGAGGTGGATATTTTTTGCTGTTTTTAAAATTAAATAGGCAGCTAGTATTGTTTTTAAAATTATTATGAAGAACTAGTTTAATCTTTGTTGTAACGTGCATTGTTTGCCTGGACTGCTCAAGACCTGAATGCTTGTGTAGGAGGAAGTCTTTGAGTTGGCTTCTTAAATACCTTCATGCTGTTTCACATCTGATACTCCTTGATGAAACATAGGAGCCTTGTCTTATAGCAGGCTTATTCAAAGTGATACAAGCTACGAAAGTGAGATCTTGGAAGAGTGTTGCCGTTTTCATAATGTAATAAAAATACTGTAATGATAAATAATAATTAATAATGAAGAGTGTGTAATAAGCATGTCATAAAAATAAATTTTTATATTTCCAAGATCACTGCTTTTATAATTTATACTCAGGTAAAGGAGAAAATCCCTGGAAATGTTTATTTTTAGGAGGGGGTTTGTGAGACTTGAAATTTTAGTGAAAGGGGTTCACAGGTTGTTAAAGTTTGGGAACCACTGGTTTAAGACAAGAGAGGGTAAGTGAGCATGAGTTGGTGGAAGGGTGTTCCACATGGTAGCAATTGCAGAGGAGAACATTCTCGCAGCAGCAGTGATAAGTTATGTGAGGGAACAGAGAAGTGGAGGGGATTAGGAACGGGAAAGGTCTGTAAGGTAGGCTGGAGCAAATACATGGAGGGTTATTAAGAATTGTATTCAGAAATGAGCAGGGAGCTAGGGTAGGTCTTTGACTGTGGAGGTGATGTGGCTGGGTTTCTTTATGTGGGTAAGAAGGAGGAAATGCTGGATTTAGGAGAGCTGGATCTTCGAGAAAGGGTATATTAAAAAGACGTCACCTTAGTAATTCAATTATACTGTTTAGGGCTTGGTCACCCATGGGACAGATTTCTCTCGCTTTTCAGAAGGCAAAACGTAGCATACTTTTTTCTTTTTGACAATTAACATTCTATGTAATGTTTTGTGGCTGAGAGAGAGAGAGCGAGAGATCTCTGGCTGTCTGTATCCTCATGGGAAGACACTGGAGATTACGCCCATACTCTCCCTTATGAGTAGGGTGGAGCAAAACCTGGTGAAAACAGGCTGTGGAGAATAGAGGTTCTATAGCACATTCTTTCTTCCCTTTCCTCTGCTCCTATAGAAGCCAGAGCTCTGAGATTTGTGAAGGGTCATAACTGCATGGGGAGGAGTAGGACTGGGAGGATGGTGAATTTCAGCCGCATTACCCCTACCAGAGTTCTCCTTTGCATAGTTCAACCCCTGTTCATGGATGTTTTGGAGCAGCTAGTGAGAATGTCATGAAGCTTGACTGGAGGTAGCCATGCTACTCTGGGGAGAGGGAGGCCAGGAAATAGTGCGATGGAACTAGTTCATCACGCCAATTCGATTTCTTCAACAGATTTCTGGTTTGGTGGGCCTCACCTCGATCAGTTTATCACATGTGGGCAAACTCCATTTTCCTGATGGAACAATCTGAAGGAAACTCTATACGTTGAAACAGTGTTCTGATGGGGTTTTCTTGATGTACACTTCATTAGGTCTGCAAATATTTGAACAGGAGATGGTAGACCTATTTATTGTTGATTTGGGCTGTCATTTCCCTTGTGTTGTTCTAAGGATATTTCTTCACTTTTCTTTATAAAGGTTGCTTAAGTGAGAACCCAAACTGGGCTCCCAAAACAAGGATTAAGGGTGGTGGAGCTGCGTATTAGGGCTGCAATGCCCTCATTATCCAAAATAAATTATTCTCCTTTTTATTCATGGGGTTTCTCTCACATTGTCAGCCTTTTCCTGTCCCTTTCTATTATACTTTCCCCCCTGGATGAACACTTGACAGCTGATAATGAAAAAAATTTATATTTAGAGAAAAGTTTGCCTGAATAACAAGAGTGTGAGACACAGAGCTGATGACATTTCTTGCACTGTGATGTTTAGAAGAGTATCATACTCAAATATCTGTGTCTGTTCACTTGAAAATATTGGTAACTTATTTCAGAAAGAAAAAGTAATCCATCTATTTTCAGTTGTCATATGTAAGAGAGAATATCAGTCCAGTACAGATTTGCCATAAGATAATTGGTTACTGCTCCTGCATAAGTGCTGAAAAATTTATGGAAAATAAATGTCAAAGTGAAGCTGAGACATTTATTTTCAAAGTGTGAGGCACGGGTCCTTTGAAAATATTTTAGTTTAATTACTTAAAGGGTAATGTAGAATTAGTACCTATGATGCAAAAAAGGCTTTGTTGGCAATTAAATGCCAAAGCAAAGCTAGAAGTGTTTGTTAACTGCCAAAGTTATTCTTTGCTAGAGCTGGTTGATAAATAGAAATTTCCATCTGGTGGGAAATTCTGCGATTTTAAAATTTTGATTCATCCCAAATCAAAGTTGCAATCTCGGAATTTTTTTTATAAAACAAAATATTCCAACATACTTTGTTTTGACTTTAGTGTTTCGACTGTTATGTTATATTTATAATGTAAGAGTCAAAACATGTTGACATTTATATTATATTCTATATCAGAGTTGGAATGATAAAGTTGAAGTGAAGTGTTTCGACTTTATCAAAATGAAATGTTGACAAAAGCAATATGCTCTCGCAAAACTATTCCACTGGAAATTTTTTTGACCAACTCTGTTCATTGCCTGTATACTCAAGTGTCGTGAACCCTATTTCTATTATACAAGACAGTGGTCAATTGAGGAAATCCAGGCCTACACAGACCTGTGCCAGGGGCAACATAAACAAGTAACAATGTTTTCCCACCCTCGTGAGGATTTGAAATTAGGAATAATGATTGGTTATGCAGAAAACTGACTGGGTAACCCACATTCTTTTTTTTCCTTTTTTGGGATGTAATAAAGCCGGCATAGACTTCCAACATATTTTGTCTCCCATCTTGATGTCCAAGTGCTGTACCCTCTTTCATTGGCAATAATTATGATATTGGGCCAAATATGCCCCTCTGTGCAGTGCAAAGGAGAGTAAAAAGAGAGGGGACCAAACAGCAGATGGAATAAAGGCTAGATTTGGATGGTGTGTTTTGGGGACGTACTGAGTTGAAGTGGGGAACAATTGGGTAGCAACTGTTTGACACAGCACACCTCCCTCAACAGCTAAAATTAATGCTGCCTATTGTAGCATTAACTATTCCTCTGAAACTTCTGTTTCCTTTGGAGAGAGGAGATGGTGCATAGCCATAGTGGGGGAGTCATTGGTCAAACGGCTCTAAGAGCTGTCAGTAGACCAAGCAGCACTGAGTGGGAACAGGCTAGTGCTCTGAATGACACAGGTTCTGTGGAGTTGGAGCCAATTTCCCTCATGAGCTCTACTCAAATGGCATTCCCCTAGCTCTTTCATGCAGTGGAGTAGCCAGGTTTAGAGCACAGGGGGAGCGGTGCTATAAAAAGTCGCCTCCCCGCTCCCCCTGTACTCACCCAGCGGCGCTTTAAAGGGCCCGGGGCTCCAGCCACTGCGGAGCCCCCGGGCCTTTTAAATCCCCGCCCGAGCCCGGCTCCGGCAGCGAGGTTGGGAGGGGTGCTTTAAAGGGCCAGTGGCTCCGGGGCTGGGGGGGGCACTTTTAAAAGGCCGGCGGCTCCTGCTGCTGTGGGGAGCCGCTGGCCCTTTAAAGCGCCCCCCGAGCCCGGCTCCCGCAGCTGGGCTCGGGCAGCGCCTTAGTGCCGCTTCTCCTCACAGGGGGAGCGGCCACTCCCCCTGCTCCCCCCCCGGCTATGCTACTGCTTTCATGTGACTGTTGACCACTCCCTTAGAGGGGAGTATGCTTCATTTTTCCTCCCTATTTCACACAGGAGACTTTATATTTACATTAGTTTTTGTCCCCTTCTGCAGGTATTTTCAGCAGATAGGGAAACTATGTCCCAGGGTCACTAACGGGCTATGGTGATGAAGGTATTGTAAGTCCCTTGGTAAGAGAGAGTCTCTTTCTCACAGATGCACTTTAGATGAGGGTTCTTGAAAATAAATGAGTGCTTTTTTTTGTGTGGATAACATATAGTACACATTTACAGACAGTAAATTGTAGTGTTCTGAAACATCATTATTGCTGGAATGTCTTCCTGAAGAAGAAAATGATAGTACTTCTGGGTGAATTCTGTGGAGGGAAATGTTCCTAGCATGTCTTATAATACCCCAGAGACATAATTATTTGGTAATTCTCACAGCTTCAGCCAGGCTGTTGCTGATTAAATAATGTAAATATATATGTGTCACATCTGTCCCTGCAATTTTTCTGAAACTCTTTCTAACAGGATGGTGCTATGAACTGCTGTTTGGATAGTGTGAATTCCAAATATAAACTGGGGAAAGATTACTTTTTTGGAACATCTGTAATCATCTGTGCGCTATTACAGAGTTAATTAGCTGTATATGGATTTAAGCATTTCACTCCATCTCTGTTATATGGACATAATCCATGTTTTGTATTCTTGAGACCTTGTGATTTTCCTAAAAATTGTAGAATAAAAACTGAAACCTGCCTTGATTACACATGATGTTCAATAGCGTAGCTAAGTACACGTGTACCAGCTTATTTAAAGGTGTCTTTGGGGGGACAGAGAAGAAAGATATTGATATGGAGTAAAATCCCACCTTTTATTAGTGACATTGATATGCAGATTAGAGTTAATGAAAGGATGAGTCCTTCATTTACCCTGCATTGGTGTGTAGTAGGTGACAGTGTGCTTTCCTGTTAGGATGGTTAAATATCTGACCTTAATACAAAATGTAAAGGCAGCTTTAGGGCTTGTTACCAAATTAAACTGAATCAATATAATGTACTCTTAAACTGATATGAGTGTCCACACAAGAGGGTTCCACTTACTTAATATAATAAATTTTATAAATCTGTGTAATTTCTGTGTGTAGACTGGGTCTTACAGAGAGACAGATGTTTTTAAAATGTCTTTCTGTTGGTTCATAGTCACCAGCAATAAATACATCATATTTTTAATTATCCATTATTTTACATGAATTCTCTTCTTCCCCATCACCCCACAACCTTTTTGTACTGCCTTTCTCTCCCTAATCTACCTATACAAGGTGAGGTGAGAGCTTGGTATTTCACTTATCTGTTTTAATTTTTTAGAATTCTTCCTCCTTTTGAGCTACAGAGTGACTTCACCCCCCTTTAAATCTTGCATCTTTCTTTGTCTCAGTTTCTTATTAATGCTTGATACAAAGTGCTCTGTGATGCTGTGAATTAATGGCATTTTTGTAAAATTAATGGCATTTTTTTCACCAGAATTTGGTTCTTTGTGTTCTGGACCTGTCATTCATATTTTAAATGGTGGCTTACTTGAAAATCAATAGAGAGACAAGGTGGGTGAGGTGATACCTTTTATTGGACCAACTTCTGTTGATGAGTGAGACAAGCTTTCAACAGAAGTTGGTCCAATAAAAAATATTACCTCACCCACTTTGTCTCTCTAGTATCCTAGGACCAACCTGGCTACAACAACACTGCATTGAAAATCAATAGTCATCTGTATATGTATGCGTGCAGGCATACATTTTGGTTTACAGCCTCCTGGAAGTTTGCTTGAATTCACTTTGTTGATTTGAAATCTATGCTAACAGTAGCCTACCTGAAGCCTTTCACTTGCAGGTTGCTAGTTCCTATCCAGTACTTCTTAACAGAGATTGAAAATGATTATAAATTGTTGGCTGTTCGATGGTTAATGTAAAATAAATTGGTGGCCTCAGTCCACTTCCCTGTGGACAGTTAGACATCTTGCACAATTGTCACCGGTGTTGGCAGCCCTTCAGAAATGCAAAGAATATAATGGGGATGAACACTGAATTACCGTAAAGCCTGTTGCACCAGGTCAGAGCAGAGGCATTCTGGCAGGGCAATTTGGGGAGGCCTTCTCTGCGGCTGCTGCCCATGCGGCACATATTTTATAGGTAAAGTTCAGTGCTGGTAGTGAGGCATTTTTTCTGAGCATGAAGGCCAAAAGTTGCAAACCTGGGTGCAGTTTGGATCCTGAATTCATAGTTAGGCACCTAAATAAACATGGCTTGATATTTTTTTTGATGTGCTGAGCACCCACAAATGCCCTTACAGTAAAATAGGAGCTGCAGGTGATCATCACCTAAATTCAGGTGTCTAAATATGGATTTAGGAGCCTAACTTTAAGCACCCAGGTTGGAAAATGTTGGACTAAACTCTCTAATTAATATTGGGAGGAGAAAGGGGAAAGACAGAGCTCTTATAGGACCTGATCAATAGCCCATTGAAGTAAATGGGACTCTTTCAAATGATTTAAGTGGGCTTTGAATCAGGTCTAGGTTCTTGTCTCCATCAGTTTCTGTTCTGGACTATATAGAATTTAATTCTTATTGATCATCTTTTAGCTTTGGTGTGGCTAAATATTAGTCTACTTTTCCATCATAAGCGTTCTCAAATAGTATCTTTGCAGTCTGAACTGCTCTGTCAGCACATTTATTTCTCCAAAGCTAATGATTAGAGGAACTCACAATATGCTTTAGGTCCCATCTGCTGGTGAATTGCTGAAATTCTTTGCAGCTGAGCTGTGGTCTGTTATCATTTATTAGTTCATCTGGAATTCCATCCTTGCTGCTTGAGCTTTCATCTTCTCAGTAACAGCTGATGACTTAGTACTTGGTGAGAAATCCACTTCAAACCATCGTGTAGTCTTCTTTTAGCAAATAATCTCTGTTAGGGCACACCGGTAGATCTGCTCTATTTCTCTTGGCCTTTGTGGAAATGTGAGTGACAGCAAAGATACTTAATGTGGTTCTTGTGACTAGAGTATGCCTTAGACATTTCTGGATGTATTTTTCTATACTGTTTTCTCCTCACTGCTTTCTGTTGCTGATGTCATTTACATGCTTCTGTTATAAGATGTCTTACAGCTGATAACTTTCAGCATGATCGTCTTAATCTAATAGTAATACTTACAACTTTTACACAGTGTTTTCATCATCAGTGCCCTTTACAGGTTGTTACTAAGTAATCTTCAGATTGCCTCTGTAAATTAATATAGATGGGTACATAAATTCCCATTTTCCAAAGGAAGCAGAGATACTTCAAGTAGGGGACAGGAAACTCTTTCAGATTTCTCAGAGTTTTCTACATGATCCTCCATACTAGGGCTCTGGTTTAGCTCTCCTCCTCCCACAGATGAAATAGGGGGGTTAGCTTCTAAAGCCAGGAGGACCTTTGAAATCTATGGCGGCTCTACTTCCCTGCGTCAGATGTGGCAATGTCCTGTAATAGTCTTGAAATACCTTATTGTATTAAGTGCATGTATTATTGTGGGCAGGGATTGTATGTAAGTTCTCTAAGCGGGAGATGTGACGGATGTAAGAATTTGGGAGTTCAAAAGAATATATTGAAAATGTGTCAGACAAGTATGGACTTTTGGAACAAGAAGTGGATTTCCTGGGGATTCCTTAGGGAGAGGTTAATGCAAATTCCCCAAGTCTAATTATGCAAAAACCCAGCTTTTTGAAGCTATGCCCCAGGAAAGGGTCTCTGTCGGCTGATCACCTGTTACAGAAGGCCAAAATCAAAGGCCCGAGCTGTATAAAGAAATTGCTGCAGATGAATTTGTAACCATGGGGAGAACCCAGTTGTGGGTTTTGAAGGACTGAAGCCTACTAGAGTCTAGGTTGGCACTCAGGGTGACCTCTGGTAAGCTTTAAGTGGGTAGATTTTTGTATTATTTTAATGTTTTCTCTGTAATGCCTTTACCTTGAGAACAAATGTGCATGCTTAGAAGGAGCTGTGTGGTAACTTATAACTGTGAGCAATACACTGGACATAGCCACCTGGAGAGAAAGCAACACACAGTTACTGTCCTGCATAGGCAGTCTGGCTTGCTGAGGATATCACAGTGAAATCCAGGGAGCTGTGCAGCCTTAAAACCTCTGGCCAGGAGGAAGAGTCCCGGTCTCTGCCTAAGAGAAGTGACAGCTGGGAGCTGGATACCTTTAAGTGAGTGCCCTTGAGTGACAGAGGAGGGGAAAAATAAATGCAATTACCCTTAAACAATGACATCTCTATCCAGACTCCTTTCAGAGTCGTGCTATCAGGGGCCCTGCTGCCAGCCTCTGACCAAAGCACACTTTCCTTAAGGGAAGCATTTCACAGCATAGAGGGGAGTGTGTGAGGGATGTGGGCAAGTTGATTGCTGATAGGATTGTCATTAACTTTCCTAGAAAAGGTCTGTAGGTTTGAGGGAGAGAGGAAGCTCATTTGATCTCCTTAGCTATATCCCTGACCCAAAGGATCCCTGAGCCTCACATGGGGTGTCCACAGAAGGCTGATACCGTGGAGGCACTGTGAGTTAGTGGATCAGACACTGGCCGGAGAGTTAGGAGACCTAGATTCTATTCCCAGCTCTGTCTTGAGCAAGGGACTTTATCTCCTTGTGCTTCTGTATCCCTACCTGTAAAATGGGGATACTGATACTTTCTTTTGAAAAGTGTTTGAGTTCTGTGGATGAAAAGTGCAGTGATCCAAAGCCTACTGAAGTCAGTAGTAACATTTTAATAGACTCTAATGCGCACTGGATCAAGCCCTCTAAGATTAAGTATTATTTATATTATTGCCTCTTTCCATACCCTGGGATCTCCTGAATCCTTATACATTCTGTGATGGGAGCACAAGGAATGATGATATCCTTTGGTTTGCTCATGTTTCAAAGGGCATATAATAGCCATCCATAAGTTAAACTGGCTGTCACAATACATATTCCACTAACAATCTCTCAATTTGTTTACGGTAAGTATTTCTCTTAAACCAAAACCCTCACAAATCCGTACATGTATAAAGACTTCCTGTCCAAAGCCTTGAATTCTTAGATAAAGCAAATGAAAATATATTTATAAACCATGAATGAAAGTAACAACAATTTTTAAAAAAATTATGAATATTGTTCAGTTTAACAGGGTTTGGTGAGGTTACAGAGGGAAAATTGAAACTGATTGTAGTGATTATGGGTACTCAATAGAAAATAGTCTTCTGTTGCCATAGATCAGAATTAATCACATGTAATACTGTGTGCTGTGCATCTCACGAAAAGGAGAGGAGTAAAAGGTAACAGAAATGGAAATGGGTTTTATTTATTTCATGGCTTTTTAGTGTAGTTGTTTTTGGCTGTTTAGTTGGGTGTTTTTAATTCTTGGAAAGAAAATTTATAATAGAATTTATATAAGTTAATAGGGAGTCACAAAGTGTTTTCTTTCCTATAGTATAGGAATTCAGCTGAAACAGTTATTGGTAGAAAACCTAAAGCGTAATATGAATCCATACAAAAGGGACTTTATTAGTTTATCCACATACCACTTAAGATTATTATATTTAAAAGTCAAAGCATTCTTCAGTTGCAGATGTTGGAATATGGAAATTCATTGTAAATACAAGTGAAAGAACGCTATCTCAAAAGTGCTCCCACACCCCGATTTCCCCCAGTGCCAAAAGCTGTGAACAAATTAGAACAGGTGTCCACCCTCAAATTCTTTGCAAAGCCTTCCATGGACAATCCATCACTGAAAGATCAAAGTGTTGCCAGTTCATGTAGCATTTTAAGGGATTTGTAACCTGTCCATAATGGATTTTAATTGCTTATTTGAAATATAGACAATTATTACCAAGAATGTATATTATGTGGCTTTGTCTAATATGTGCTAAATCCTCAAAGGTCTGCTTTGCTTGGACAATATTACTTAAGCAGCCCCTTTCCTTTCCCTTATAATTGCAGTTTCTAATACAAGATTAAGAAAAGCTTTTACAAAATTGATCATAAGGGTCAGACATTTCATCTGGTAGGGACAGATGTGGGCATTGTACACAGCGTAGAAACAGGTATTAAAAATGCTCATTCTCAAAATAACAAGGATGTTTGATGGAATCTCCCTTTCAGCCTTGTAGGAAATAGGCAACTGAAATGTTACAATGACACACAACGCTTTGGGGAAGATTCGCAGCTGCTGTAAATGATCATAGCTCCACAGACGTCAATTTACACCTTTGAAGTTGAGTCTGTGTGTTGCAATAATGGAAGCTACAGTCATAGGGATGGATTCTGACACCCTTGATGATGTTGGGCAGTGTCTTACTCCACAAATAGTTCTATTGGATGAAATTGTGATGTTATTGACATAAACTGCGACTGTATAGATCATTGTTGCAACCAAGGTCCTATAGTTGCACCAAATCTTGTACAAAGGAGGTCAAGTAAGGTGTCTATAGAAAGGTTGTAATTTTATGGTTATGATTCTGCTGCCTGCATGCGTGTATCATTTTTGTATTTGAAGTTATGAATATTGGTTATGTACCTGTATCTCAAAGTGTTTGATGCTAAGTAGCCTCAGTGAAGCATTTGGTCAGCTTCTTGAGAAAGGACTATTCTCAGTAAGTGCCCAATCAAGAAACACTTAACTGACAATGGACTTTGGGAGATGCCATTCCACATCTGAGCTTTCCTGGGAACATTTAAACTAGTATGTAAACAATGGCATCACCCTGCAAAAAGCTGAATCATTCATGGACATGTGGCTTGCACAGGTGGCTACAAACTCCATCTTGTTGCTGTGACTTTGCACAGAAGAACAAAGGGGTTTCCACCCACAAGAGAGAATATAAAAGGCCCTGGAAGCCTCTCCATTTTGTCTTCAGCTAGCTCAAGAGATGGCCTCTCCACCCCAAAGAGATGCCTGACAGAAACTGGGACAAAGGACTGTAACTATGGGGGTGTGAGTGATTGCTGGATCCAGGCCATAAACCATAACGTTGGTTTGAAAAGGACTGGGCCCAGACTAGGAAGGAGTCTAGTCTGTGAAAGAAGCTTATTAGAACATCTCTGAGGGTGAGATTTACCTGTATTCAGTTTCCTACTGTATTAGGCTTAGACTTACATGTTTTGTTTTATTTTGCTTGATAACTTACTTTGTTCTGACTGTTATTACTTGGAATCACTTAAATCCTACTTTTTATACTTAATAAAATCACTTTTTGCCTATTAATTACCCCAGAGTAAGTAATTAATATCTGGGGGAGCAAACAGCTGTGCATATCTCTCTGTCAGTGTTATAGAGGGTGGACAGTTTGAGTTTACCCTGTATAAGCTTTATACAGAGTAAAACACATTTATTTGGGGTTTGGATCCCACTGGGAGCTGGGTGTCTGGGTGCTAGAGACAGGAACACTTGCTAAGCCATTTTCAGTTAAGTCTGCAGCTTCAGGGGCGTGGGTCAGACCCTGGGTCTGTGTTGCAGCAGATTAGCATATCTGGCTCAACAAGACAGGGTTCTGAAGTCCCAAGCTGGCAGGGAAAACGGGCTCAGAGGTAGTCTCAGCACAGCAGGTGACAGTCCCAAGGGGATCTCTGTGACCGAATCCGTCACAGAAATCTTGGCCTCATTGAAGTTAATGGGAGTTTTGCCATTGACTTTAACAAGGCCAGAACTTCACTCGTGACTTCAGTGAGACTGTTAGTAGTGTAAGGTACCATTCAGCATAAGCAAAGGTCTCAGAATCTGGCCATGGTGACAGGAAAAAAGGTGGACAGTTCTGTTTAAACACACATACAAAAAATCCAACTGATGATTTTGTGGAATAATTTTTTTAGGTACACAGTGGAATTGTTTGGTGATTTTATTATTATATCGTTAGAGATATTTATGAATATAAAACAAACATGATGTTTCTTCAGAATAAGCTAATGCAATTTTTATATTCTGAATGAGTATTCTTGAAAATGAAATACACAGTTCACTGACTTCATTACAGCATTGTTGCTACACTTACAATATCTGCATTGCACCCCATTTTCATTGGTTTATATTTTGATTGTAGAGACTTGGTCTAAATTGCATGCATCGTCTCTTAGAATGGGAGCTATTAGTTTTATAATATTTTTCTCCAAAATAGCTTTAGCCTTTTTGAGTAGAAAAACAAATTAAAAGTTAACATGTTAAAGATGGTTTTTTTATTTCTATGATTCAAAATATTCAAACGTTTTTTTGCAAACCATTTGCTTATAATAGGAATTAGTGCCTTAAGGGAATAATTACTAGAAGGTAGCTTAGTTAATTTATTTAGAATTACAGTTCTTTGCATGCATACTAAAAATTCTGTTCTTCCTTAGTTTACGTGTATAACTCCCATTAATTTTATCAGGAATTAAAAACATGTATTCAGAAAAGAATGTCACAATATTTTCTTTCTTTGAAAATTTCATAAAGATTTTTGGCATGAGAAAGTAGCACACATTTATAACAGCTGGAATAATGTGATCACAATAGCTGCGAAGAAACAATTACACTTTATTAATTCAACAATCTTGTTGAGAAGGAAGTAACTATTATAGTACTTTGTGTAAATACTATGTGACAGATCCTCAGCTAGTGTAAATCGATGTAGCTCTACTGAGTGAATCTGAGGACCAGGGCTGAGATCTTCACCTCCACTTTAGCCTCTTTATGCTGGGTAAAGGCGCCAGAGCAGCATAAAGGGGCCCTAAAAGCTCTGACTCTGGCTGGGGGTGGGCTCTCTCAGCTCAGGCAGTGCAGAAGATAGCTGTAAGTCTGACTTTCAAGGACCCCTTTATGAGCACAGGCATTGGGGCGGTGCTGGAAACAGGAGTGGCATGTCAGCTGCAGGGGGTGCGAGTTGTATGCTCTGCCTTTAAGAGGCACAGAACAGAATCTTATCCTTAGTCTGCATGTTCTCAAAATTGGTGGGCTAGATCCTCAGCTGGTGTACGTTGGTGTAGCCATGTTGTATAAATTGAAGTAAATGGATTTATATTAATTTAATGCAGCTGGGCATCTGGCTCACCACATTTCGGCATGTCTAGACTAGGTAGTATTTCAGAGAACATGATTTTTTTTACACGTTTTTAAGCAAACATCCCTTAGCAGCCAATATAAAGAAGATTTAAAACACTTTAAAAATGTGTTAGCTGTTTACGATCAAGCCTAAACTCCTCTCAGAACCAGCTAACATGTTTTCAAATGTGTTAAACCCTGTCAACACTAGAAGCTAAACAGTGTTTTAAACTGAGTGAATTAAAACATGTTAGCTAACAGGTTTTTAAAAAATCACCTATTTTCCTAGTCTAGACAAGGTCTTTAAGAACATATGGACCAGATTGTCATGTAGTGCTAATTAGTATAGTTTCACTGAAGTATATATACTGATATTGACGATGTATGTTATGTCATTTTCCTGACGGTAAATTTAAAGACCTTAGAAGGGGAGAATTACTCACACTAGGACAGATACTCAGCCGGTGTAAATTGTATTATTGTCCTTTCTATCTACTAAGTGATAAACACTATATGTTGTTGTTGTTGGCGTCCGTTAGTCTCGAGAGACGATGGATATGCGCCCATGGGGAATGTTTAGTTGATGGTTGTGCAGCGTCTGTTGTGGCTGTGGAGCCCCACACGAGAGTGGCAGTCTTGATTGCATTTGCTGCATTTGAAGGCGGTGTCAGCTGTGGGTTGGAGCTGCTGCTTCCTTTTTCGTTGAACCCGCTTTTCCTCGGCAAGCTGCCGCAGCTTGTCTTCGCCAGTTTTCAATCCAGTGGTCAGAGCGTGTCTCCATCTGCATCTGTCCTGGGCGAGCTCTTCCCAGCTGTTGATGTCGATTTGAACAGTCTTCAGGTCCCTCTTACAAACATCCTTGAAGCGAAGGTGGGGCCGTCCTGTAGCTCTGTTTCCGGAGGCAAGTTCGGCATACAACAGGTCTTTGGGGATCCGTCCATCTTCCATGTGACTTAGATGGCCAAGCCATCTGAGGCGGCGTTGACGGAGGAGAGTGAACATGCTGGAGATCTTGGCATGTTCCAGCACCTCGTTGTTCGTTATTCGATCACTCCAAGTGATCCCGAGTATGCGACGGAGGCAGCACATGTGGAAGGTGTTCAGTCTCTTTTCTTGCGAAGCGTAGAGGGTCCAAGTTTCGCTGGCTTAGAGAAGAGTGTTTAACACACATGCACGGTACACAGCGACCTTTGTGTTGATGGTCAGCATGTTGTTGTTCCATACTCTCTGTGACAATCTGGCCAAAATTGTGAAGGCCTTGCTGATTCTACGGTTGATCTCAGGGTCCAGTGAGAGGTTGTCCGTGATGGTAGATTCAAGGTAGGTCAACTGACTGACCACCTCTAGCACATAGTCATTGATGGCAATGCTTGGATGTTCTGCATCCTGGGCCATAACTTTGGTCTTCTGAAGACTGATTGTCAACCCGAACTCTTCGCAAGTGCTGGAAAAGCGGTCAGTCAGATGCTGGAGATCGGTTTCTGTGTGGGTGGCCAGGGCAGCGTCGTCTGCAAACAGCATGTCTCTGATTGTTGCCTCCCGTACCTTGCTTTTGGCCTTTAGTCGAGCCAGATTGAAAAGTCTCCCGTCAGACCGGGTGTGGAGATAGACTCCCTCTGTGGAATTTCCAAAGGCACATTTCAGCAATGCTGCAAAGAAGATGCCGAAGAGTGTGGGAGCGAGAACGCAGCCTTGTTTTACTCCACTGTGGATGTCTAAGGCATCGGAGGACGAGCCATCATACAGTACTGTGCCTTTCATGTTGTCATGAAAAGACTGGATCACGCTCAGCAGCTTCGGTGGGCAGCCAACCTTTACCAGGATCTTGAACAGCCCATCTCTGTTCACGAGGTCGAAAGCTTTGGTCAGGTCTATGAAGGCAAGGAATAGCGGCTTGTGCTGTTCTCTGCATTTCTCTTGCAGCTGCCTTAAGGAGAAAACCATGTCGGTTGTGGATCTCCCTGCTCGGAACCCACACTGTGACTCTGGGTAAACTCTGTCAGCAAGCTTCTGCAGTCTATTCAGGATCACGCGTGCGAAGACTTTACCCACAACACTCAGGAGCGATATGCCTCTGTAGTTGTTGCAGTCGCTTCTATCACCCTTGTTCTTGTAGAGGGTCACGATGTTGGCGTCTCTCATATCCTGAGGTACTGCACCTTCATCCCAGCACTGACAGAGGAGGTCGTGGAGGTGTTCTAGGAGGACGTTGATGCCACACTTGATAACTTCTGGTGGGATGCCATCCTTTCCTGGAGCCTTTTCTGTGGACAAGCTCTCAATGACTTTCTTCAGTTCTTCCATGGTGGGCTTCTCGTCCAGCTCAGTTTCAACGGGAAAACCATCCACAGTATTGAGGGCAGCTTCGGTGACGGTGTTTTGCCTGGAGTAGTGCTCCACCCATCTATCCATCTGCTTGCCCTTGTCCTGGATGTTTTCGCCTGTTGCAGACTTTAGTGACACTCTCCACTTCTTTCTGGGTCCCATGGCCTTCTTGATGCCATCATACATTCCCCTGATGTTTCCAGTGTCAGCAGATAGTTGAATGCTGTATTAGTGTATATACATATCGATCTAACATAATTCAACAATACCAGTTATATAATTTGGGGAAAATGATATAGAGGGAGTATTTATATTACTGCATCATTTTATACTAGCATATTGGTGGGCAATACAAGAGCTCAGTTCTGTCCTCTTTACTAGAGCTGGTTGAAATTCAGAATTTCCCATTTATGGGAAATTTCTACATTTCAACATTTATTTTCATTTTTAATGGGAACAAAAGCAAATATTTTCAACATTTCTGAAAAAAATTGTTTTTCCAGATTATGGGTTGTGTTCAGTACCGATCTATGCTCGGGCTGGCTTTACCCATTGGTGACCCTGGCAGAGAATGCTAACGTTGAAAAGTCCACCAGAAAAGAGAGTGTTTGAAAAGTTACTCTTGGGGGAATTCTGCACCAAAAATTAAAAATTCTGCCCACAATATTATAAAATTCTGCAAATTTTATTTGTCAAAATAACCCTATATAATCATGCCAGTTTCAATTATTTTAGTAATTTATTTCAAAATACCTCTCAACAAGTATGTCTCTAGCAATACAGACACACACAAAATTCCCCCCAGGAGTAGAGAGTTAAAGAAACACCTACAACAACCCAGTTCCTGCTTCTCTGCCACCCCTCTCCCCTGAGCTAAGCTGGAGGAGCCAGACACTCACACCCCCTTCCCTCCAAAGCCCATCCCTGCCCTCCCCAGAGACCAGCCATGCCCTCCCCAGGCCCAGACACTCACACTCTCTACCCCCCCTCCCCAAGAGCCCAACTGCGGGGCCCTCCCTGGCCCAGACACTTACACCCCCTACCGCCCAGAGCCCAGCATCATCCTTCCCGAGCCCAGACACTAATATCCTCTACCCCTCAGATACCAGCTGCGCGCCCCCGCCCCCCACACCGGCCCAGACACTCACAACCTCTACCCCCCAGAGCCCAGCTGCAGGCCCCTCCCAGGCCAGACACTCATAGACACTACCCTCCTAGAGCCCAGGGATCCAGAGGGAGAAACAACCTGATGCTGGGTCTCAGGCTTGCACAGAGTTTCCTGCGTGCCATGTCTTTCCTTCAGGGCATGCTGGGAACTGCAGCTGCTGGGAACCCTCCAGTTCCCTCCCCCTCTCCCAGGCCTTGTCTTCTGCTTGTGAGCTGGGCTCTACCAGGTAACCCCTAACGGCAGCCAACATCTCTGCAGCCCATTTCTGTGGGGGTAAAAAGGAAATTCTGCATGCACAACGTTAATTTTTGCAAAATTTTGCATTGCGCAGTGACACAGAATTCCCCCAGGAGTAAAGAGTGTGGCAATGAAGTGACTGTAACCTCCTCCCCTCCGAGGGAGCCAGCGTGGCTTGAAAACCTTTTTGGTTTTTGAAGTAAGAAGGCACCACTGAATAGTTTGATTTGACTGAGTATGTTCCACGGGAGTATTATGAAATCTTATAGGGTAGGCCACAAAATAAGGACAATTCTGAGCAAATTAGTAAAAGGAGCTGATTCGTCAAACTATTAATTTGCTCGTTTAAATGAGGACCATGTGGAGAGTTAATAAATTCGGCGGGTTTCATTTCAACTCCCTATGTTTTATTTTACCTGCAGTAAATGACCCATGGTTGGAATGTGGAGAGATACATCACTGAAAATTTCCCCAAGTGGAGCTCCGTCATTGGGTATCATTACATAGCAGCACGTGCACAGTAGCAATGGTTTCTTAGCAACTAACTCTCTCTTTCTTTTGAGTTCTCCTTCTGTGATGAGGAGGAAGTTCTTAGAAGTAGGCCCTTGACTTCCACCCCTTTATTTTCCATTTTCAAGGCAATGAGAACCAGGACCTGATCATATTTTGGCCTCAGAAAGCCCATGTTGCAAATGAATATATCTTCCTATGCTGTTCTATAGTCCCTAAAATCTATTGCATGTATATTTGAAAATAAGTAATTTACGTTTTTTAATTAAAATATATTTATCATTAAAATCCTGCCTTGTTAATAATATATGGTATGGCATTCAAATATATTTTAATATGAAATTTGGGTTTAGTCAAAAATATATAGTTATCTGCAGATCTGGCTTTTACATAGAAAATTCGTTATTTTTCATTGTGGCCAATGTTAATGCAAACACATTCTTTTTATTAAGAGTCAAAACATCTGCATAGTTGATGTAAGGATGGACAAAGAATAGAATTCCTTCTGTGCAGAAGCTTGGAGGCTATGCTTTCAAACTGTTTACTTAAAAAAAAATTTGATCTTGGTGTGTATATTCCTAATGCTGCCATTGGATGTTTTGTTTTATTGTTGATTGCTTTTTCTTCAAATTATTTAACCCCTTTCGTCAAAGTATTTAACCCCCTTCTGTTTGCAGTGGCAATGTATGCTGGGAATCTTTCAAGCCATTTATTTTCTAAGAATGCTGGGATCAGTGTAATATTTTATTGACCACTGCCCTTCATTTGCTCAAATAACAATGCAAAAAGTTGGTCTGCTATGTAGGTGAGTGGGTGTAATGAATCATGTTCCATCTAAGTCCCAGTTATATTCTCATGTCTAGACAGGGTCTGCAACAAGGAACATGTGAGGGTAATTGAATATGTCAGTATGCAGTGAAGACTTTTTTCTAATAAGCTTTTAATACAAAACAAGAACATTTAGTAAAACCCAAAGCATATACACTGTTTAGAAAAATCTTTTTGAAGTGAGGAATCTGGTTGATTCTGCTGCGCTAAGCTGATTAACTGTTGTATGACCTTTCAAAGTATGTCTAATATAATCCTGAAAGACCACCAGAGTTGAAACTACTTTGTTAGTTTTGATGTCCCCTTCAGGCTTATTATCTGTATCACACGAAATACTAATTCACTTTGTTTTTAGTTAATTTGACAGGTCATTGTTAACATCATTACTAATAGCAACCTACAACAAGTTACATGTGTTCTGACAAGCTGGAACTTTTAGATAATGTCAGTTAATTAGTGTACAGTGAAAATGTCAATTGCTTCTCTCCATGAACTGGATATTCTTAATATTTTTGGGGGGGAGAGGAGAAATATGTTTACTTCATGGGCAAAGCTCACTCTCTCTCTCTGGCTAAAGGTAATTAAGACTAAATAAAAGCTTAAGGACACCTATAAACAATCATAGTGGTAATACCATGCAGGCGCTCTGATGAGGAGAACATCCTTGTCTGGTAGCTGTATATCAAGCACCTTTTGTGATAAATCACCACAAAGTCACATCAGTTCTCTTCCTGTTCAAATTCTATGCAGGCATTTGAGGAGCTTTTTGTGGAGTGCTACAGTAGCAATGTAGCATTCCTTGCCCAACATCTTTTGGAGCTAAGGGTGGCTGTGACTAGACTAACCTAATTTTAAAACTAAGGTGACTATAAAGCTGTTCCTCATCTGATACTTCAGTACATGGAGCCTGGTAGATCCGCTGGCTCTGTATCTACTACACCAGTGTTTCACCAATGTTTCAGCATTTTCGGGTTGGCCTCCCCTTATTTGGAGTAAATCATTTTCATGACCCTTTTACATTTACTATAAAAGTAAGAGTAAAAAATGTGTAAATGATAAGACTGTGTAATTTGTGTTGTGAGAGATTTGAAAGAGAATACTTGACCTTGAAGGGTTAGAGTATTTGGGGAATAGGGGAGCGAGATTTTCTTTTTTAAGATACAAGGGGAAATTGCTGGAAGTTAAATCTCTTTTCCAAATTTGGGAACCCTGCTATAGAAAGCAGCTATAATAACCCTTCTTTGAGTGTTTCTATCAAAGGGATTCACCAGGGAATAATTGGCTGTTCCAGAGATACCTCATCCCTGCTCAGATCAAGAGATTTGTATTATGGTAGCACCTAGGAGTCCTCGTCAGGGACCAGGATCCTACTGTGCTGGGCACTGTACAAATATGGAAGAAAAAGATGGTCCCTGTCTGAAAGAGCTGTGATGTTTGCTGTAGAATGTGGGTGGCAAGGGAGCAATGCTTTGCAGTGTCCAAAGGTGGCCAAACTTTAAGCATATATCCTGGCACTGACACCAGACTACCAATGGACCCTTTAGTTATAGTTTCAGGCCTGGCTTATTTCTTAACTCTTGGTAGCAGCAAGATGCTCCTTAGCTGTAAATTGGAAGAAGAAAGATCCCTAATACAATTGTTTTATTTGATAGGATCTGGGACAGATGCCATGTGGAAAAGCTTAAAGACAACATAGAAACAGGTGTTAGTTTCAAAATAACTTGACTCCAATTTTTTTTAGAACAAAATAATCCTTCAAAAACAAACAGGTGACTGGATAACACCAATGTTTTTCTTTATTATGATCTAGGCAGTGTCTTTCCTTTGACACGTGTATAAACCCTATGCATTCCTGGTCTATTCTTATTCCATTTTCCATATAATCTGCATACCTTCGTTGTATTCTGAGGATTGCTCTGTCTCCTATGTCTGTCTTCTGTTTAATTTTGTTATTTCTGAACAGAAGTAAACATAATTTATTTATTAAGAAAAAAATAGGAAAAGCAAGGGGAGGGGAGATGGTGAAGGGACAGGAGTGAGGTAGAACAGTCAGGATAGCACAGAGAATGTGCTGGGAATTCCCATTTAAAGAAAATACGAGTATGAGATCACTTTTGGAGCAAGTCAGTAAAATGCCAGAACAGCAATTTCACCCTATCATAATATCCAGGTTTACACTGAGATTCAGCCTGACTGCTTGTTAATTAGTGTTGCCGATTCATATCACACTTAGCTCTACATCTCAACATGCCATAACTGTTCGATTTACATTTCACAAAGAGGAACAGCCCTGATAATGAAATAATGCTTCGCAGAGATGTGTGCAGAGAGGCACAGCTGGGTTATGTAAATGTGATTTATCAAGCTGTAACTTGGGTCCTGTTACTCAGATGCGGGTGTCTAACTCATTGAAGATTTTAGTGGTTTCACACATACTCACTCAGTGTTTGGTATTGACTCTTAAGCTCGTTTGTTTTTATGAATGTCATAAAAGGTTTACATCAAAGTATCATATACCCTGAGTCCATGCTCGCAGTGGCCTGTGATGTTTATCTCCTCCCTTCCCCTTCCCACTCTGCCATTCGCCACAGTGACATTTTCAAAGAGTGGTGATGCATACCAAATGTGTCTAATTTAACACCAGATTCCAATGAGTGAAAGAAGCTTAAGAAACAAAATGTAGCAAGTAGTATCTAGCTGGTCTGTTATACTGGCGGTGTTTCCCTTTCCATTGGCCTTGATCCCCAAACCTTTTGTGGTGCCATTTGTATCTCGAAAGAACAAAAATGTGTCTCTGAAGGGTGGTTACTTTGCAAGCTTTATCTAATGCCATAGTGATGCTGCAATTGTAATTTCAGAGGGGGCATTTCAGTATTTGAAAAACTGCTATTTATGTTAGAACTTGCTTGTAACTCGTGGAAAAGGTGTCACATTGCAGGTATACGCATCACACTCACAAATAATACTTTATGGGTTAAATTGAGCCATTAGGCTAAACCCTGAATAAGAGGCAGTGCATAGCTGCGCTGCCCCAGGAGGAGCCCTGGTAAGGAATTGTGACCCAGCCTTGTCTACATGAGAAAGTGACTATATGGAAAGTGGTTTTTAAACCAATTAAGTGAAAACCCCTTGGATGGATACTCCTATTTCAGTTGAAGAGTGGCTTCTTTGAGTTTAGCCTCTGCCTGTCCCAAATAAGCTAAACCGAAATAAGGCTGATTTAAATTGAAATAAGAAGGTCCACAGCGGGGTTTGCACCCTTTCAACTTACTGGGTTTAAAATCAAGCCTTTAGTTCAACTGGTCCAACTTCTATGTATAGAAGAATTGCAATTACTTCCCTTCTCCTTGGGGAGAAATAAATTGCACTGTATTTCCTGCTACTCTACTGGTTGTGCCATGCACTGGGGCAGTGGAGATGAGGCTTTGCCTGCTTGATTGTGGGGGGGGCCTAGGGAACGTCTGGAGTGCTGGGGCTGCACCCTTCACCAGATCCAGACCCAAATGAAAGACTGAGAGCTTTGCACTGAACCCAGAACTAGTGCTTACCTTACCCTTTGACTATTTTTCTTCATTATTTACAGAGATTTGGATGATCTCATCAGCTCTTCAACACCAAATATTTCCTTTTCTGTTAAAATCCTTTATAAAGCATCCTTTTGTCCTACGAAGTTGTTTATATGAGAGAAACTGGAGAGACAATAAGATCCGTTTTCAATCCCACGATTTTGGGCAGTGGCCTGAAAATGCCAACTCTCTCTGTCAAAATAACGAAGAGAACAAATGATATACCAGCAGCCTCTAGTGTACTTTTATACTCTATTTTTTAAAAGTTATGAAGATTTGAGTTTCTAAATCCCTATTGCCTTTGTGGGAATGTAGGATGGGCTCTGGGGTTGCAGCAAACAAAAGTTACCATTGTTAGCCGTTGACCCAGGAGCCTAGTATGTTGACTCTTGCACAAGCGGGCAGGCACTGAAAAGCCATTGTGATGGGGAGTTTGCAGCTGGTTTGAACGCTGTAGCCTGAGCTAGAGGAGCAGAGAGTTAAACAGTCTCAGACCATACATAGAAACTTCAGAATCAAAATAAACATTTAGCCTGATTTTTTTTTTAAAGTATAATCCACATGGGGTCGTTCTGCAATGAATTATTTCATGGATTTTTCTGAGATTATATTTCTGCCTTGTTTGAAAGTATAATAAATAAGGGCAGCATTTCACCCTCCTACACACATCCAAAATGTAAATCTTTTAGGAGATAATGTTCCTCTCTGAGGTGGGGGGATGGGAGGGTACAAAACTAATTCAAAGCCCCACTGCTGCTTTTAGGGGTGGCAATCAAGTGCTCAGAGGACCTGGAGGGGATGCAGAGCTAGTGAGTGAGGCCATTACAAGCTGCAGACCTTGGGGTTCAGTAGGAAAGTAGCCCTGGGATCCTTGGCTAGATCCAGAGAGGCTTTCCTTCCATTCTCATTAAATGACAAACCCTCTTCCCTTCCTCCAGAGAAACAGCAGCACAGCTTGGTACCAGCCCTGCTGCCATTGGCTGTCCTCACGAGATTATGCTATGTTTATTTTATGTGGACTGCCCACTCAGGAAGGGGAAATGCGACAATTTTTGAGTAGGCGTTGCCAACTCCAGACTCCTGTCTTTGGCCACACAGGCACTGTGGAGACATGCTAGACATAACTATGCAGAGGAGAGGTGAGGGAATGTTCTGTGTAGCCACCTTTTCCCTCCAGATATATCCAGTGTTGCAAGTAGAATTAATTTCTTACTGTTACGCTGCACCAGCTAAGCGGGGGGGGGCACGTGACCTCCCCACATGACCCACGACGTGACTCCTCATATGACCCCATCTCTCCCCTGCCCGGGGCCCTGCGCTCTGCCTCCCCCCTCCCCATGATCCATCCCACGTTACCTGGGGGGAGCGCTCCCAGTGGGTGGGCACAGCACAGCTGCTGTGTGGGCTGCTAAGAGAAGAACAGGGCTTGCTCTCTGGAACAATAGCCAGTTCACAGTCACACCTGCTTTCAGGGCCAGCTCAAGCTTTTCGGCCACCCCAAGCAAAAAAAAAAGGCCGCCACCAAAGTGCCGAAGCATCAAAAAAAAACCCAGCCGAAGCAAAAACCACCGCCGAAGTGCTGAAGCAAAAAAAACCAAAACAAAAAAATGCCGTCCCAGAATCCCCGGACTGCCGCCCCCTACAGGGCGCCACCCCAGGCACACGCTTGGCCATCTGGTGCCTGGAGCCGGCCCTGCCTGCTTTGGGAATTGCCAGCAGGAGAGCTTCAAACCAGCTACCTCTGAAAGCAGAGAATATTTTTTTCAGACACGCTGGCAACTGAGCCCTGTGCCAGCAGCTCCTCTGGCTGCCCCAAGCCCCGTCCCCAGCCCCGCCCCCAGCCCTTCCACACAGCTGTCTCCCCTGAGTCCTGTCCAGGGTCTGTACAGTGGCCCTGCCGGAGGACAGGGCTTGGGGGGTGGGGAGGTGAGGCTGGGCCCTGGGGCTATACAGCCACGCCGAAGGAGCTGCCGGCATGGGATTCAGCTCCTTTCACCACTGGGAACTGCAATGACGAAAGGAGCAGAACATGGGGCCACTGGGTGGCCCCACGCCAGCAGCTCCTCTGGTGCGGCTGTACTGCCCCCAACCCCACCCCCAGCCCTGTCCTCCGATGGGGCTGCTGTACAGACCCCGGACAGGAGATGCAGGCACGCAGCTGCGTGGAAGGGCTGTGGGCGGTACAGCCACGTCGGAGGAGCTGCCGGCGTGGAGCTGCCGTTCTGCTCCTCCTGTGTCTTTCTGGTATGCTGTACTGGCTATAAATAGCTTACTGATAAGGCGTACCAGCCCATACCACCCTACTTGCACCACTGGATATATCTCTCTGACTTCTCCCTCTGTTATTGCTTCTCTCCATTATGTGCAGCAGGAGACAAGTAAGGGTCAGATATCTACCCAGATCCTCAAACCTCCCGAAAATAACTTTTCTGTCCTAAGTAACCCTGCAGGCCCTACAGATTCGTACAGTATGGAGAAATATTATAGGTACAGGATGTTCTTCTAGTAGTACAGACCCCTGAGAATCCTTATGATCCTTGATTAGCCTTGTGGAACATGGACAGATGCAACACATGCTGCTTAAATCATTCCAGTAATACCTTTAAGCAATTAAAAGAATCAATTCCAGGGTTTTTTTTTACTAATTAAGACAGAAACATTTTAATTTGAAAAATATAGATTTGATTTTTCACCTGGAATAAACAACAAATTTGTAATGGCGTTTGTGGTGTCGAGGAACTGAAAATGTAAATTGGACTAAATGGTGGTGATTATTTTAATGTGGATTAATATCCCTTATAGTGTTCAGGAGGAAGCTACCAATTTTCCCTTTTAGAATTAGATCTCTGAAGCTGGAAGACTAGTTCACTGACATTCTGTCTTATGGCCCTTCTCAGAGCCTTATCACCCAAGAGGAGGCTGTCTCCAGCTTTTGGGTCTGGAAAATGCGGCTGACTTTCTTATATCATTCAGGTTCTAATCAAATGATGATGGTTCAGTTTGTTATCATAAATATAGCTTGAATAAATAAAGACTAAAGCTGGACTCTCCCCTTCAATTCCATGAGCATAGGAAAATCACCAGAGAAGGGCTGTGTTTATGCACAATGAGGAATCTTGGCTTCATGGGCGTCCATCCCTTTCCCACTCCTGCACTCTGCGAAAGTGGGTAGAAGTTGTACCAGGTGTAGGAAAAAGAAAAAGGAAAGATCAGTCGGAGTCTGATTTTCTTTATGCCTTGTGGGAGTAACCCACACAGGGAGAATATTTGGCTCAAAGCCATTGTTGGGCACCATATCTCACCGTCCTTTCTCAGGTGGCTCTCCCATTAGGATCAGTGAGTGTTTTGTGTGCAAAAAACACTTGCAGGGTAGTAATTAATCGATAATTACAGACAGCTGTCTCTTTTTTTAAAAAAAAGCCTTATAATAAATGACAGTAAGTATGATCTGTGAAAGTGCACACTTGTTTTCTGACATGATGCAAAATCCTTCACTGATATAGCATAGGTTTTTAATTCATAAACATGGTAGGTTTGATTTTAACTATACTCAGGTGAAAAGGGATTTAAATTTTAAAATAAAAATTCAATTAAAAGGAAGAGGAGCTCTGTTTGGCTAGAAAGCTTGTCTCTTTCACCAACAAAAGTTGGTCCAATAACAGATATTACCTCACCCACCTTGTCTCTCTAATATGCTGGGACCAACATAGCTCCAACAACACTGCAAACAAACATATTTTCTCTTCACAGAAAATGTTCAAAGAAGCATCATGTTTGGCCCTGGGCATATTGTAAATTCTACAGAGATCTCAAAGGGAATTATCCTCACTGCTTAAATGTACAACTGCAGCTGGGTCTTGAACTGTATCCTAAATTTTTCACCTACATTCACAGTTGCCCAGTTACGTTTATACATACCATTCCTTTGGCAACCTCGTTTTCCTTCCTGCCTGACTATGGCAATGAACAAGGGTTTATTGCTTCCCCAGTAACAAAGGTCTCCCGTGGAAATTCTGTAGCTTCTTTTTGAAATGGAAGAATATGGTACTAAGCCAAACACCCACTTACTTTCCATCAAAATACTTGCAGGGTGCCATTATTCTGTACAGGCTACTAGAAGGCCCATATTTGACATAGCATACCAACTGAAAAAATGATAGTATTGGACCTGTGCCTCTGTTTATTTAAATGTCTTGTATATCTTTGTTTAAACTACTGACTCTTTTCCTTACTAGCAACCTACTATATCCACAGATTGACAGTAGTGGTTTCTACTATTATGCATACATTACCAATCATTTTCATTTGTTACTGCATACATTAACATGGAAAGCTGAATGAATTTTTAAATAATTCAAAATGATAATTTCCCGTCATTCAAAGTAGCTGACTGGAGCTCTCTCTATAGTGTTTTTGCTGAAAGTATTATTTTATAAATATATAAAAGGGACGTTCTTGATTTCTCTCTCTCTCTCTCTCTCTCTCTCTCTCTCTCTCTCTCTCTCGTTATTTCTTATGTAGGTTTTGCAGTCACTTAAACATTGTCATGTAGAAGGAGCATATGAACACCCAAGAGTTATGCACAGTTATGGGATCTGTGCTGTAAACTAAGGGGCAGATCCTCAGCTGATGGTAATTGGCACATCTCTATTGGATTAAAGGCAGTTATGCTGATTTACACTGCCACCTTAGAATCCTGTGTTTTTAGGAAATGGGTTACAAATAAATAAAACTACCTTTTTAGTTTTAGCAAATTCACACATCTATCTATGATAGTTATGTGGCACCCATTGTTATATTTGAGCACCTTACAATCTTCACAATGTTGTTACTTCACAACAACCCTGCAAGGCAGGGATCACCATTTTACAAAGGAGTCCCTGAGACTCAATACATGTCCATAGTCCCACACAAAATACTGTTGTAGAGTAGAGAATTGAGTCTGGATCTTCAAAGTCCCAAGCTAATGCCCTAACTGCTGGACCATCTTTTTGCTGCTACAGTGCAGCTTTCTTGGAGTGCCCAGGACTGTGAGTCACCTTGTTACCCCGCCCCCCCTCCCGCCACCAGCAGCAAGAGGGAGAATTGCTTGTGTTTAACCAAGTGTCATCTCCCTGACACCACCAGTGTGTCAGCCAACCAAACAATTTTCTCAGGGCAACGTCACTCCTGATTTTGCCTTACAGGTTAAAAATAGGTGCTCTCCAGTCTGCAAGCCCCTTTGAAGCACTCCTCTGTGATACCCAGCCCCTGCCACTGGCTACTCACAGAAATACCTGGTAGACTAGCCCCAAGGGGACAGTGTAAACACCAGTTGTTTGATTCAGCTGAGGATCAGCTCCTATATAACATCACAGCCCTGAGACATATTTATAGTGAAAACCATAAATTTATTATCGAAGATTCAGATTTAAGCAAGGATAGTGGAAACAGAAAGGTTACATATAAAACAAAATCATAATGTGCTTTCTGGAGACTATAATTAACAGGCTAACCTCCTGTCAAAGCAAGTTTATCTGACCCCAAATGTCTTTTAGAGCATTTCTAACTAAGACTAGGTGAGTTCCCATTTTCTTGAATGTCATTGCACTTCCCAATTACTTCCTCATATAAAGGGCCATCTTTTGCCTTCCCTTTATAGTCCCCAAAGTCATTATTTGTCCCTAGAGTGAGATGACCCCCCACCCGAGTTTATTCCTTGGCCTGCTGACTCCATGTTGATTTCACATCCTCATACCGACTTCATATGCAAATGGGGGTTCTATTGTGTTGACTTACAGTGCTTAATATTTACTTCTGAAGTGAGGCAGACAGGTGAATATACATCTTTTGTCTGGCAGAAACCAACTTGTCAACCCTGCCTTGAATCAGACTTTTAAGAACATGCTTTCAGTATGTGTATATACATAACTTATTACATGGTATTTGGTATTTGCACATACATTTCACAACACTATTAATGATGAATGTGACCCCAACTTTTATTGAAGACTCTTATGACATTCTGTACGGATAAATACTATGAAAGCAGTGTGCTGGGTGTAGTGTGTTTGCCAGGCCCAATAGGAGTTGCTGTTACAGAACAGTGAACTCTTCGCCAGTTGGGCTTCTTAGGGTCACAGTCATACCACATCTTGTCATGGAAACACATTCAAAATAATGTGTACATTACAAACTTAAATCATTGCAATTAAAACCAATAATTAAACAATCTGGTAGATACTTACAGAAGCCCATTCGTATATGCACTGTAGGCCTAATCCTGTTCCTCTAAAGTTAATGTAAAGACTTGTAATCAATTTGACTTTGGTGAGAGTTGGATTAGGCACCATGACTTTCAAAGTGTGGTCTGGGCATTCTGGGTGGACTTCCAGTTGAGCTAATGCTGTTAGAGACAGAGTTTTTAAACAACAGGAAAAAAAAACCCAAAGTAATTTCCAGACACTTCTCTGACTAAAATTTCACTGGTTGAAAATGAAACACGAGAATACAAAATATTTGAATAAAAAAATGAGTAAATAATGTTTAACCCCCCAGGAGAATCACAGACTTTTTTTTATTTTTATTTTTTAAAAAACCTCTTTTCTATTTTATGTCTATATTTCCAGCCAAGCAAAATCAAAAAGACTAAATAATGTGTCTAAAATATTTCATAAGAAAGAATTCAGAGGACAAATAACTGCATGGAAATGTAGAGATTTTAAACATCTGTGATGCATTTTTGAGTAGTCTGGAATAGAAATAAACCTAAACTAGAACCATTTATTCAAACCCAACCTCTCTCAAATCACTGAAGGTTCAGATAAAATGGAACCCAGAATCAAACCACCAAAGCCTGACAGCTGAGATTTTACAAAATGAAAATCAGGCCTGATTTTGCTCAACCCAAGGGCTTGCTTCTGTTACCAATAAAGTAGATGGCAAAAAGTCTCATTAGTTTCAATGGGAGCAGGAACTCTGTATGGAAGTTGCTGTCTGAAATTCCACATAGAAGATTTTGATCTAATTGCTTAGCATGAAAGAACGTTGGATAGCGAGATAACCCAGTCATTTTCATTTGTTACTGCATTACAAAGCACCAAACCTTGCTAAGCCAAAGGGCTAAAAACTGGCTCTCCTGGCTAAAAAATCTGACACTTCTATTCAGAACAGAGAGCAATCAGTAGGCGTTATGAAACATTTAATGTTACACTGTTCCATGGTTACTGTTGGGGATGTACTGTATCATGCTCTGTGGCATTAGAATCAGAGGGCCATGTTTGCTGGAGGACTATTATTGATGGGACACCAGGAAAACTGAGAATGCTGGGGAGTTAGGTTCGAAGAAATGCAGTCACGTGAATGGAGCAGTGTAAAGGGTTTAATAAAATTCCACTTGTTCAGTGTAATCTGTTTTCTGCATCTCTCTTTGCAAATGAAACGGGTGGCAGCAGGCATTCAAACATGTTGGGGGGGAGGGATAGCTCAGTGGTTTGAGCATCAGCCTACTAAATCTAGGGTTGTGAGTTCAATCCTTGAGGGGGCCATTTGGGGATCTGGGGCAAAAATTGGGGATTGGTCCTGCTTTGAGCAGGGGGTTGGACTAGATGACCTACTAAGGTCCCTTCCAACCCTGATATTCTATGATTCTATGTTACTCAGTTAGATCTTTAATTTTTATTTTAGAAAATAGTGAAAAATGTTTAAAAATGAAATATGTTAAAATATATGCAGTTGCATCTCTTTCCATTAGAATGCTTCTATGACCAGCTGGTAGAGAGACAAGAGCATCTTAGCTTCCATTTTCAGTCCATTTAGCCTTAAACTGCTCAGCCTGAGCATCTTCTGAGGGTTCACAGGAGTTCGAGTTCAACAGTCTGGCGTGAACCCAGTCTGGAGTGAATTCATGGCTATTCAGTGTACTTCCAAAAAATTGTTGCCAATATTTTCTTGAAATAACAATGAATTTGCTTTCACTGGGTTTGTGCCGCTATTGTGAACACTTTCTGCTAATATTCTAAACCACTAGTTTACTTAATGTTTGTAAATTTTAAGGGAATAGTCACAGAAGGGGATATTCACTGCTTCAGTCCAGTTTCAACCTTCAAAATAGAGAATTCAAGTTGTGCATAGGTCTTTTTGATGGCCTGCTGTACAGGAGTCTATTTCATCCAGGAAATGATTTTCAAAATATTAATGAAAGTATTTGGACTGGAAAACTGATTGTAAAAGTTGTGTTAATCCAATCAGGGAATGGAATAGTACCATGTGATCAATGTATCCAACTAAAATAATGGACCAGAATCTTCTCAACTATGAATATTGGATACTGTCGGTTGCCTGCTTAGAATCAAAGGCCAGAAATTATTTGGTGAATAACTTTCAATAGTGAATACATTCAGACAATTCCATTGTGCGGATGCACTATTTTTTAACACAAAAAAGTGGAATTTGACACATTCCTTATTCAACACAAATTACTTATCTAGCTTTAGTATGTATATAGATTTCAGTTTTCAGCTAAATTACACACATGCAGTGGGGGCGTATAATTCAGGACCATCTGTGCCAAAAAATAAATGCCTCCATCACTGGTACTAAAGGTAAATGATAATCTAATGATGGAGTTACCTTCTTTGTTGGCCTAATATTACCATAAGTTTTATTCCATGAAGATAAGGGCTAAATAAGCAATACAATACAGTACTCTAACTGCAAAGGAGCCCACTATTGCGGTAGCGCATATCTTAAATACGCAGCTATCCTAAAGAATTTAACAGACAATAAAAACCTTTACAAATATTTTTTTTTAATCAGCCTACAGAATTCTATGGTGAGGTTATCATTCTCTATTCAATTCTATAGGCTTGGAGCAGCACACAGTAAGAAGAACACCCTGAGCTGAAATCATATGTTCAATGAAAGAGACCACCGTGATGTGTATATTGTTAATCAAGACAAAGACATTTCAAATACATTTGAGAATTTGTGGACCTGACACTCTATCAATTTTTTTCTTATCTTTGAGCATTGCAAGAAATAGAAGTCTCGCCAATGCAGTCCCGTTACTACAGCTCTTTATGTGCCTTTGTTCATGAGTCTGTGAATCACAGTCGGGCTACTTCAAATATCTCCCTTTTTTTCAAACTTTATTTTTCTTTCAGGTTATTTCCATATTTTGAGCCAGACTTCTTGAAACTAATAGTTCAGGGACAGTCATGATGGTCCAGACAGATTGCTCCAACTATTAGGGATTTAGATCTAATTTTGTGTCCCATGTGAAGACTCCTGTTCTGGTCTTCATGTCAAATGTAGAACTATTTGCCAGTTTTTAAAACTAGAGGGCATAAGGGTGGATAGAAAGCAGTTTCTGAGTTTCTTTAATATCCCTTTAATATCTAATAATATGCCACGGGCACTATGAATGTCTTTGTAAGAGTGGAGATAAATCTCAATCCTCCAGCTCCAAAAGCGCTAGGAAACATACGGGAGTATAAATGGCATTTGTATTTTGTTAGTGTCTTCTCTACAAAAAGAAAGGAGCACATTTTCCATAGCTTTTACTTTTTACAGTGTTTTTCTGGATCAGAGGGAATTTGCCCACATAGCATTTGTTTAACCTGCAGCATTATTCCACCCAATTTGAAATAGCTACCAGGTCAGCAAATTGGAGACCTTCCACTTAAATGAACCTCCTTTTATCTGAAGCTAATTGGTAATCACCTGGCCTTGCAAAGAAGTTGCTTAAGTGTTTGTATTCAGAATACCATATTGATTGAAATATGATACACTGGTTGCCATCAAAAGTCAACATTTACCCACAGTTATCACAATATAGTTATGAGATGGTGCTTTAGAGATACAACAGTTACCATCTGCAGAGTGTATTTTATAAAATAAAGTCAATGAAGCAAATTGATATGCATTTCTTAATGCATGACTTTGCTTACATTAGGATTTTATTTTTCAATTGACTACACAAATACTTTTGAAAATTTCAGATAAGAATGTTAAAGAACATACCATACTTATAACACATTATTCTAGCCTTAGTGTCCAGAAATATGAAAATCCATGTCTAGTGAAAAACAGCAGTTTCTTTTTCTTCTTTCTTTCTTTTTCTTTCTTCATTACTGGTGCATGGTGGAGACTTTGAGAGAGGCTGATATAGAGGGGCTCTAGTCAGTAGCACAGCCAGGTCCGGAGCGCAGGGGGAGCAGTGCTATAAATAGGTGCCTCCCCCTGTACTCACCCGGCGGTGCTCCGGGTCTTCGGCGGCACTTCGGCGGCGGGTCCTCACTCACTCCAGGTCTTCAGTGGTACCCGCTGCCGAAGACCCGGAGCGCCGCCGGGTGAGTGCAAGAAGCGGCGCTTAAAAAGAAGCGGCTACTTTTTTTAGTGCTGCTAAAAACTCCCCCTGCTCTCCCCCTGGCTACGCTACTGGCCTTAGTGCAAATAAGAAGCAAACACAGAAAAAGCAATATGCACTTCATTCAGCAGGCTAGAATCTGTCTATATAGATTTAGTATAAGGTCATGCATCAGCATAATATCTAAGTGGGGTCTGGGAGTTTTGCCATTGACTCCAATATTACTGACTGTAAATAGGAAACTGTAATAGTCCTGTGACTTAGGGCCTTATGGTTGCTGCCATGCTGTATGCCACGGGCACTATGAATTTCTTTGTGAGAGCGGAGGTAAAACTCAAATCCTCCAGCTCCAAAAGGACTAGCTTCTATCCTATGAACAAAAAGAGTCTCTATTAGTTGTACAGGGCTATCACACACAATTAAGCAGTTTTAATTTTATCCAGAAGAGATCACTGGAACAAATAAACACTAGCAAGTTTATTACATTCTCCCAGTTAGATAAAACTTGAGTCCTTGAGTGTCTGAGGGTCCCACCTCTGAAACCTGTGTGGCAAATTGATGGCCACTTAGGGACTACGCAGTATTCAGTATGTGTTCACAATGACAATGGGAATAGAACTATTATCATCCTACTGTAAAAGCTCAGACAACTCCCATCTGAAGTAAGGAGAGTCAACATTAGCTGTCTGTCTACCTATCTACTTACCTAGCTACTTATATAGCCCTCATCAGTTTAATGTCTGAGCTTCTGTTAGAAATATAGATTTTGTGACAAAAAATGATCGGTTCAGATTCCACTCAATCGAAAACAGTGGTGCACAAACAATAGCCAGTGTACTGGAATCCTTTGTATTTTATATAGCACTTTCCAGCTAAGTAGTTAAAATGGATTTTTGAATGCAGATGAATTCAGATTCACAACAGCCTCATGGAGTATCACGGTTTACAGTTAAGGAAACAGAGCCTCAGAAAGAGGCAAAAAGTCTATTGTAGTTCTGGGAATAAAAGTCAGATCTTCTGGCTCCAAATCATGTGCCTTGACCGCAAACAATTTTCCTTCCCAGAAAATCCAATTTTTCTCTGGCTTGTATCCTTGACTATCAGTACTTTTAGGCATCTGCAAAGTTTGGTTTAGTTTGCATGGTGTCATACGATACTTCAGGACAACGTCTGACTTGAATATTCTTTTGAGTGTTGAAAGAAAGGACCTTTAACTGATTTAATTTAGTCTTCCTTAGCAATTTCTGAAGTTTTTACTTCATTATTATTTACATGTAAAGTATCTGATTTCAACACTGCCAGTAAATGTTAGTGTAACATTGACAGACCCCGGTCATCGGTGGGCAGGATCAAACCAGGGACCTCTGGAGCTTAGTGCGTGAGCTAAAAGCCAGCTGGCTCTTAGCTAAGGCTGTAGAGCAGACTCATTTAACTCTCTTTAAGCAGTCTCAGTGCCACTAGATGGGACACAACATCACACCCAAAAAGTGTGTGGGTTACATACTTCCCCTAGCTGAGGAAGTGCATTCCGAGCTTCAGAGACTTCACGGTTGAAATCCCAGATGAGCCCCCCACTTGTAACACCAACAGACCCCGGTTGTTGATGGGATTGAACTGGGCATCTCTGGAGCTGAGTGCATGAGCCTCTACCACACAAGCTAAAAGCCATGTGGCTCTTAGCTAAGGCGATAGAGCAGACTCATTTAACTCCCTCTAAGTGGTCTCAGTACCACTAGATGGGACAGAACCGCACACCCAGAAGGTGTGTGGGGTACATTAGCAGTAATTAATATTCATGTTTTTTTAAAAAAACCTCTGTGAAGATGTTTATACTTATCATATTTCTACCATAATGTGAACTATAGCCAAGAAATCTATCAGCTGAACATTTAAAGGTTCTATTCAGGGCAACAAATCTTGTGCTCTGCTGTACAGGCACTGAAAACTTTCTGGGCTTCCAAGTTCAGTATAAGCACAGGGTCTGTTAATTTTTAATCAGAATTGTTGTTCTGATGTCTCCCTCAAGAACTCTAACTCTTGCCCATCCTCAATACCCTCCTAAGGCATGTCCTCATCCTATATCAATGAATTAGTGGCCCAGTACCAATTATATTAATGAACACTCGCCAGTCTCTTATTGTTTGGTTTCATAGGGTACTGAACTATTGAAATATTTTAATATGCATGGGACAGAGTGCTAGCTGTAGCACCCTGATCACTGACATTACTGCTGGAGGGACAAGGCTGCATACTCAGCTGGAAGCAATTAAACACTTTCTGTTGGGAGGTTATGACCACCACATGGGTGGTCATTGCTGGGCTAATGATACAATTAGCAATAATTGGGAAGATATAATGGGGAAGGGGCCAAGGTGACAGGAAAGGTGAGGAGAGGAAAGGTGCTACATAGAAGTTTCCTCCTGCAGTATGTCTGTGACATTTTCTGTTTGCAGGAGACTGAGGAATAAAGGTACACGGGGTGAAAAGTTGGGTATGCTTGAGATGGAGGGGCCATGGAAGCAGGCTAGGTAGAGAGGCATAGCAGGTAGCTGACAAAGCAAGCTATGACTGTGAAAAAAATAGTTGTGCTCCCCAGGTTCTACATAAAATTGTTTCTTTGATTAGTGCATTTTAGGAGCCTAAGCAAGCTGACAGCATCCCTTTGCAATAAAACCTTTGAGCAGGGGTAGTCAACTATTTTTTGTCAAGGACCAAGGTCCAAATTTCTTCGTCAAGGTTCAGACTCCAGAGAAGAATAAAAAAAACCCCACTAATGATAACTAAATACAAAGATTTCAGGGTCTGTTCAAAAGCATCTGGCAGTTTGGATTTGGCCTGCCTATTAACTACCCCTGCCTTTTGAGTGCTCTGGCTGAAGCTGAGTACTTGAGAAAGATGAATGTTGTCTTAGGACTGTATATTGCACTCAGTATTTTCTATTCTTCCATATTTCAGTGTTTTGTTTTGTTTTGAATGTATGAACAGCTATAACCTCATGCAATATTGGGTATAACAGTAATGCTGTACTACTGTTTTAGAAGACAGGCTTCCTCCAGAAAGGGGAGCACATTCAGGCTTCCTGTTTTTCCTCGGTGCCTATGAAATGACATATGCTACCCAGTGGGAGAAATGGATTCTAGTCCAACACATACATATGCATACAGAGTCACCTGACCAAAGTGTGTTCAAGACAAGATTCTAGGTTGCAAATGTTAAACATCTTTCTTGAACTTGCTTTCCTAAGGTTCAGAGAACGCTGTAGGCTGCTCTAGCTCTGAGCTGCCATGTGAATTATGCATTTCCTTCTGTTTCTTAATGGGTAATGTATTTATTTTTGTAGGCAGGGGACCTGATTTTAAAATGTGGACTTCAATTTTGACTGCAGTTTTATCAGGGCACCATTTCAGATTTTGGTAGCGGGGGGGAGCAACTTTAACCATGATGCCAGGAGCTACACTACAGACACAAGTAGATTTCAAAAATAACCAAGCATCACCACTACCCTGCAGGCTAACTACTTTAAACCTTGTGGTACTGGAATGATTTGAATGATGCTCATGAACAATATTTTATTACACTCTAAATCAAATACGGGGGGATATGATTGAGGTCTATAAAATCATGACTGGTGTGGAGAAAGTAGATAAGGAAGTGTTATTTATTCCTTCTCATAACACAATAACTAGGGGTCACCAAATGAAATTAATAGCAGTAGGTTTAAAACAAACAAAAGGAAGTATTTCTTCTGACAATGCACACTTAACCTGTGGAACTCCTTGCCAGAGGATGTTGTGATAGCCAAGACTATAACAGCATTTAAAAAAGAACTAGATAAAGTCATGGAGGACAGGTCCATCAATGGCTATTAGCCAGGATGGGCAGGAATGGTGTCCCTAGCCTCTGTTTGCCAAAAGCTGGGAATGAGTGACAGGGGATGGATCACTGGCATCTATTGATTGCATGGAAGACGGCAATATATTTCAATTGTGAAAGGTTAGAAAACTTCTCAAAAATATGATGAACTCACCAAAGGTGACACAGATCCATTTGGCAGATAAGGGTCTAAGGGCATTGAATCAAACTTTTTTGGGGGGAAAGGGGTCATGGGAAGGGGGGTTTGTAATTGGCAGCCTGGAGGATGAAGAGAGAGGATCCAGGAATCCACCCCAACTCCCCACCCCAGGAAAGCCCAAGGCTTTGGCTGGGAGAGGCACAGCACAGAGTACCCGGCGGTGTGCACGAACAAGGCAGAGGAGCCCCAGCAAAGGCTGTCAACATCAAAGAAGCTGCCGGCTGATTGACTGCTCAGAAGAGCTGTGTGACTCTTACACAGTGCTGTGTGTGCATGTGCATCTGCCTTAAAGGGTCAGCACTCACTTCCTGCACACCTGGGCGCATCCACATGGAGCAAGCTGGAACCCGGCTCGGGTACAAAACTCGGGGGGAGGGGAAAATGCTGCACCTGAATTTTATGTGTACATAACTTTGAGTACAACAATTGCATGTCTACTGTCTGCACCTGTGAATCAAGTAGATGTGTCAGTGTTAGAGTTGCACCTGCAATTAGTTATACAGGTCTTTACTAAAATCAGAATGAGAGTTCCCTAGTTTGTTTTCCATAACTCGAATAATCCAATTATTGATGGCTAGGTTGAGGGGCAGGTAAGGATAACTGGCATGTAGTAATAACAAGTGTAAATTACTATAGGAATATACAATTGTATGTCTCTGCCCCTATCCTTCATATGTCATCTTCTAAAAAAGTGTAAATTCGGGTGGGTGGGAGGGCAGAGATTGCAGTGGGGTGGGTTTTTTTTGGTACATTTAATACTTAGCACAATTGGGCCCTTATTTTGACTGGGGATTCTAGACACTACTGCATTATAAATAATAATAGATTACTTAGGTTGGTTATTTATTGTCACTAGTAGCCAATATGTAATTAGCCCTTTTACTGCAGGCTAGTACTACTTTGTACTGCAGCTTTAAGTAGATATCCCCTGATAATAAGTAGGACATGCATACTTCATGCTTTGGGCAGCCTATGATGCCTGTGTCTGTTCGGCACAGCTGGTATGTGAGCGCAATTAAATGGTTAATTACTTTGTGTGATATATTTCAGTCCTTTAAAGTCTCTCATTTTCACTGAAAATGATACTGTTTAAAATAGGTAGTTGAATCCAAACCATGAGATGCAATTTGTTGCTACACACAAAAAGTAAACCTAATTTTTTTAAAAAAAACATTAAATAATTTATGGTGGGTTCATGTGAGATGTGGAAAATATTGTAATTGTATTCATGGGGAAATGACCTTCATAACTCACTTGATCTGCACCTTTCATGTGTTATGAACTCTTCTCTTGCCAAGAAGAGATTCTTCCCCTCACCCCCCCCCCCCGCCCATATCTCTGACATACCCTTTGTGAATACTACTTGCCTCTCTCGAACTCGAATATTGATTGTATTTCTCTTCTGTTTATCAGTCCGAGGAGTGGATGGGGGCAGAAGAAGTAACAGAAATAAAAACACATCACAGATAAAATTGTGATTGTGATACAGACAATTGTGACACAGTAGACATTGCATAAGGCTGACTCACCAATCTGTAAGCTTCCCCTCAGGGGCCAAACTGAGGAGATAACTGGCTAATCACCCAGTCCTTTGTCAATTAACAAGGGGATTGATCTTGACAGCTGGGGACAGTTAAAAGGGAGAGGGGGAGGCTGGAAGGGAAGACAGATGCTTGATCTAACCTATCCAGCTAGATTGACATAAGGCAATTTACATCCACCTAACTCTGTAAGCGTCTACACTGCAATTATCAGAGGGGTAGCCATGTTAGTCTGGATCTGTAAAAGCAGCAGAGTCCTGTAGCACCTTATAGACTAACAGAGGTATTGAAGCATAAGCTTTCGTGGGTGAATACCCACTTCTTCAGATGCATGTCTTTGCCACTTTTACACTGCAATGATGCTTCCGCCGATGTAAGTCACCTAGTGCACAGACCTAATAACTCCACCTCCGTGAGAGATGTAGTGCTTAGGTTGATGTAGTTAGGATGATGCAGTGTCTGTGTAGAAACTGTGTTACTTACATCTCCTGTGGGCTGTCAGCCCCACCACTCCCGGTCCCACATAGGGTTACCACCTATCTGTTTTTCCACCCGGACAGTCTGGGTTTCAGCTTGTCTGGGTGCCATTTGACAAGCCTGGATGTCTGTTTTTTTTTATCTGGGATGGGAAGAAGAGGCGGGGTGCGGTCTTGGGGGGAGGTGGGGAAGAGGCAGTACAGGGGGCAGGGCCTCGGCAGTCTGGTCACTAGCCATTAGAGATGTGGCAACCTGGGGCCCACAGGCGGAGCTCTGTCTGTGAGCCCTGCACAGGGTTCACAGTCTGGGCTGTGGGCCTCAGAGGGGCAGGGGACTCCAGCTGTCAGTGCCTCACAGTGCCCCACACAGTTAAATTGATGGAAGCGTTCCTGATGAGGACACGCACCACTAACAGAGGGGGCGCAGTGTGGACATGAAGCACCGCAGTAATTACTGTGGTGGCTGAACGTCAACCTAACTTAGATTGACTTAATTTTGTAGCATAGTCAAGGCATAAGAAGCCCATGAAAAGTGAGATCTCTTACCCTGAGCCTAGAGAGTATGCCTTGTGCTGTAGGGACACAAACTTGTGTAAGATGATATAAATAAAACACCATATTGAGCCTACAGGAGAGTGTGTAAGGGCTGTTTGTGAAACACATGGGGAGGACGAGCTCACCCTGCGACAGGGATGTATTCCTGAAATCCAAGAAGAATGCATAGTGTACAGAGCAGCCTAGAAGATGGAATCAATATGCCTGAGATTCTAGCCATGTTCTGTGTCTTTATTTTAATTTAATAAGCCTTGAAATGTGTTTGATTAGTTCTGTAATTACAGTTACAAATTGTTTTATTTTGGCAGCTGCATTAAAAATGTAAGCATCAAATAGTACCTTGAAATTGTTCCATTAACCAGTTTGAATTCTTCTATTGGCTCCCTGCCTTACATCTAAGCACAGCTCAGGAGACAGATCCTCTGAAGATATGTTTGAGGAGGTCTCCCTAATTGAAAAAATCATTTCCCTCTTTTTCCCCTTGCAAATACAGGAAGACCTCATTAGGAGGCTCTCCAATATAACATTCACAGACAAAAAGCTACTATACTTGAGCTTCAGTTTTCACTAAACTCCATTACAGAGACTCAGATTATTCACACACACACACAAATCTTTATGATTAGGCTGCGAAAGTCCTTTCTCAAACTGTGGAAAATGTGTTATGCTTAAGCTTAAACCAGGTTATTAGTTTATTATTCTCCATCTGTCTCAAACCTGTGAGAGAACTGAGCTGTTTGGCTCAGTTTACATTTAAATCCTGTCAAAGCTAAGGAATTTGTCATGCCAACCACTTTGTGGCCCTTCAGCACACCTTGCATACACACCAAAAATACTCCCAAAGACTAACAGGAATTCCTGCCACCAATTACATTAGACCTGCTTTGAAAAAATGTAGCAAGTTTGGCCTTTCACTTTGCCGGTTTACAATTGACTGGTTCCCCAGGGTACAACCTAGAACTGGGGTACTCTGTTTCACCAACCTGGGCTCCCTCTCACAGTGTGATGCTGTGACAAGCTACAAACCTCACGAGGTCCTGAACTTACACTGCCATCCACAGGCAGGGACACACCCAGCTGAGTTGTATGAAGCTTTCGCCAGCCACTCATGAAACCACCAATAGAGAGGCTCCAGCAAATTCTTTACAGGTCCCCAGTCTAGGACCCCATAGCTAAACCATCTTGCCCTGGTCAGAAGCCTGACCAGTGTAAGTTTATTACCCAGTCCTCCCCTCCCTCAATGTGGAGAGGACATGAACCAGTTTTTGTTCCTCAGCAGATTCCCCAAACACTTCGAGCAAAACACACTGTCTTACATAGGTAAAATATAAAACAGTTTTATTAACTACAGAAAGATAGATTTAAGTGATTATAAGTAGTAACAACTTTATTCTGTTCGCTTATGTAAAAAATAAAAGTAAAATTGTAATCTGAGTTCTATAAACTAGACAGGATTTGAATCAAGCAGTGTCTCACCCTGATGGTATAGTTCCTTACTGCGCAAGGGATTCTCTTTTCCAGCATGGGATCAACTCCCCAGCTCAGCCTTTGTGACAAAGGGTCCTGTGGCACCTTATAGACTAACAGAGGTATTGAAGCATAAGCTTTCGTGGGTGAATACCCACTTCTTCGGATGCAAGCAGTGGAAATGTCCAGAGGCAGATATAAATGTGCAGGGAAGATTAGGCTAGAGATAACGAGGTAAGCTTAATCAGGGAGGGTGAGGCCCTCTTCTAGCAGTTGAGGTGTGAACACCAAGGGAGGAGAAACTGCTTTTGTAGTTGGCTAGCCATTCATAGTCTTTGTTTAGTCCTGAGCTGATGGTGTCAAATTTGCAAATGAACTGAAGCTCTACAGTTTCTCTTTGGAGTCTGGTCCTGAAGTTTTTTTGCTGCAGGATGGCTACCTTTAGGTCTGCAATTGTGTGTCCAGGGAGGCTGAAGTGTTCTACAGGCTTTTGTATATTGCCATTCCTTATATCTGATTTGTGTCCATTTATCCTTTTGCACTGGAGTACAGTGTGTCACACCAATGTTATATTGCTAGTGTGAACAGAGTAGGGTAATAATCCCAGTAGAGCATACAGCCATCCCTCTTCTATTCCACAGTGTAGGGGCCACTGTTTAGGTGACTTGTCTGGTCTTCTCCAAGCCACTGCTTCAGAGACTGTCCTAGGAATTGTGGCATAGTTACCTGTGTACAGTCCAACTGCAGTGAGACAGAACAGTATGTATGCGGTTGCATGGTAGTATTGCAATTTGAACCAGCATGGCTACCATGGAAAACACTGCACCATTTATGTCTACACCATTAGATCCCACCAGTTTAATTACTCAAAATTAATTTTTCTAGTGTAAACAGGGCGTTAAATTCAGTGTTATCTGAATCTGTTTACCTAGCCCTGAACATGTGTTGGTTTTTTTTAAATGGGTAAAACATGTGTTTGCCTAATCATAGAATCTCAGGGTTGGAAGGGACCTCAGGAGGTCATCTAGTCCAACCCCCTGCTCAAAGCAGGACCAACCCCAACTAGATCATCCCAGCCAGGGCTTTGTCAAGCCTGACCATAAAAACCTCTAAGGAAGGAGATTCCACCACCTCCCTAGGTAACCCATTCCAGTGCTTCACCACCCTACTAGTGAAAAAGTTTTTCCTAATATCCAACCTAAACCTCCCCCTCTGCAACTTGAGACCATTACTCCTTGTTCTGTCATCTTCTACCACTGAGAACAGTCTAGATCCATCCTCTTTGGAACCCCCTTTTAGGTAGTTGAAAGCAGCTATCAAATCCCCCCTCACTCTTCTCTTCTGCAGGCTAAACAATCCCAGTTCCCTCAGCCTCTCCTCATAAGTCATGTGCTCCAGCCCCCTAATCATTTTTGTTGCCCTCCACTGGACTCTTTCCAATTTATCCACATCCTTCTTGTAGCGTGGGGCCCAAAACTGGACACAGTACTCCAAATGAGGCCTCACCAGTGCCGAATAGAGGGGAATAATCACGTCCCTCGATCTGCTGGAAATGCCCCTACTTATACAGCCCAAAATGCCATTAGCCTTCTTGGCAACAAGGGCACACTGTTGACTCATATTCAGCTTTTCGTCCACTGTAACCCCTACGTCCTTTTCTGCAGAACTGCTGCCCAGCCGTTCGGTCCCTAGTCTGTAGCAGTGCATGGGATTCTTCCGTCCTAAGTGCGGGACTCTGCACTTGTCCTTGTTGAACCTCATCAGATTTCTTTTGGCCCAATCCTCTAATTTGTCTAGGTCCCTCTGTATCCTGTCCCTACCCTCCAGCGTATCAACCACTCCTCCCAGTTTAGTGTCATCTGCAAACTTGCTAAGGGTGCAGTCCACACCATCCTCCAGATCGTTGATGAAGATATTGAACAAAACCGGCCCCAGCACCGACCCTTGGGGCACTCCACTTGATACCGGCTGCCAACTAGACATGGAGCCATTGATCACTACCCGTTGAGCACGACCATCCAGCCAGTTTTCTATCCACCTTACCGTCCATTCATCCAGCCCATACTTCTTTAACTTGCTGGCAAGAACACTGTGGGAGACTATCAAAAGCTTTGCTAAAGTCAAGAAATAGCACATCCACTGCTTTCCCCTCATCCACAGAGCCAGTTATCTCATCATAGAAGGCAATTAGGTTAGTCAGGCATGACTTGCCCTTGGTGAATCCATGCTGACTGTTCCTGATCACTTTCCCCTCCTTTAAGTGGTTCAGAATTGATTCCTTGAGGACCTGTTCCATGATTTTTCCAGGGACTGAGGTGAGACTGACTGGCCTGTAGTTCCCCGGATTTTCCTTCTTCCCTTTTTTAAAGATGGGCACAACATTAGCTTTTTTCCAGTCATCCGGGACCTCCCCCGATTGCCATGATTTGTCAAAGATAATGGCCAATGGCTCTGCAATCACATCGGCCAACTCCTTTAGCACCCTCGGATGCAGTGCATCTGGCCCCATGGACTTGTGTTCGTCCAGCTTTTCTAAATAGTCCCGAACTACTTCTTTCTCCACAGAGGGCTGGTCACCTCCTCCCCATACCGTGCTGCGGAGTGCAGCCGCCTGGGAGCTGACCTTGTCTGTGAAGACAGAGGCAAAAAAAGCATTGAGTACACTAGCTTTCTCCACATCCTCTGTCACTAGGTTCCCTCCCTCATTCAGCAAGGGGCCCACACTTTCCTTGACTTTGTTCTTGTTGCTCACATACCTGAAGAAACCCTTCTTGTTACTCCTAACATCTCCGGCTAGCTGCAACTCCAAGTGTGATTTGGCCTTCCTAATTTCACTCCTGCATGCCTGAGCAATATTTTTATACTCCTCCCTGGTCATTTGTCCAATCTTCCACTTCTTGTAAGCTGCTTTTTTGTGTTGAAGACGAGCAAGGATTTCACTGTTAATCCTCATTGATGAAATAAAGCAAGTGGAATAAACCAGTTTTTAAAAACCATTTAGTTAATGCACCTTTTTCTACTTCTAACCATGTTTTTTCTGTATAAGTGGTGTTGTGAAACACACTCACATAGCAAATAGGGCAATCACTAAGATTTGCCGTTTTAAATAAGGGGTTTCACCTTCACCACTCCTCTGTTCATTTTTGATTTTTCTTTGAAACTGGAACCCTGAATGTATGATATCACTGTCAATTTCATGACAATAAGAATGAAGTAAAAACACAGGATTATAATTTTACTGCAGGATCATGCATAGCGAAATTTTATTTTAAGTGAAAATTCTTATTCTAACACTAATAACTTCAGTAACCTGGTGGAGCATATATAAAATTGCAGTCAAAGTAATGGCTTTTGTGGAGAGTGAGTCAGGACTGGAAGGAAGGTAAAAATATCAATTTTACCTTTTAAAGTCTATCCAATATATCTTTGTTTAGAAGCTTCTATTAGATTTAATGACTTTCCACTGTAGATTGCATCGTTACTAAAGAGGGCAGCATTTATTTAAAAACTATTTATTTAAAGCTCCTACTCAAAAGTGGCTTTTAAAATAGAGATAAAAGGGTGTTTGTTCTCAGCTATCTTAGTGCATTTGGTGTGATTTATTGTTGAGAATCAGCACTCTGGCTGGAAGAATTCAGGGATGAAATATTTTGTGTATACGTGGATGTATTTTCTCCTCCACATACACACAGACTATTTTATGTCTCTGTTAATTACAGCTTGATTAATCCAGCTGCTTATTAACGTTGTGATGTGTCTCATAGTAATAACTGTGTTAGTGCCTGATGTCTAGCCAAGGATCTGGGGGAAACACTATTTTACTGCTGTTTTAAGTGTCCCATGCATCGGCAACCACATTGCATATATCTGCTAAATGCACTGATTAAATCCATCTGTTACCATTCTATGGCATGCTATCATTTGCCAACCACTCACCAGGGCCATTAATTGTATGTACATGCTCCTGCCACAGTTGCAGAGGGTACAGTCACCCTTCCAGTGTGGTGTTTGTGACTGATTACCAGGAATTTGGGGAAATGCAGTCTGTTGCAAAGTTGTCCCCTTCCTCTCCCATGCATTATAATACTATTTGATCACATCTGCCAAGTCCATGGATGGAATGTACTGGTCTCCATTTTCACGTCCTTTCTTCTTTGCAATCACTGTCAGTCACACAAATACTTTAGTAATTGTATATATGTGTGAAGGGTGAGGTCACTTACCCTTATCCATCTCATTGTATTAACTACATTACTGCCAAATTTAGCCTGACGTCTAGGGGAAACTGTTTTATTTCCCTGTTAAGTATCACACTCGTATTATTTTAACATTTTTATATTGTAGCAGTGCCTAATGGGAGTTCAACGTTCGTTAAAGGAGAAGCTGAAAAGAGCTCAGTGGAGAGTGGGGGAGAACCAAGATTCACCAATTAAAGGCGCAAAGGAGAGTCCAGAATGAATGTATTTAGCAGGAGGAGGAAAAGCTGAATTCATTCATTGTTCAGAGCCCAGAGTTTAACTAATGTATGTGTCAAATTTAAGTTGTTGTTTTTTTGTGGTGGATTCAGGCTGGCAAAAGGAAGCTGGAAGGGCAGGAATTAATTGATGTGGGAGGGAAGATATGGTCAGGGCGGCGGGGAGCGCGGCATGCCCGTGGGCCTGCTCCCCCAGCCGGGGCGCCAATGGGGAGGGCTGTGCTGGTGCCTGGAACTGCCCCTGGATATGGTGTCATAATGACTTTGAAAAGCGACTTTAAGAAATTCCAAATGAAGAGAGCCATGCAGAAAACAGCTCAGGTCTGAGTGATGCCAACAAGCAATTTGCTACATTAATACTATCAAATTGAAATTGTGATTTATTTATTTTTCTAGTTGTTGAAATTAAGTTTTGTAATTCTCATGGTTGAAAGTCAGTTGTTTTGCTGCCACCCCTTCACCCCCCGCCCCAAAGTTTCATGAGACATTGTTGGAACTTGAAGGTTCCCCCCCCCCCTTTTTTTTTCTTCTTTTTTTAAATTTGTCTTCCGCTCTTTCTCCCCACCCCTATATGACCATCATGTGACACCAAGGGCACTAGATGAGGAGCAGAGAGGAGTGAGCTTCATAACAAAACTTGGGTACCAGACAAAAAGAAGCCAAAGGTACTGGCTTTATGCTCTGTTTGCACTGTTCATAGGGCGAATCCTGGCCCAATGGAAGCCAATGCCAGGGCTCCTATTTACTTTCATAAGGCCAAGATTTCATGCATAGTTTCTAAGACTTGTGCTTCGAGTGCTTTTGTCCTGTCCTTCTGCTAGGCCTCGTAAAGAATCCTCTCCTTGAAGTTGTGTGTATTAATACATATTGGGAAGCCATCAGGCACTAGACTTTATGGGGACTAGTTGCTCCCAAGGTCTTGGAACATCTGGCATGCTACCAGGTATCTGAAGAGCATTGGAGTATCATCACAACCACAGTAACACCATGGAGTGGTGTTAATTTCAATATATATTTTAGGATGGCTGGAACATCTGTTCTGTGCCTCTTTTGAAAGCCACACAGTAGTGCCCTATAAGATTTAAGTTACTTACTGAATTGTAAATGAATACTTTTTAAAGAAGAATTAAAAACTCCGCTGTATAAGTAAAATGGCTAGATATTGTCCACATACCAAAAATCTGTTTTGGGATTTATGATTACTTCTCTTCATTCAGTGACAAGATCATACCACTGAAAAGAACACCCATATAGCTACACTGATGAACAGCCTTTATTGACACCACACTTCTCTATTGGTGTATAAATAATCTTTAAAAGATGCCTATTGGTTGCCCTGGTTGGACAATAAAAATGCTAAATAACTTCGGAGTGAAAACAGTCCTACTACCAACCTTAGTTCTTGTATTATCAGACATAATGGGTTTGTAGCCTCTTGGATATTTTTATTTCTCTGTTTCTGAATTATTTAAAGGAAAATAATCAAGTGTAACTATGAGCTATGCAGCTCTACCCTGCAAATGTAATCTCTTCTCATTTGGTATGTGAGAGTAAATCCACATGATTTATTTATAGACTCCCAGGCTTTTCTATGGTGCTCATCACCATAGTAGCCGAATGCCTCATAAGCATTAATGGAGTTAGCTTGACAGTGCCTACCCTGTGAGGCAACATTCTCTCCGTTTTATAAGATGGGTAACTGAAAACACAGAGACTGGCACTTGCCCAAGGTCACTTTGTCTGTAGTAAAGCCAGGGATGGAACTCGGATCTCAGTACAGTGTCTTAACCTCCAGACCATCCATCCTCAGTATCACTCGCATACACCACATATTTACAAGAATCACTCAGGGTAACTTTTGATCTTGTTCTTATGACAAAACATAAATCTCACCCCATTTCAAATTCCATGCAGCTCTTAGAAAACATATCCAACCCTCCCCCAAACAGCCTCATTTGAGACACTGGTGTTGCCCTGATGACTGCTAAATTGATACAAATATTCACCAGAGAAAAGTTTGCCTTTCTAAAAGAATCATCACAAAAGTAAATGACCTCTAGCTGTCAGATGTGTAATGCTGATCTTCATCCAGGGTTCAGCTGAAGCAGGACTCAATATCAGCCTACGATCACAATGGATAGTATGCAGGTTCCTTAACTCCTCCCCCATGAACCCTCGCACTCCTGGGGCACGGACCTGACCTCGTCACTCAGGGAGGATGACCTCTGCCAACACACTTGAAATCCTCCAAACAAAGTTCCAACGAGAATGGAAGGTTCAAACCAAGATTTTAAGCAACAGAGGTTTTGATAGAAGAAACCATTTGTCTTTGGAGTTACTGTTACAGCCAAAGAGCATATTCCAGTCTATTCTTATTTAAATAGAGTGCGTACTGGAGAATCCATTTCTTTAACTCTGAGAAATACCCTCTAGGAAAGGCTGCAGAGGCATATTAACATCTTTTCCTGACAATTCAGAAATAAAAGTGGTGGGACATCCATTGGACAATGAAATAGTGTATGTTGCTTTAATGATCACCATGTATGGTGCATATGGAGTTGTACGTAATGAGACAACACATGTTGAGTTTCATCAGCAAGAATTTGGAATGGCCGCATTACTTACAAGAAGCAAAGTGGCTTCTGGGGCCAGATTCTTGCAGGTATGGTTAATCTTTAGGGGTTGTCTATGCATAAAATGCTGCAGCAGTGCCACTGTAGTGCTTCAGTGAAGACACTACCTACAGTGGGGGAGGGGGGGAGGGGGAGGGAGGTGGTGGTCTCCTGTTGGTGAAGTTTAATCCACTTCCCTGAGAGGCGGAAGCTAGGTCAATGGGAGAATTCTCCCATCAACCTAGCGCTGTCTACATCAGGGGTTAGGTTGGCTTAACTGCATCATTTGGGTGTGGATTTTTCTTGCCCCTGAGTGACATAGTCATACCATCTTAATTTCCTAGCGTAGGCTAGGCCTTAATGATGTGGGTATTCTCATTGACTTCAGTGAGACTATTCATATGAGTAAAGGTTGTAGTATCATGCCTTTAGGTTTGACCTGACCAGGCATTCCAGAGCAGTAGTGGGGAAGGATGTATACCTTGAAAATCAGAAGTATCTTATTTCTTCCATATTTCAATAAAAGATTAATTACTTGTGTTGATTCTTAGTTTGTCATAAATGAGTTAACCATCCCAGATTTTTAACTTGGCTCCTAGAATTATAATTCATAAGGAATCAATGTAATAAATTCTTTCTCTTTCTGTTAGCAGAACTTCCGTCTGTACAAAGATCATCATTTTCTGGATTTTATTGTTTGAAATTGCTCAGTGAAAAATTTCACAAATTCAACTTTCTCTGTGCATGCCATTCAAAATTCAGGGTGTGTTGCTTGGTTGTGACAACAGAATTTACATCGTATTGTTTCTATTGCCTGATTGGATGAGCAATAACTCACTTTGGAAATGCTTGGGGAAAGCAAATGTAAAATTAACTGTTGCATCATGTGAGCTGAGAATGTACATTTCCATTGTACAGTACTTTAAATATTTTTATATCTCCAGTGATGTGTATGGTTGATTTTCCTGTCCCAAAGAACTTAGAATTTTGTCTATGCGGCACATCCATGATTCAGACAGTAAAAACCCCAGGAAAAGGTTGGGGAGAGATTGTGCCTTGGAAGCTGGTGTAGTATACTCTTGGCCATCTTTGTAGGCCTGGGGGTGGAAGGGGAGAATAGAGTTGGGAGGACCCACACTTCCAAGGGAGCACTTCTCGGAGTGTAAGGAAAGTTATTCTGCCTGGCCCTTGCATGAATCCTAGACAGAAAGATCTCTGTGCCTCTTCTTCAACCTGCACACTCTTGTAATGACCAGGTTCAATCTGACCCTAAGGGCAGGTCTTCACTACCCGCCGGATCGGCGGGTAGCAATCGATCTATCGGGGATTGATTTTTTGCGTCTCGTTAAGACGCGATTAATCGATCCCCGATCGCGCTCCCCGTCGGCTCCGGAAATCCACCTCATCAAAAGGCGGAAGCGGAGTCGACGTGGGAGCGGCAGCGATCGACTCGCCGCCGTCCTCATGGCCAGGTAAGTCGATTACGATACGCCGACTTCAGCTACGCTATTCACGTAGCTGATGTTGCGTATCGTAGATCGACCCCCTCCCCTAGTGTAGCCCAGGGCTAAGTTAGGATGAAAACCAGGAGGTAACAACACAGGGCAGAGGTGGAAAAGAGATACAGTGGGGAAGAAGACAATTGCCCAGATCTTCCAGCACATAAATACCTTTTGAGGCTCTGGGCCACTATGAGTACATGGCCATATAGGGGACTAGTACATATGGCTGGTTACAATTATGTATTTGTTAATGATGTCTTGTGTATTTAAACTAAAGCTATAGTTTACACGCAGCCTTGGAAAAATTAGTTGCTTTTTTTTTTTTTTTTTTTTTAAAGGGGTTAGTTATAGAGGAATGGCAGGAAATGGTGCCAGGATGTGAATTTTTGTTACATGCTACATATGAAATATCAGCTGTTCTGGCTGCTGCAGCTGGCAACTATATTTTTGAAGAATCAGTTAGTTTTCTGCAATTTATCATTTCTGTTCCTTAAGGTTAGGTTCTTGTTATGAGAATTCATAACCAAGTATAAGTTTATAGACAGCTACCAGAGCTATCAAATCATGGAGGCTTTTTGTCTTCCCTTTTCATTTAAGAGGACTGATGTAGCCCTAGCCAAAATACTTTTTCTGCCTTTCTCGCAATGTATTATAATTGGGGTTGATCATGTTTGCCTGAAAACTAGTAATGTCCTTGACTGCATGGCTTTTCCAAATGTCCTTGTTGGTTTTATAGAAAACAGCACTTCTCCACCGTTTTCACTAACTCCGTCTGACAGGCCACCTGAAAGAGCCATCGATCAACTGAGATGCTGAAAGTGATCAAAGGCTGGCTGATCATGTGTGAACTTCCAGGATCTTCCCCAACCAGTCCTGTGTCACATCTTGCCATGTCCTTCTTACTGAGAGCCTGATCCGTCTCCTATTGACTTCAGTGGCAATTGGATTAAGTCTAAATGATGACTAGCATGCGGATTCTTATGGCTCAGTTTAATTCTCAGTAAAGTTAGTGAAAATAATCCTATTGACCTCAGTGGGAGTTGGATCAGGTCCTTTGTGTGTCTGAAAAAAAGAGAAGTTGTTGACACTAGCATTAAAATATGCAATTTCAGTTCACAGCCCAGACATAGGTTTTGTTACAGATTTGTTCAATGTTTGGATGGAATTCACAGCTTGTTGAGCTAAGCTCACCATTTATTACAACGTTTCCATGTAAATCTGCTGTTTGGAAAAACTCTGGATTACTTAGCACATGATCAGAATTGCCATCTGCAGCCAGCCATTTGAGTTGCTAGCATCAGAGACCTGTACATAAAGTTCTAAAATTTTATTGTGCCTTAATTACTGAAAAGGGTGAGCTGTCTAGCAGAATTTTTGTGAGCATTAATAAACTCTCTTGGTAGTTATATAAACATTTAGGGTAGTCCATTAATGAAAAATGTGTTAGTGCAGGTGTTGAGTGTACTGCAATGAAATTACAGTACTCAAGAGGTTGTTTGTTGTACTCAGTTACATGTTCTGTAATACTTCCAGGTATTCATACTGAACTCAAACAAATGAAAACACAGATTAAATCCTGTTAAAATGGAAAATAAGGTTAAGAACAATGTTTATAGCAACTGAGTCTTCTAAGTGAAGAAACCAATCCATAATGAATTTAGAGGAAATATTTTTTCCAAGCAGACTCCCTATGATTTCCCAAGATTTATTATAATAAATATCATTGCCATAAAAACAACTTCAGCCAAGGACTTCTGACAACTTCATTTTTAGTCTGGTCAGCTAAGGTAAACTGAGCTGCCCAAGGAGAGTTGGTGAAAGAGTTTACTTGCTGTAATTGTAATAAAGGAAGTTTATAAACCACAAGCTGTTACAATTCAAAAGTGAACAACTGAATATTATTTCTAACAGATTTTTTATTTCCTCTTCTTGGCAAGCTGGTGCTACTTTGGGCTAGTGGGACTGGGATTGTTTTGAGGTTAGGGCACTGTTATTTATGTTAGATAAATGAAAGTATAATCACTGCACACTTTCACTGCATAAAATTCAAGTTTTTGTAGTTTTAAATCCTAGGATTTTGTTTTACAGCCGTAATAAAACACACCATAAGTAAAGATCAAATCATAGCATCCATCTGTTTCTGGCACTGAAGTTCATTTGGTCAACTTCACATGCCTGCACAAATACTAACAATGCACTATTTGCCTACTACACTTACTAAATTCATTGTTTCTGCCAATAGAACTCCAATTCTGTTTTGTGATTTCTATAGCCTGATTCAATGGCAAAATATTTACCCTTGAAGGAACCATTTGTAGCTATTAAAATATTAGAAAGTGTAACTCAAACATGTTTATAAATAATCCTGGAAGGTGAACATTTATGGCTGACCATTTTATTTTGTAGTCAAATGAAAACTTAATCTCACCTTTTATCTCAGTAAAATCAAGATCTCAACTACAGCTTCTGGATGGCTTGCGTTTGCAGTTATTTTATTTTTTTTAAAAGCAATGATACATTTGATAGATATACAATACATGGTATCCTGTTTGAAATGGAGCTTCTCTACACAGAATTGACTACAGAATTGCAACAGAAGTGCTGGTGTCTTTATGCAAATTAACCATAGGAGGGAGCCTTTCCTCTTTAAGGATACAAGGAATCAAGGCCTTTGCCAATTAAAGATGTCTTTAGTAACAGACTGTGGTGGCTACCAACCAGTTTTTATCCTGGTAAAAAAAACAAAACAACCAACAACCTCCTATTCTGTGAAGATGCTCTATGGCAACTTCACAAAAGGTAACATTTACACTATAAAAACAACGAGGAGTCCTTGTGGCACCTTAGAGACTAACACATTTATTTGGGCATACGCTTTCGTGGGCTAAAACCCATTTAATCACTTACACCATAGCATAGACTCCAGCTTCTGTAGGCACATATAGAGCAATTTCCAAAACCTACTCTGAAGAGCGTGTAAGGTGTGATAACACTTTTTTAACATTACTGGGATTCTCTCATTGCTAGAAGAAAGCTGCTTGTTTAAATCTTTGCCAACAACAATAGAGGCTGCTGTGGGAAAGAATGTTTGTTTGGTGTTTTAATGCCTGTTTGGGTTGCAGCCTACCTTTGTAGTCACTGACTGTAGAGAATATATTAGAAAATAAAGTCTCAATGACTCCCTTACATCTTAGGGTAGAATAAAGTTAGGGCTGGTTTACACAGAAAGGTTTCACTTTTTTTAAGTAAAATCAGGTTTAAAATCAGTTTAGCTAAACTGCTGGAAACCCCCATGTGAACAGTTGACTTGTATTGCTTTCACTTAATTTGGTTAGGTACCCTTCTGAGGAGAGAGGGAGAAATTAGTTGATGGGTAAGTACTGGGGGGGAAAATAACAGGGAGAAGAATATGATTTTTGGAAGAAAAATGAAGAGAGAGAAGGATGAGCAAAAGCAAAGGATTACATTAAAAAGATTATTTTATGCAGTGTTCGTAGCTGTGTGGGTCCCAGGATATGAGAGAAGGTGGGTGAAGTAATACATTTTATTGAGCCAACTTCTGTTGGTGAGAGATCTGAAGAAGAGGTCGGTGGAGCTTGAAAGCCTGTCTCTCTCACTAATAAAAGATATTACCTCACCCAATTTCTCTCTCCCATTTTATTTTGGCATTAAATTGTAGTCACTAAAAACACACTTAATTTTCTAAAGGGATTTATGGCTGAATTTTTATAAGCTCTCAGAAGATATTTCATGGGTTGCTTGTGCCTGCTGGTTCATCTCTAGGCCTGAGGAGGGACTCTGCTATTTTCCTTCTTTAAGTGGCTAAAGAGGGAGTTCCTCTGGCTCAGTAGTTCTCAACCTTTTCCGCACCATGACCCCATGTTACAACAGCAAAAGATTTCAGCACCCTGCTCCCATAGTTTCAGAACTCCTGCCCCACCTACTCTTTAAACCAATCAACTCCTATTCAAGTCAAAGGAAAGACTGCCATAAAGTTGAATGGGTGTGGGACGAGACCTAGAATAGTTAGTCACAATGCCTCTACATTTGATGTGATTGCAGCTCCCAAGGTAAGAAGCCATTCTCAGTCTAGACTGGAGCAGGAGCAGGCTGTAGATTTTCACCTGTGCTGGACTGCCTTTCCAGCTTTCATGGAGCTGATTCTCCAGACTTAGCTCTTACCTGTCTCTGCAGCTCTCCCTCATACCTCACATGGGCCCCTGCCTTGGTAGCCCCTTCCTTCCAAATTAATCTATCCCCTGGCTTGTTCTGAAATCTGCCCCTGTCAACAAAATATTTAGGCTTCATTATTTTGAGCAAAAGCTAAAGACCACATTTTCCCACAGCACTTAATGAAGACAATGTGCATGTGTTAACAGAAGCATCTTTCACCATAATATTCTGCCTCCTTCCCATGTATGTGAGGCACATGAAGCACCCCAGGCTGTGGGTACAGCGCCTGAAGCGACTCTCTACACCCTCCTTGCCTGTGCCCTTCATTGGCATCCCTGTTAATTGTACGACTGGATACCAATGAAGGACGCAGCCAAGGAGGCAGTTCCAGAAGGAGTCCTGAGGGAGACCGGGGAAGAAGAGCATGGGATTCTGCACCTCTATCTGGCAGACCTGTTGAGGAAGCCCATCCCCCATCCTCCCTAAGGACACAGAGCCACTGTAGGAACCAGCGTCTGATGCTGGAAAGTCTTTTACAATGTGCCCCACCCTTCCTGACAATATCCCCTCTTGCTGTGGTGCTACATGCCTCAGCCTGCCACCTCCCACCTGCCCCACAAGATCCCAGCCCTGCTCCACCCTGACATGGTCCTGGAGCAACATATGGCTGTAAATCAATAATTTTATTGAAATCTCATCAACCGCTTTAAAGCATATAGTGGAAGCTATAACACATTTATTAATGAGCAGTCACTGTGCCTCTGTCTCTATGCATTTCTTGATCATCACCGATAACAATAGTCCCTGGGCTGTGTGAAAAGGGGCCTGGAGAAGGGAGGGCGGGGGTGGATTTTGAAAGGGCCCCAGCGGGGGAAAGAACAGTTTGTCATGACCATTATGGCTGTGCAAAAACCCAACACCATCTCTCTCCACTCCCGCCCCCTCAGTCTTTCCTTCATCTTATGAGTGGGAGCCATGTGGAAGGGGAATGAGTGGTTGGTGACTCGCCTAGGTCAGGGAAGGGAAAGGGAACAGTTTGTTTGCTGAGGAAAATCAAAGCAGTCCATTTTCTCTGTGACTATTTCAAATGTTTGGAACCATTCCCAGTCTCTGGCATCCGTCCTGAAAGCTGGGAGAAGCAGCGGGGTGGGTGAAGCATCCATTTAGGCAGTTGCATGAACACAATGCTGTTTCCCTTATCGGAGAGAGGCGATTGCCATGTGCGATTAATCCAAAACTTCAGGGAAGAAAATACAGTTCTGGAGTCACTCTTTGTGTTCCATGTCCCTTTCAATGCTGCTTGCTGGACACGGGCTGGATCATTTGGTGATGTGGAGGGGCTAGAGGCTGAGTGGATGTTTTCTATCCTCTTCCAGGGGAACTCCATCTGCTAGCTTAGAATTGTCAATTTCCTCTTGAATTGCCACTTTAGACCTGTAAATATAATTCAGTAAACTTTTGGTGTAGCATAAATTCAAAATGGTTCTTCAGGTTTAATGGCAGGGCAAATGTGCTTGGTTCCTCACCAAACTCTTCCACGCACCAATAGGTAGAAGACTCACCATTAGCAGAGACTTATCTTTGGCATAGGTGTCCGCCATGGTACTAGGAAGCACATTTCTTTTTTCCATTCCAATACCTTCAAAATGGCTATATTCTCCAAGTGATGGCCAGCCTTTGAAGAAAAGAAGGGTGACTGGTAATGTTATCCCTGAAGGAACCAAATCGCACCCCAACCAGTCCCTTGATGAACTGCAAACATTACAACATTTTAATAAAAGTAATGCAGGTATCTTACCGTATTTACCCTCTGCTCCTTCCTCATGGGCTGCGTAAGTAGTCTGAAGGAAAGAGGCTGTAACACTTGCATTCCTGGGATTCTAAAGACTATCAATATTGTGCCCTTCCACAGCACAGTTATGTTATGTGGGAGGATTTAGGTACCTGTCAAGGAAAAATGAAATATAATGCTACCCTTGTCTTTGACTTCATAGGCTATTCCAATGCTAACAGGGAAACCATTCCAGTGGTTGGGCAGTAGCAGCACTACAGAGGTAGCAGAGGAAGACCTGCTTCTTGGCAAAGATAGCAGTCAAGAGAACTTTGACTTTCTCAGGGAAAGGGAGGAATGGGCTCTTAGGTAGGATGAGGCATTCCTGCAAATGGAGATGCAGCACAGTCAATGGGAGCATGCATGGAGAGAAGGAGATAATACAGTTCCTTGTCCAACTGGTGTCAGAATACCTTCGGGGCCTGCCTCTCGTGGTGGCTGCCACTCCTCTATGGGAATGGGCTTCACCTCTTCCTCTAGCTGTCCCGCAGCCTGCTGCTGAGGTGGTGAATCCCACTGCTCCCCAGTGGAAAGAAGCATGCTGGATGCCCGACACATCCTCCTCCAGTGAAACCCCTCAGAGACATCCCCCCACCAGCATTCAGTGAGGGAACAATGAGCCTGATCCACTCCCTGTTGTCCAACCTGTGTTTGTCCCTGACCCATGCAGAAGATGTCCCTGTTTGTACCCCTGCACAATATTCTGCAGCCATTCCTCGGCCCCTCTGTCTTCTGGCCCTTCCCCTCTCCCAACAGGTCCATAGACCTGGTTTGCCCACTTTTTTCCATGAATTTAACCTTTTTTGGCTCATTTTTTCTAGTTATAAACCCCTTTAGCTCTTTGTTCAATGTATGCCTCTTCCCTGAGAGTTGGCTTCCCAACTCTGAACTGGTTTGCAACTGATCAGTAGATGCCAAAGCTTAACCACCCACTTATGTACGGGTATGGACTTCTGAAATCAAGTGGTCTGACACTGAAGGGTTGTTGCAAGCTGCTCAGACACCTCTGTGAAGGTCTGCTTCCTCATTCAGAAGTTCCGCAGCCACTGGTCATCATCCCAGGTTTCCAAGACTACATGATCCCATCACAGCATGCTGGTTCTCTAGGATCAAAGATGGTGGTCCACCCATGGGCATTCTATTGCAATCCTGGCACTTAGCACTTTCCTTGGGAATACTGCAGATTTTCATTTCCCTTCTGGGTCAGTCATCTTCACCATCTCCAATTTTTATGGACCGATTCTGCCCCGTATCCGATGCTGAGCCACACAAGCATTTGTGCTTTGGACAGGAGCAGAACCACATCATCATACACTTGCTCCATGTCTCCAACACAGTTCAGAGAGATGGCCAGGAGCTACTGTTGCCAAATGTGTGAAGGTGGCATACAGTGTCCAGCAGTTCCCAGAGTCTCCTGTGTTGAGTAGAACTCTGGGATACTACCATTTCAGGGGTGGTGCTACTGTGCCATACTGAAAAGGGTTAGTATGTACGCAGCACACAGCTTTATTTCTGTGTACAGCATGTACCCGTGCCCAGCCTGGCATATGTGGACCCTTGGTGTGGATATGGGGAACATCTGCTAGCAATAATGGATAGGTACCCAGGGAAGCGCACAAGCATAGATGTAGCCTAAGCATAGTACAGAATCCATAGTCCAGGGTGAGGGTGGGAAGGACTAAAGAGGCTTAAAGCCTCTAATCCTGGCCTGGTCTGCGATCACCGGAATAATTGATAGGTATCAGCATGGTAGCCGTGGTAGTCTGTATCAGCAAAAACAACGAGGAGTACTTGTGGCACCTTAGAGACTAACACATTTATTTGGGCATAAGCTTTCGTGGGCTAAAACCCACTTCATCAGATGCATGGAGTGGAAAAAAACAGTAGGCAGGTATATATACACACAGTACATGAAAAGATGGAAGTTGTCTTCCAAAGCGGGGGGTCAGTGCTAACGAGACAATTCAGTTAAAGTGGAAGTGGGCTAATCTCAATGGTAGAATACCATGGGAGGAAAAAAATCACTTTTGGAGTGGTAATGAGGCCAATGTAAACAGGGTGGCCCATTTCAAACAATTGACAAAAAGGTGTGAGTAATGGTAGGGGAAAATTAGTATGGGATAATTAGTTTTTGTAGTGACCCATCCACTCCCAGTCTTTATTCAGGCCTAATTTGATGTTGTCCAGTTTGCAAATTAATTCCAGTTCTGCAGTTTCTCATTGGAGTTTGTTTTTGAAGCTTTTTTTGTTGAAGAATTGCCACTTTTAAGTTTGTTATTGAGTGTCCAGGGAGATTGAAGTGTTCTCAGACTGGTTTTTGAATGTTGTAATTCTTGATATCTGATTTGTGTCCATTTATTCTTTCGCGTAGAGACTGTCCGATTTAGCCAGTGTACATGGCAGAGGGGCATTGGTGGCACATGATGTCATATATTACATTGGTAGCTGTGCAGGTAAACAAGCCCCTAATGGTGTGGCTTATGTGGTTAGGTCCTATGATAGTGTCCCATGAATAGATATGCTGACAGAATTGGTAACGGGGTTTGTTGCAGGGATAGGTTCCTGGGTTAGTGTTTTTGTTGTGTGGAGTGTAGTTGCTGGTGAGTATTTGCTTCAGGTTGGGGGGGTGTCTGTAAGCGAGGACTGGCCTGTCTCCCAAGGTCTGTGAGAGTGAGGGATCATCCTTCAGGATAGGTTGTAGATCCTTGATGATGCACTGGAGAGGTTTTAGTTAGGGGCTGAAGGTGATGGCTAGTGGGCGTTCTGTTACTTTCTTTGTTGGGCCTGTCCTGTAGTAGGTGACTTCTGGCTCTGTCAATCTGTTTCTTCACTTTACCAGGTGGGTATTTCCAAAATGTGGACCTTCCATGGGTTTTTACTCCATCTGTACTTTACCTAAAGCAAAACTTAGTTTTCCTGCAGTTGTAAACCATTGCTTTTTTGACAGTGTTGAATCAAAATCAAAGTTATAATCTCTTTGATCTCTTATCTTTAGATCTGAAATTCGGCTGTTCCATGTGGCTTTCGAGTGTTTTCAATGTGCCAAAATGAATTGGCAATGGAAAAATATAAAAAATGACACTGTCTCAATAGATAAAATGAAAAAAATCAATGGGAGATTAGAGGATAGAAGGCCAATTTTGCTTGAATCCATGGGCATCTTGTTTTCTGCCCCAAGATCTGCACAGTTTGAGGAGATTGTGTAATACTTTCAGGGAGCTAGTTACAATTCTCTGATTTTTTTTGGGCTTCATACTTTCAGATTGTCTGAGTTACTTTAGTTGTTGTTTCAGAGGGAAACCTAATTGTAAAATTTATTGAGGATTTTTTAAGAAGGGGATGAAGTGGCTTTTAGTCATTGGCAAATAAAGAAAGCATCATATCTTGGCATAGGGCTGTCCTCCAGGCTGAAACCATTCTGAGAAAATCCAAAGTTACCACAGTTCTGTAATGAACAGGCTAGGGAGTATGTTTACCACTGCCCTTTATTGGATGGAATCAGAACTGCTCCACATGTAGGTCATGGACGCTACTCCGCTAGTAGTTAACAGAAAGGATAATCTCTCTCATGCGGGAGAGACCTGTGCTTTGGGAGGATCTAAAATCTATCCTCTTTATTGCTGAGAAGTTTTGAGTCCCTTTTATTGTTAATGTAGTGACATCTATGAAGTCCTTGGTGTGTACGGATTTGTTACAATTTGCTTCTTTCCTTATTTGCATAAGGCTCTGACCTTGCAACTGGCTTCGTGCAGAGCTCCAATGATTTCAACAGGCCTCCACATGGATGCAGGCATAGAGCTCCATGCAGGATCAGAGCCTACACCATCATAAATTGCTTTTATATAATAGCCCCGAAGAACAATTTTGACAAATGTAGGAAGCTGTTCATTAGTATATGGGATTTTTCAAGCAACAAAGGCTTAGTTGCGACTAACTCTATCAATTACTCATCTTGGAGAGATTATTAATTGTTGTGAGGCCAAAGCGTTGTCTTTGTTCATTCACTCACTAGCTCATAAATAATAATACTGAATGTAAATATTAGAGGCTTAGTGTACGTTTTTCTTTGTTTTTATTGTTGCTAATGTTAACTGCCTCTTTTGCCTGTGTCTCCACAGTATGTTCTAGAATTATTGGAATTTTTTTCCCAAGAGCAGATCCACAACAGAAGTGTCGCTGTGCTAGGCTAATCTAATCAGTCACATCAGAGATCCTCAAAGAGCTTAGTGTCCTTTCCTGTTTAGTTTTGCTAGAATAATTTCCAGTGCAATTAAATACTCTGTTCTGCTTAGGGATTTGAAATACATTTAGGATTACTATTAAAAATGCAGAATTATGACCAAAATGACCTTGCCTTGTTTTTGCTTGTTAATCCAAGAAACACAGAAGGAAGTCAGTACTATGACAATCAGGTGTTTTAGATAGGATAAGGATAAACAAGGATTTAATTGTGAGTAAGTAAAAGCGAAATTATATCAGCAGAATGTCCGTACTGGTAAACATTTCCCAAAATTCCAACCTTGTTTCTGTCCAGGCCTCTTTGTGTGAATCAGTATGAAAGTTTATATTCTGCTCCAAACAGAGACTCTCCAATTCTTGTGTGTTACTTTTTATTTTTGTATTTTATTTTTGTTGTGGAAACAATTTTATAACCTGCTTCTGGTTCCAAGAGTGGCTGACATTTTGAGATGAGCTGGAGCCTGTTCATTCTCACATTTGAAAGGTACTTTCTATGTGATGCCCACAGCTCTTTCCATTGTCTGTGATATACTGTAATTCCTGATTACATCCTGGATAGTAGGCAAACGGTTAGTTATAGGCAATAAAAATGGTTCTCACACATGCCAACTCTCGTGAATTAATCGCGAGAAACACAGTTTCTAACTCATTAATCCTGACTCATGATCTTGATAGAATTCTCAATTGTCAGGATTATTTTGTTTCAGCCGTGGCTCCACTGTCAGCCCACCCAGGGTTCCCTGCTGTCAGCCCTGGGAAGCCAGTGTTCTCTTGCCAGCCTGGGAAGTAGGAGAGAGGAACCCACTGCAGTACCACTGCCAGGGCTGGAGACGGGGAAGAACCCTAAGAGGAGCAGGGGTGAGGCTAGGAGGGCTGAACTATGGCCTACGAGCTGCAGGGGGGCTGAAATGAGGAGGGGGCAAGATGGGGGGGACTGTATTTATAGTGGGTTCTTAAAAGATGGGGTGAGTGCTGGGAGGGTGAACTGAGGGTCAATGGGGTAGGGGGACTGAACTGATGGTGGTGGTGGTTATGGGGGCTGGGGGACTGAACTGAGGGGAGGCTGAACTGAGGTGGGTTGGGTAGGGACAGAACTGATGCAGGATTGGGGCACTGGATTAATTGCTGGGCAGGAGAGGGGCAAATGTGAGGGTGAGAGCTCCTGTAGCAGGGGCCAAAATCACCGTATCCAGTACATGTGGGAGAGTGGGCAACACTAATTGTTGCATGCACACACCCTGGGGACGGGCAGGGGGAGTTCAAAAATCCAGAGACTTGACCTAAAAACACAATATATCCTTTTTTTTAAAAAAATCTCATTTTGGGGCCAGTCTCATGATTTTTGAGGGGGTCCGGCTCATTTTTGATCTCTTGAAGTTGGCAATACTGGGTTCGTAAGTTGCTGTTCCTATAGTTTTAAAAACATTTGGGACCTTTCCTTCTTTAGGGACAGCAGGTTCCCAGATCCTGATGTCAGAGATCCTGAAACCAATGAGAGTGGTTCAAAAGCTGTGCTAGAGAGAGAAATGGTTCACAAGTGCAACTTCTGAAAGCCATCTGCATAAGTGGTGAAATTCACGCCATGCAGAGAGTCAGTGCAAAGGCCCTGTACTGCTTAAGTCCCCTTTAAGCCCTCAAAATGAGTGGGACTTAACTGTATGTAGTGCATAGCTCTTGTGCTGGTCCTCCACACAGGGATGAGTTTCACTCGCATAGAGCTATGTGAATGAAACAAAACATGTAAATATAAGATATATAAAATAAAAATTACATTAATTTCAATTCATTAGCCTTTTACAGTTGGTCTGGTTACTTCCACCTTTTCATGTTTCTCTGAATGTATAAATATCGTCCCACTGTATGTTCCATTCTATGCATCCGACGAAGCGGACTATAGTCCACGAAAGCTTATGCTGAAATAAATTTGTTAGTCTCTAAGGTGCCACAAGTATTCCTTTCTTATTTTTTTGCCAACAATATGGTGTAGTTAATGGACAGTGAATGCTCAACCAGTTCTCAGACAAACCATAAGCTAATATTTGTTTTTGTAAATAATTCCTCAAATAATATAACCAAATATGAGCTATATTGGGATGGATGACCTCTTATTTAGGACACGAGCTCGGGTCTCTGGAGACCTGGGTTTAATTCCCTGCTCTGACACGGATTTTCTGTGTGGTTTGGGGAAGTCAAATAAACTCACTGTGCCTCAGGTCCCACATCTAAATAATAATAATAAAAATATATGGAGATATGCCTATCTCATAGAACTGGAAGGACCTTGAAAGGTCATCAAGTCCAGTCCCCTGCCTTCACTAGCAGGACCAAGTACTGTCCCCTGACAGATTTTTGCCCCAGATCCCTAAATGGCCCCCTCAAGGATTGAACTCTCAACCCTGGATTTAGCAGGCCAATACTCAAACCACTGAGCTATCCCTCCCCTGAATCTGTAAAATGGGAGTTAATAGCACTTCCCTACCTCACAGGAATGTTGTGATGGCAACATTACAGACTGAGGTGCTACAGTCCTATCAAAATGGCCATATGAGTACCAAAGTTAGACAGACACATAGATAGAAATGAGCAGTCCCACTAAAATTAATAGGGTTTCTCCTTCACTTGAGTAACATTACAAGGTTAAGTATTTGCAGGATTGACCCCAAAATTATAGAGAATTTATTGGAATGGAAGTGTCTCATCTATTTCACTGGGAAGGTGGCAGCGCTCAGAGAGCAGTGGAGAAATGCATCATTTTGCTGCTGACTTTAGACATGGCACGGATACAATACCCCTGTATGTTATGGTTCTAATACCAAACTGCAATTCCATATCTATTTTACCAATAGTTGAGTTTGTGAGGCAATGATGCTGCATGAGAGCTTGAAATGTAGAAACGGGTGTTCAATGAGGTAAAAAAAATCTATGAAAGCTGTAAATAAAATAACTTAGTTCACTATAATGTTAAAAGTTCATTTTAGTGTGGAATCTGTGCTTGAAATAGTAGGGTGACACTAAATTACATTTTAATACATATTACACTGCTCTACAGCCAAAATGCTTCTGAAATAAATGTAGTCAAACTTTAGTATTTCTGGGTCACTGAGAACGAAAATGATGCTTAAAATTGTTGATTGGCTCTAGTTTTCAAGACATGCTATTGGGTCAGTATATACGACCCTTGACTTGGGAATGGCGGAGGATAAGTGAGTTATAAGGGGAAGGGATCTTAATTTAAATCAGAAATGACTAAAATACATCTTTGACTGGATCTGTGAATATATCTATGACTGGGTTTGGACAGTACTTGCTTTTTAGGCAAAACAATGAATGATGCAATCTGAAGCTGGTATTGCGTCATACATGATATGAATTGCATCATGTTATTCCTAGAAGTCATGGATGATGGAATCATAATGAAGCTTACATCACTCTGCTGAACAAATTGCCCTATATCAGCTCTAGAAATCATACAGTGTCATGCTCTCTTATTTGTCAGTGTTTGATTTTGCAAAGGGACATATTTCTGTTTAGCCAAAGTGAGCAGAGATGCCTCGTACTTGTGTGAACAGTGCAGATAACTTCTGCTGTGTTTGTGGTGAAGTGACTTTTGCATCACAAAAGCGCAGTATAACCACTCTGGTTAAGAAAGCCTATCACCTTTCTTTTGCCTGCAAAATTGGAGATCAGGACAAGAGGTGGGCCCCACACATCTGCTGCAACACTTGTGCAACAAATCTTCGCCAGTGGTTGAATAGGAAAAGGAAATCTATGCCTTTTGCAGTGCCAATGATTTGGAGAGAGCCAACAGATCATACCAGCAGTTGTTACTTCTGCATGGTGCCTCCAGTTGGGAAAGGTGTGTCAAAGAAGAAAAAGTGGACTGTGCATTATCCAAACATTCCATCAGCTATACGCTCAGTACCCCACGGAGAAGGACTGCTGGTTCCTGATGCACCAGAATCATTCTCACTTGAGTCAGACGAGGAAGAGGAAGAGGATGAAACTTCTGGTCCTGAACCATCAATGTCACAGGACCCACATTTTCTCCCATCCTCCTCCTCTGAACCACACCTCATAACACAAGGTGAACTGAATGACCTTGTCAGGGATTTGGAACTACCCAAGAGTAAGGCAGAGCTTTTGGGCTCCAGACTACAGCAGTGGAATCTCCTGGCAGGTGATGTTAAGGTTTCCATGTTCCGTGACCGTCAAAAGGATCTTGTCCCATTCTTCTTCATGGAAGGTGATCTTGTAGCCTGCAACAACATTGATGGTGCGATGGCAGCCCTCAACATCGTTCACGATCCAGATGAGTGGAGACTGTTCATTGATTCATCAAAGACGAGTCTTAAAGCTGTTTTACTGCATAATGGCAATGTTTTGCCATCAATTCCACTTGGTCATGCAGTCAATATGAAGGAAACCTATGACAACATGAAACAATTTTTGAGGTGCATAAACTATGACCAACATCAGTGGCAGCTTTGTGGCGATTTGAAGGTTGTTGCTCTCTTGCTTGGTCTGCAGACTGGATACACAAAGTACTGCTGTTTTCTCTGCGAATGGGATAGTCGTGCAAGAGATTCCCACTACATCAAGAAAGATTGGCCACTCCGACAGTCATTGGAGCCTGGGAGGAAAAGTGTTCAGCATCCACCACTTGTTGAATCAAGGAAGATTTTGTTACCACCCTTACACATCAAGCTGGGTCTGATGAAGAACTTTGTCAAGGCCATTGACAAAACACAAGCAGCTTTCAAGTACCTCCGTGGAAAATTTCCAAGGTTAAGTGAAGCTAAGATAAAGGAAGGTGTCTTTGTTGGTCCTGAGATTCGTGAACTTCTTCGAGATGATGCATTTGACCATGCACTGCGTGGCAAGGAAAAAAAGGCATGGAAAGCCTTCCAGTTAGTGGCAATCAATTTTCTCGGAAACAACAAGGCAGACAACTACAGGTTGTTGGTGGAAAACCTCCTCAAGGCATACAAAAGCCTTGGTTGCAACATGTCACTAAAGATACATTTTTTGCACTCTCACCTAGATTTTTTTCCACCGAACTGCGGAGCAGTGAGCGACGAGCACGGCGAGCGATTTCACCAGGACATTGCAACAATGGAGAAACGCTATCAGGGCAAATGGAGCCCATCAATGCTTGCAGACTATTGCTGGACAGTGACAAGAGATGCTCCATTTAATGAATTCAAGAGACAATCCAAGAAGCGCCAAGTAGACACTGAATAGGACTAAACTATGTACATAATAGTTTTTTGCCTTTTGTTTCATAATACATTTTATTTATATAACCCCTTTGCTGATTTTTAAAGTGTTACATAAACAGGACAGGTGAAATAGTATCATGTAAAGCAACCATAAACACATGAAAAGACCTAGGTTTACAATTTATGATTAAAACTCTACTATCTACACAATATACATAGACATAAAATGTAAAAACTTAAATATCTTAGAAACAGTAGCCAATCAGCTGTTTTAATTGTCATATTTGAATTCAGCACCTCAAAATACATACTAAATAGCACATTTTCTCTCTGAAGCAGACGACTTCTCAAAAATTGTAGACCAGTGTTATTTCTCTGGTATTTTACCGTTACATTTTAATGATAATAAACAATCCCATACTGGGACTTTGTATGGCGCAAGAGTTTGCCTCACAAATCCTGTTACAGGATGGGGCTTTAGTGAAATACACAACTGTCCAAGGTTCCTGGTAAAGCCATTAAATTAGTAGCTAGGAGAAATTGACAAAGGTCATAGTTCAAGTGCCCTTAATGGTACATGGAAACAAAAAAATTCCTTCCTTCCTGGCTGATGATGCTATATTTGTAGGCCAAAATAAGCTTTGCTGTGTGCTACTGATACTAGCCCTCCTCTTTGTAATGTCTCCCTAGTCACCTCTTACTTCCACAGCCTTTTCTATAACAAACCCAGAAAAATTTAGAAAAAACAAAAACCAAACCAAAACAAACAAACCCTCACAACTTTGGTGAGGTAGCAAAAGGAAGTCTCAGACTTTGCTACACAGGTTTTGTTTCATTTTCATTGTTAAAATTGTTTTGTGTGTAGTATCTTTTTGTTTTTGTTTTGCACTAGATAAACCCTAATGGGGGATGGGGTGGCGGGGGGGGGGGGGGAGAGGGGAGAAAATAGCTAATGAAGTCACAACCTATATTGTGAACAGAGAACCTCATCCATCAAACCGTCACCTCAGGTTTCTGTACAGGGTCACAGAGGAACAAAGTAAGCCTGTGTCAGGTTGAAATAGCATTGGTAAGTGTTAGTGTGTGTGAAGCTGGTGGTCTGAAGTCTATTTATTTTGTCTGAAAGGCACAAATGGCATGCTGCTGAGTAAGGGAACAAGCAGGGGGGAAGTGTCCTTATCAATTATTACTAGAAGGCTAACAACCGACATTTAAGATGTGGAATTGTACCATCTGCTTTTCCACATCTTTTGGTTTGTTTTCTGGCAGCTGTTTATTTCTGAGCTTCAGAGAGAGATGGACAGGTAAAGCTTATGTTTCCAGTTAAAACAACAATGTTTTTGAACAAAGCTCTAAAGATTTCTTGACCTATGAAGAATATGCTGAGGATGAGATTTGATTTATATGGCATAACTTCAAGGTACATTATCCGGGAAAACCAAATATTGGCCCTTTTTACATGTAGTTAGAAGTCTTTGTCCAAAGTAAACTTTACATAATAGTTTTTTTCTGCTTGTAGCTATTAAAACCATTTCAGGGAGCCGTACATATTTTAATAACTCACCATTGATTTCAGTGATTCCTAATACATTTTGGATCTTATTTGTTAGGATTTTTTAAACTTCATCTTTATCATCTTTTTTTAAAAAAAAACCTTTAGATTTATTTCCAGGGTCTTTGAGACATAAATAAACAAAAAGTAGACCTATTAGCAGCCTTAGGAAGTCCAGGTAGCTAATTTTTTTTTTAAAGGACTAATTCTTTAATGTACTTGAACTGAGATGTAAACAGGGAACTCCTAGAAGTATCAAGGGGTGTATTTATTTCAGAAATTAGTAGCTAAGATGTTGATGAATGGAGATGCACACTTTTTTATGCCTTGTCAAGAAGCACTCTTTGTATGGCATTTGGTGCCTGATGTCCAAGTGACCATACTGTGTAGGCGAGTTTATTTGGATACCCTCTCTGAGGATTAACATACTGCAATGGTTGAATGCCAGCAGAATCTCTTTTCCCCCCCAACCCCCAGGAGAATGGTTTCTGCTGAAGTCATTTGGTGTGTGCTTTTTCCTGTGTGAGGATTAGGGAATAGGAGAATGGCTTTGTGAGGAGATTCGGAGAGAGGGAGCTGAGGAGAAACTAAACACAGGGTACGAAAGACTTTAGCCTTTCAGAGTTCTTTCAGTCAATTCATTCTGGGAGACCAATTGCATGTGATACAGCAGCTGGGGTTTTGTTTTCTTTTCAGCTATATACTGTAGGAGAAGCTGGTAAGGTTATTTTTTTCCCCTTGTTCTACTGTTCCATGATGCTGTTGTAATTGCTTTATCGAAGTGATTGTTTCAAGAGGAAGGGAAGTTGGTTAATGATGCTGGGGACAGCCTGCATTGTCTCTCCTTTGTACAGCTGCTTAGTTTGCAAAGAGGCACTGTTTACAGTAAAGGGGCCAGTTCCCGTAGAATATCTTTGCTATTTTTTAATCAAAGTTGGTTTAGCCTCTCTTTCTGCAAAGCTGGTAAAACTAAATAAATAAAAGGAACTCAGCTCTTCAGTAATGTTTGAATTTATAGAAAACTAATTTGGGGGGAAAGGCTTTCACCTAAATGCTAAATTTGAGATGTTTGTTCTTCGTTGATGTTACCAGATTTCTCACTTTTCTGGATTAATTACAAACCTCCTGGGTTTTTCATGAGGAACATATATTAGTCTTCTCACATGCTCAACCTAGACAACAGGGGACACTTGCTCTGACAACAAAACAAAAACAAATAAATTTCTCTAAGGAAGGTGAAAATGAGAAATTAAAAAAAAAAAAAAAGGAGCGGGGGGGATGGAGGGGAATCCAAAATGACCAGCTGAATTTTTTTAATTATTTTGGTTTAGTTTAAAAAGAAATTGCAATGAAATCCTCAGCAAGGACATTAATATTAGACACTTATTCTTACCAAAGTGCTTGTGGATAATGTAAGATGTAATTAAATACGAGGCTAAATAGAAAAAATGAGGAATCAAAGTACACAGATTCACATACAGTCTAATTACGCCCCTCTCAAAAAAGACAGTTTTCAGATTCTTATTTGAAAAATATATTAGCTATCCTTTTCCTCTCCCCCGCCCCACACATTATTTTTAGAATAGTGACTTGTGTGTGTCTGCATCTTTTATTTCCTTTCATATCATCGTGGGAAACTTTAGCTTGAATTGCTTGAGGCTACGTGAACACAGCTTGGGGCATACCATGGCTATTCCACAGGCAAGCTATGAAAATCCTTCCTGTGACTCAGATGAATTGCAAAGTCCATAATTACAAACAAAAGTTTCTTTTGTGGTCAGTAAAAATCACAGACAAGGGAACTGGAGAATGATTGACATCAGTTATAGGAGTGATTGACAGAGAACCAGAAACTTGGTCCATGACATAGTATGGTTTTTCAAGCAGTGTTGGTCTTTTTTTTACTGTTATTCATTTCTTTATTCCCAATTCCCCTATTGAGTTCTGAATGCTTTGCTAAAATGTTCCTTTGTAGCTATTATTGTTTATAGCCTATGGATGTCTGTATACAATGATTTACTAATCTGTTGCTGCTGAAACAAAGCTGATAATTGCATCATAATCAGACCTCCTTGAAAGAATGTGTAGATTCTATACATTTTACACACTTAGCTGTTGTTCCAGATACAAATCCCACTCTTATTAAGTAATGAAGTGCCAATGCCCAATCCTGCAAAACCATACTCACAAGGTTAGCTCTTACTCATGGAGCCGGCCCACTCATCTCAATATGGTTACGAGTATGAATAAAGGTTGGAGGATCAGTTTCCTAATTAATTAACTGGATTAGGAAGTGAGCCATTACTATGGTTTTCTTTGTGGCTTTGAAACAGAAACATCTATTAAAATAGACACTGATGGAATCTGTCATGGGGGCCCAACGAATGTCAAGCTCCCTGACTGAATATCAGAGTGTTGTAGACTTTTGACTTCACCATCATAGGGAAATGCTAAAAGATCAAGCACATTTTGCAACTTTACCTTTCTTTAGAATACTGACAATTTTGGCAGCAAAGGAAACATAATTCTTCTATCTTTTTGCATTCTACCACTAGATACTGTGACCCCAGGGTTAGCAGTGTAACTTAGAGCTACTCTCTAGGAGGATAGAAGTTAAATTAGTCTAGTCTTATCACCTACCATTGGAGTCCTTACCCCTGCCAACTCCTATCAATAACTCTCAGTTCTGCCAAATGGTTAGATGAGTTAACTTTTGGCATCAGGCTCTGTTGTCAACAAACTGACACATCAGGTTAGGCTTCTGGCTGTGGTTCTAAAGATGGAAAAGTAGTTTAACTCCAGACTGTAGAGCAATATACACTATATATTATTTTCACACCACTGATTTCAGCGTGACTACTTCTGTGAGTAATGGTTTTCAGTATTGGTACCTCAGTCATGAAGGAACCAATCTAAGTGAGCAGTTACTATGGCTCCTTGGTTCTCTGCTATAGTGCTGTCCAAACTCTGTTTCATTAGTTTTCATTACTCAGCAGCATTCTTTAATGTATGATGGTAAAAATGAGGCTTTGTTGTCAGTTCTTCCCAAATATGCATGGGTCTGCAAAATTCCCATGGAAGAGAAAATGTGATAACATTGACCCAAGTGAACTACATTAGCTGCTATTCCTGTCCATGTTGGAGGTAATGTAACTGCACTGAGTTAGTTGGTCCCAGCAAAAGGAGACATAAAATAATCTGTTTGAGCCTATACTCTGGCTAGTTCATCATCATATCACAATTCAAAAATATCTGTTTTTTTCTATGTACACATTATTGGCAGTTATTGTTTGGAAAGTGGGGGGAGGGAGGTCCAATGATAGGTGAAAGGTAATGTTGTTTTGCCAGTCCTGTTACGTTTATCATCCTGTATATTACGTAGGAATGTGGTTGTGTAATTTAAAGTACTTGCTATGCTTATGATCACAGAGAACATGTGTGAGAGAAGTCCTTGCAGTTCATGGTTTCCAATCCTTCTAAAAATAACCACCAGACTCCCATGTCATCGTATCTCAGGCTAAATATGCTGTAAAAAAGTTATGCTTTCATTATCCAAGACTAGCAGAAACCACATCTGGTCTCTCGTGGGAAGTTGCCATTTTACAAGCACTAATCCACCAGAGGTCCAGTCCAATGGAATAGGGTAAGAATTAGGGAATACAACTCCCAGTTGCTCATGTAACAAAACAAGAGACTTTGAATATTGCTGTAAAGTCAATTCTATCACATTGTAATGTTTTTTTAAAAATTGCATCTGAAAACAGTCAGCAATTACATTAATCATTCTTATCAATTGAAAATTACTATAAATTAGTTCTATCTTTTATTTTGTCATCCATTCAAATGGAGGCTGTATTCTCTAATTAATTATCTATTATCAGAGCTCCATTGTGGCAGCTTCCTATATGATTGTCAGTTATTCTTTTTGGTACTTGACAGATATGGTGCTGGAGCTTTAAAATTGCCAGATGTTCTATACTGTCTTTTTTACAGGAACTCAGTGTAACTTGATGAACATCACCTTGCTGAGTAGGTGATCAGCCATAGGATGGGTGAAATTTAAAGTCTCTGGGACGGTATAACTTATGGTTGAGGTTTTCAGAGCTGATGAGTGGATTTAGCCAAACAACTCACATTAATCTGTATGCATGTTGTGTGACTAAATATCATGCCTAGCCATCTTGGAAAATGTGTATTTGTGTGTGTGTGTGCATGCACACACGCAACTTACACTCCTTTGTAATTAGATGTGGTGAAAATTCTTTATATTAAATTTCTGTGTCCTTTTGGAAGATATCACCATTTCCATTGTAAATGTTCAGGATTTAACAGCTTGACTGTGAACATTCATTGCAGGGTAAAGCTTTGCATAGATAGAACAGACTGGACACTGTCAAGAACTCATATTTGATACAGAATGGAATTATTGAGACATGTGGACTTAATGTAGAAACATAACCTTTATTAAGACCAGGATTGAAATGTTAATGATCTTTTGTCTGACACTTCAGGGAAAGACCACCAATGATTTCCTAGAGGAAAAGAGCTATTAGCTTGAAAACATGTCTTAGTGTGACCGAGCTTTTTACATTATTAACTGTCATCTATGTAGGTACATAAGAACTTTTGAAGTTCTCTCGACTACGTATGAAGAGAAAAATAGAATGGGGTGCTTTTACTTCCATGAAGAAAGTGGATCTCTGAGATACTTCAGTGCTAAGACCAGGAAGCTAAGGGACAGCCTGTCAGTCAGGCCTTGTGTATATTGGGAAAATCTGTAAGAATCTTTCTGTACTGGTGAAGCTTGTCCAGTGCTAGGTATTGTGGCTAGGGTGTAGGCTGAGGCTTTGTGAGTCATATTATGATCAGAAAAAGTGTTAGATGGCATTGTGACATTCCTCATAATACATTCTGGACTGTTGCATAGCTGTGTCTCCTCAGTTCTCCAACCTGGAATGCCTTTTACACTGTTTTACTGATGAGCAGCCACTCCTGGTCAGTTAACTACACAGCCTCCAGCATGCAGCTTGCTCTCAGCTACACAGTATTGAGTGCTACTAGCTAACGACTTATAAATTACACTGAAGAAGAATACCAGCAGATTCTCTAATCCAAAACCTTCTCCCAGAAATGTACATCTTGTATTACCTAACAGCTTGTTGAACAAGGCAAGCTCATATAAAGTCCATCATTCCATCAAAGGAAAATGATGTGCACCAGCTTTGTTATCCCAAATGGAGTTTTCCCGCACACTTTAAATCAAAAACCCTGGTTAGATAAAACCGTGAAACAAGTTTATTAACTACACAAAGAAAAGAGACTTTAAGTGACTACAAGTATTGAGGCATAAAAGTCAAGACTGGTTACAAAAGAAATAAAAAGATAAAATGCAAACTAAAAGCCTACCTTAACAAACTAAGTGCAAAAGGGTTTTCTCACCAAAAACTTACACCAGTCAGTACTAGCTGAAAAGCCTCCCAGCTAGGACCACTCCTCTCCCAGTTCAATGGTGCTTCCTTTGTCTTTTGCGTGTTGTAGCTGCCGTGAGTAGAGATGGAGAGAAAGAGGTGATTTGGAGGTCACTGTCTCTCATTCTCTTCCCTCTTTGCTGATTACTCACAGCTGGGGTGCAGGCGACAAATAGTCTCTTGTGGACATGAGGTTAGAATGAGGCCTGTGATTAAATGTAAGTTTCTCATTCACATCTTGTTGAAAAATGGCTGCTTAAGCCTGTGATAGCTCTGGGTGTTTGCCAAAACTGGTTTGGGCCTGCTTTTCTTAACCTTGGAGCATGTTATAACAATGGTATACAGTAGAATTTTGTAATTTCACATACAATACTGATGCACATATTTTATGAGGACAATAATGTTCAGCAGATTATGATATTTCAAATGATACCTCACAAGTCATACTTTATACAAAATTTATCATAGTCTATAGCATTATATTCACCACTTTTACAAGACTGTCAGAGGCATACTGGTAAAAATGCCTGTATGCTGCGTTCACCAGCTCTCCCACCATCGCTAGCACCTTTGAAGCAGTGCTGTGTACAGAGAAACACAATATTTCCCATTGTAGACATGCCCTAAGAGACTGAATCCTCCAGACTCTAAGGACCAAATCTTGCAAGTATTTAGGCACTTGAATAAAGGCACCCCTGTACATAAGTCTTTGTAGGCTTTCCTGAAAGACTGGATTTGAGTGTTATTTGGCTAAGCCTGTACAAAGTTTTGGACCAGATATGATTTGATACTGTAACATTCTGTTGGGTTTGGGCTTGAGTATTTACTGTGGTCTGCCCAAGGAAACAAGGAAAATGAACTTCTGCTCCCTCCAAGGAGACCCGAAAGGAAGTCACAAGATACTGTACCTGGAGCATGTAGTTCAAGGCATGGGCAAAAGACTATCTGCCTTCAAGAGTTGCTGTCCAGATGCCAGCTATGGTCAGTAAAGATACAAGAAGAAGGCTAAGAAACCACTGGATGAGTCGAAACTAGGGGACCAAAGACTGCATAGGGTTTTAAAAATATTTATAATAAACTTGTTTTGTGGTTAGAAGAGGGAAGTTTTGAAGTCAGTAGTTTTGACAATGTTTAGAAGTAAGTGGTCAATAATTTATAATGTTGATTAGTGCCTGAGGGTGTTTTGGAAAGAAAAATGTAAAAAATAAGTTATTTTGGTCCCTATCATGGTTATTATGTCAACAATGATGTTTTCCTACAGACATTTAGGAGGATTTTTACCACACAGAGCATCGAATAGCAGGATGAACTTTATTTCTTGTGTAAGGTTTAATTTCCATTTTAGTTTTAGGAATAAGATGAATTGGGAAAAAGTTTGATATGGGGAATTCTGTGGTTAGGTGATGTTAATACATATCAAAACCAACCTGTGACAGACTTACTATAGTTTTGAAATTGAATTGTCAAATGATATACCGGTGTAGATGAAAGAAGAATTTGGTCAAGAGTGTCTGATACATTTAAAAACAATGGGTTAAGTTTAGAAAGAAAGTAGAGGCATATATTATTTTGTTTTAATTACTAGAGGAAAGAGTGCAAAAGAAATACTTGTACTAAGTTAGCACTCTGATCTGGTATTACTTTTGCATCCACAATGCCCATTGATTGGTGTCAGTCAACCAATTGTCAAGGTATTTTTACAATTTGGGATCTTACAGAACTCATTTGGGTTTTATGGACATCCAGCTACTAGTGATGGCTTGACGTATCTTCTTGATCTTCAGCTAGCTAAGGGATAGTAATATATAATCTATCTCAGATATTGACCTAGTCATGCTTACCCACCATTTGTCACCTCTAGACATCCATGCTTGCATTAATGTTAGGGAGGCATGCTCAAGGAAAATCTTACAGGAAGTGGCTCATAGAATTCTCTGACTGGCCCTCACCTCTGGAACTCATTCTTACTGCAGGGAATACAAGATACATATCTTTATTTAGCCTGACTCAAGCAGGGATAGAATGCACTTTCTCATATGTTATGCATTTGTGTCTATCATGAGCCTTGATTTGTAGCTCTGCAGCCCAGGGTGTAGTGCTCATGCAGAGGGGTTTGTCTAAATTTAGGAGTGTGTTAATTATTTGTATTTTATAGTAGTGGTTGAGGTTTCCTCCCTACAGTTTGAAGAATTATTTTCAAAATGCTAGAAATGCACCTTGTATTAATTACCCCAAAAAGACATTACCCCCCTAAAATGCTGACTAAAACCAGTTGGAATAGAGTGACTGCCAAGACAACAACTGTAGAATGAGAGAGAGCAAGTGTCAGTGTAGTAGCCGTGTTAGTCTGTGTCAGCAAAAAGAAAATAAGAAAAGAAATACTTGTGGCACCTTAGAGACTAACAAATGTATTTCAGCATAAGCTTTCGTGGACTACAGTCCGCTTCGTCGGATGCATAGAATGGAACATACAGTAGGAGTATATTTATACATTCAGAGAAACATGAAAAGGTGGAAGTAACCATACCAACTGTAAAAGGCTAATTAATTGAAAGGAACTCTTATCAGCAGGGGAAAGAAACTTTTGAAGTGATAATCAACATGGCCCATTATGGACAGACACAAAGGTGTTAAGGGTATTTAGCTAGGGTATTTAGCTAGGATATTAAACTAGGGGAAATAGATTCAATTAACGTAATGAACGTGTGTATACTGGTATATTCTCTCTCTCTCTCTGTCACATCCTCACACACGGTCTCATTCTGCCCTCTTTTACTGTGGTTTTACACTGTTGACATCAGTGGAGCAACTCCTGATTTACAGTGGTATAAATGAGATTTGAATCGGGTCCATTGCGTTCCCTGGTTTCATATTACCATTAGATATAAATATGTCAGGTATGATGATCCTATTCTAGCGCTGAATAGTCATAAAAGGACTGTTATGCCGCCCTCTGATATGTTCAGCAGGAGGACTGAGTCCTCTCTTTCCAAAACATGCAAGGTGGGATATCCAACATTGGCATAACTCAGTTCCATTGGAGTCAAAGGGAGTTTTACCATTGACTTCAGAGGGAGCATTAGGCCACTGTTGAGTACTTTTGAAAATATCACCTGCAGACTTATTTCTGCAGAAATATTAGCATGCATAGGTTGGGTATGGGGAGGAATACGTTCTGTGCATACTAATGCAGTATGTGGAGTACTTACTGCTCTACAGGGTAGCTTGCTTGTCCATTGCAAATACAATGGAAGTTGCCTGCCACTGCTTTGTTTGCCCTGGTTTACCCCTTGTACTTGTTCTCGATTGGTGCTGCTACTCTTGGATTTTCCACTGATTTGAAGTCTATTTGCTGAGCTCTTAAGACTCTTGTGTGTGTAAGTAATATTTTTCCCACCTCACTATTTTTTCGTGGGTGTGCATGCCAAACATTTATTTCCACAATTAAACATTCTAAAATATAAATCCAGTTACTGTTTGTTTTATGTATAGCAGTAATTAGACCTCAGATGGTAGGACAATTGCAGAACAGAGTTTAACAATTTACATGCTAATCCAGCTGAGTTTGATGGAGCATGATTAGCATAGATTCAGTCAACATATTAATTAGCTACCATCCCAGTATGCTGCAGTGGTGACTATCACTCTGAGAATTTGTCCAGAGCAAATGAAGGTTCCTTAAAAGCCGATTCTCAGTGTTGTTGTTAAAGCTAAGACCTTAATAATTGGTTTAATAAGTGAAGTTAGTTAAAAACCACTCAACCTCACATAGAGTACCTGGGGCAGCACAGTATCTTTATTAGGAGACACCTGGTCTCTCACTCATATCTGAGGATAGAGCTCAGCCTGATGGTAAATTGAACCAGGTAATTAAATAATAGATGCATCAAAATGAAATTCAGCAAAAGGATATGATAGATCTTCTGACTTAGAACAAATGGTGAGAAAATAAATCTCACCAAGTGACATGCTCTCTAACCCTTGTTGGGTTTTTTAAAAGGTTTTGGGATGGTTTTATCTAATTAATTAATTCCACATTCCTACAGCCACAGGAATCTCTCCACAGGAGACTGTAAGAAATCAGGACGAGCACAATTTGAGTCTGCCTTTGTATTTGAGTACTCTGCTGAGCTAGACTTCACCTGGGCTATTAATATCTACCATGATATTTTGTGAATAGAAACACTGGTTTGAGGTTTTTGTTTCATCTATTGTTAATTTTTGGGGTAATTTTAGGAATGAAGATTGAGTTTTATATACATAATTATATGTATATTTACATACGTATTTTTAAAAGTCCCTGAATTAGACATTTTCAAAGCCCATGCTTCTGAAGATGAGCTCTGAGTGAAAATAGATGTTTAGTAATTTTCCCTGCTTCAACTCCTTGCTGAATATTTTTTCACACTGTAAAATGTGTGTAAATCTGGGGAAGGATTCTGTGTATATTAAAAAAGCAAAAGCCCAAATCAGAAATATCTGTTTTCTCTGGGTGAAGGGAGGAAGTTATATTTTAATTTTAAAACCAGGAGCTACTTATATGACATCATATATTGATGTTACTCCAACATTACAAAGCAAAATGTTAGGGGAAGGTAAATATGTTCAGTCTGTGCAGCTTCCACTTCTTCTTGCCTTCATGGCTGTGGGTGGAAGAACAGCTGGAGGTGACAAAAAGAAAACATCTGTTCTGTTCCATATTTGTCATTTGGAACTGACATTTTAGGTTAGAACTCAGAGCAATCTGTGACCTTACACTTCTCACTTCCCTCAGGAACATCATAATGACTATCTGTTTGGGTTCTAAGGCGGGAGGTTTAAAGCCACTCTTTGTATCAGTCAGTCAACACAGGGAATGCTATTTGCATAATCTATTCAAATACTACTCTGGCCTTCCAGCCAGGGGACTGACACTGCCAACTCAGACAAAAAGGGGATGTTTTATTTGGGAGATGAATCAGAAAATAAAGGAAGAGGTTTCTTATGTCTCCATCTAGACCTCCTTCTATCTAGAAATGTCTAGAAGTTATAAATTATATTACCTGCCAGTGCAGATCATAGAAATTATTGATGAAAATGACCCATGAAGTCTCCTCAATCTGTTCCTCTGCAATGCAGTATTATCCTTCACTTCTTTTCAGCTTCTTTGTCCTGACCTGCACTGTATTGTTTCTTACATGCTTCACTAATGGACTATCCTCCACTCCTCTTGGGAAACTGTGACAAGTCTAATAGAGCTCATTGTCAAGAATTTTTTTAATTTATATTTAACCTATAATTTCCTTTGTTTGACTCAGTCTTACTTCTCCTTGTCACTATTCCTCCAATTTTAAACAACTCTTTTCCTCAGCAGATGAACCACTACTAAGAAGTGTTCTGAATGCAGTGATAAAATCAATTTTACTTTATTTGTGAATACATTATCAATGTCAATCATCAATTGATTGAGAATCACAGGGATTTAAAGAAACCAATAAAAGAAATAGCATTCATTTATAGACTTTTTATAGGGAAAGATAACATTTTAAAATCTGTTAAGTCCCATGGACTTTTAGGATAAGAGGATTTTAAGGGTATGGGTGCATAATTCCCTTAAGTGCCTTTAAGGCAATTTTCAGCAATAGGTTTCAAATAAACAAGAACTGGCTGATCTCAAGACAAAAGGAAAAAGTAATTAACATATGTATTCAATATACAGTGGTCACCATTTAAAAAAAATCAGCATTATCGACAATTGCTATACTGCTGTATCTGAGTTACTACCATTATTTCTTAGTCTAAGTATAGGGAAATGCTTAGATGCACTCTATTCTAATGTAAGCATGTGTAGTATTACTGGGGATCTAGGTGCCACAGATACCACACTGTTAGTGAAAATGTGTATTAAAGTGGGTAAAGATATGAAACTCTTAAAATACTTGTATCATATGCAGACCACCACACAGCTACATAGTTTGGACACACTTAAGCAGTTTCTTCTGGTTCCGGAGGTATTCTGTGGTCTTGATGGTATTCTGTGTTTTAAGTATAGGGACTATCTCTGGAAACCTTTACTATCTCTAAATCCAGAAGGAACTTTTGAATTGGGCACTCTGTACATTGCAACACTTTATCCAAACTGGAATTCTGTCCTACCCCCTCTGAAGTCACCTTTGTCACCTCTACTTACTCTTTCTAGTGTTTTTATTAGACAACCCCATTATTATTATTCAGCCTTTCCACTCAAGTTACTGCATTTCTCTCCATCTGATATGAGACTTGAATCATCATTTTTCATGTCCAGCTAATGACAATTTCAATTATTATTACTAAAGCACATTGCTGACAGATTGCTTTAAAGTTAACATAACACTGAGTGACTCTCAACAAATTGCCAAACTTTTGTAATAGTACAAGCACTTGAAGTAGTAAATTTCAATTATGTAACATGTTAACAGCAAGAAATATGTACTTTTATAAGCTAATTTCCGATACACAAATCTAATTTCCGGTGATCTATTTTCCTCAGTTTTAGAGCAGTGTTTTTTCCGAGGGTTTTGACTCTTGGAGATTAATGCAACCAACAAAAGGAACAAGCCAAAACAGGGATCTTAGAAGCCTAAGAGCAGTTTCTTCCCAAGATGTAGAAATGTCATGTGTCAAAATGAATGAACAACATTGTGTTGAATAATTGGAGATTACCCAGGGCCAAATGGCTTTAGGTTCTGGTCATTTACATGACATTAGTATAATGTGCTCCTGTAAAGACATTTCACCAGCAGCAGACTTACATTACACTGTTCCAGATGATTAGTGCACTATCATAAACAAAATCTCCTTATTAATATGTAAGATATTCCAGTTGTCATCGTTGTTGTTGTTTCATATCATCCAGATTTCTGTAAATTTTCTTCCCCATCTTTTCCTCTCTAAATATATCTTTTTGAGGGGAGGGGGCGGGAGGAGGAGTCGGGGGAGAATAAACATGCAAATTATAGTTTACTTAGTTGGAAAAAAGCAAACACACGGGAGAGCTGAATTATATACCAAATGTGGGAATTCCAGCCACAGAATTTGCATTAGCTTCAATGGGAATTTTTTACTTTTATTTTTAAATGTATATTGTCCCCATCATCATAGCTGTTTTAAATTCTGTAAATTTACCCTATCAGACAACTACAAGCATTGCCAACAACTGATAAAAAAGAAACACATTTGTGTCTCTCCCAGGGGTCATTGAAAAATAATTCTCCCAGCTGATCACAATCCTCGTTAGGGAAAAACATATTTTAAAAGTTATTTTGCATTGTTTTCTAAAAGCCATTAAACTGGTAAATCACAGTAGAAAGTCATCTCTAGAGCTGAGAGTCCTTGGGTAATAATGCTAATTAATTAGCGCTTCCCTACTGCTTTTCAAATATTAACTAGTCCACATGATGTACCCCCACTTTACCCAGGGGGAAATGGAAGGCAGAGGAGTTCAATGATTTGCTCAAGGACCACAGAGGGTTTCATTTACAGAACCAGGATCAGAACTCGGGAGTGATGTGCTCCTAGTGCAATGATTAGATCACTACACTTTTGAAGATAAATCTCTTTCCCCTTACCAAAAATGCTTTCTGGATCCTATCTTTGAGATACACTGGGAGAGAAGATCTGGGTTTAGTGAAAAGAAGGCACAGACATTTGAACTGCATCATGGGTGATCAGCAAGACTTCTATTAAGTTGGGTGTATGTAAAAATTATTCACCCTATAGAGAAAATGGAAAGATAGGCTCTTTTCTCTGTATGTTAGTTGTATTCTAATCATGTGTCTTATTCTTAACACTCTGCTATATGTTATGTATGTGTGATAGTCAACTTCTAGAGATCTGGGAATTGAAATAATGTTATTAAAGTATTGTTGAATTGGGAAAGGGAAAAAAAATCAAGAGTTCTATGAGTTGTAAAAGAACAGACCAGGAAAAAGCCCACCAGCTGTGCGATACTGTTCAGTGTGAAAAATGTGCTATTAATTCTCTCTCTTTTCTGTAGGAGATCATTAGAGGGTTTTATAGTCTTTCCACATCAGTACAAAAGACATTCTGTAGCGTGGTGTGTGTCTATGAATTTGGAAGATATGCACTCCAAAGGGGATACTGCTGTTTGTTTTATCCTATTATTGTTCTGCATTTATTTCTGCAGAATATCTAGACTGTCTTATAGCTGGAACTGCCTGTGGTGATAAATTGGATCCTGAATCTTTGCACCTGATGCCATGCAAAGCTATAAATTAGTTATGGGCTAGCAAGATGGAATCCTAAATGTTTCCATTTCTCATAGAGCAGCTGACCCTGGAGGTCACCAACCAATGAATGGGAAAAAAACTGGACTTGTTAGTAAGAATACACTTAATTATTTACACACATGTGAGCATTTGAGCATCTTTTGAATTAGAAGGCATTGCTCTGCTTCTTTTATTTTTGCCCTCAAAACTATATAGTTGGCAAAAATGGGATTCAGTGTTTGGCTCATTTAAAACCAGAAAATATATACAAAACCAGTTATAGGGTAAAAGTGGGGGATTTGTGTTAGGAATTTTTGGTGAACAATGTAAATGTTTTTAAAGAATCTAAGATTAGACTATTTTATGTCAAAGCTACAGCATCGAAGACTGGGCAGTGGTTACTTAACTATATATATGATCGCTTAATATCCCTATACATTCAAAATCCATTTAAGATTAATAAATATAGTGAATGCTAAACACAAAGAACAGGGGGAAAACCCCCTCCCAGTACAATTCCCATTGGGAAATCTTCAGTGAAGTTCAGCCAGGTGGGGTTTCCGCTTGTTTTTCTCATTTACTCTGCCATGCTCTGTTCATCACAACACCAGGGTCACTTTTCATCCATGAAAGCTCCTTGCTAAAGTAATATATGGGTTTTGTAAATAAAGCCTTGCATCACTGAGGAAAAAATATAGATCACTAAGTATTCCAATATATTTAATTTGTTTTAAAGTCTGAAAAGTTTGTTCCTGTAGTGGAATATTTTAAGGCACTCTTGGTAGGGAAAATTTTCTTTTTAATGGCATGTAACCTTTACAGGCCCTTCATGGCTATAGAACTGTTGTTTTGAACACGAAGGGGTTTAGAACTGTTGCAGCATGATACAGGAATTTTAGTAAGATTGCTTCGAGGTGAAAGCTTTTTTTTCCAATATATGAGCAGTTCTAAAACATCAAGGTCCATGTTCTGCTCTCAGATACATGCCCAAGAGACCCGATGGCTACAGTGAGAGCTGCACATGCACATCTAAGGGGCAGTATTTGGCTCTGAATGTTAACGAGGCTTGGGTAGAATAGGCTTTGGTTTTGTATAGCTCCTTTCATACTTGGTACAGCTCAAAGCTACTTACAAAGAAATAAATGAGATACTAGCAGTGTGATGACTGCAGAGGGAAATGGAGCAGCCAATAGATACTCAGTAGTAGCTCTCTCGCTCTCTGGGAAAGTAGAGCCTGGTTTATATTGAGAAAAGCAATACTGGCTAGTAACACTGGGGTTAGCCCGTTTTTTTTTTCCTGAACATGCCAATGGATCTTTAATAGTATCCAGGACATCCACCAGAGAATTTCAGAAGGCTTTAATGTCTCAAAACTATGGACTTTCCCCCCTTCTCCTTATAGTGTTGCTCTAAGCCCTGCAGCAACTTGCAAGCATCGGGTGTGAAATGCAAAATGCCTTCTCCAGCTCAGTGCTCCAGTATCAAAGATGCTAGTCTAGACTTACTTTTAAAATGATATACAGGAACAGGAGCACTGGAACAATGTTTATGGGGACGGGGGACCGGGGGGGGGAGGGGATGCTGAGAGCCATTGAACCAAACAGTAAACCCTGGATATGATGGAATCCATTTCAAGCCAATGGTGCGGCAACACCGTGAGCACCCCTAGTTTCAGCACCTATGTACAGGAAATGTATTTACTTCGCATGCATGTTCTTACAGCAGGCTGTGTGCAGTCATTCTAAGCAATGACCAAAAACAGCTAGGCACCAAGTTAAGCCAAGTTTTCTGATAGCTAGCTTAGGCCCCAATCCTGCAATGAGCTCTGTGCAGGTGTAGGGCTCTTGCACTTGCATGGAGCTCATTGCAAGCTCAGGCCATTAGATGCAACACCGCAAGTGTTGATATGCTATGCTGTTCCCACACAAATAATCGTCTGCTTCAGAGAAGGAGCCTTTGGATTCATGGGAAATGCCTGAATACCGTCTACAGGCTGATGTTCCTGACACTACCACTTGAACAGCCTTAAAAGCTGCTGACCTTTCAATCTTTGAGTCTAGTGCCAAAGAAGGAAGTTGCATATGCATTTGATTTTTCCCCTCAAAAATTCTTCTGTTCATAAGCACTGTTCCAGTGGCTGCATAGTTTTTACAACTTGGAATATTTTAAATACATAGCACTGGCACACATCACAGGGTGGTTTGGATGACTATAGTGTGAGAGCACTTCTGGAATGACGTATTCCATAGTTACACCATATAAAGGATCTGGGCATCTTATATGTCACTGAGCAACAAGAAAGGCAGACTCCATTCTTCGGCTATGCCAGGAACTACGGTACTTGGTTTTGTAGACAGGGAGGAACATCTTTTGGGATGCAAGTGGGCAAATTTGTGAAAGGTGATCTGTGGTCATGATAGTAATAAAAATGGATATATGTACTATTCATGCTCTTTTATACATAATCTTTCAAATCTGGCAAGCCTTCAGTAGTTACTTAGTCACACTACCCTCCCTTCTTTGATACCTATATCCATAAAAAGACACAATAAAATAGAGAACAGCATCTTTAACATTTTCCGCCTAATGCTCTCTTTAAAATTGGTATAAACAATGCTGGCTTTGGAACCCCAGCTGGTTTTAAATTGTTTAATAGCTTGCCAGCAGCACACCAACCTTGACTCTGTAGTCTGTGGGACAAATGCTGCTTGCCTAACTCACGTAAGTAGTCTATTAACCTGTGGCCCTGGGCATCAGATGTTGCCATGGTAAATTTTAGAAAAGATGATATCTAAGCATTTAAAGGTCTTCAGGACTCAGTTATACTCAGAGAAACATCTATTTTTCTTTTTTAAATTGAGCCATGTGTCTTTGAAGTGTGGTTTCTCTTAGAATCACGGTGACAGATTTTGCATTATGGTGCAATCTACCACAAGGGCTAAGAACCTACCTGATTCCTAAACGCTCTTATGAGGCACAGCCTTGGGTGCAGGGGCAGAAAATTCATTGTTTGAAGTAATGGTGGGCATTGTTCTCTGTGTCTTATCCACAGAGGGGGTGAGCCTGTTACAGCTCTCAGCAACAGAGATTGGCTCTTTAATTCAAGCTGTAGATGCTTTCAATCCCCGGTGTGTTAGCAATGATCATACATGGAGGCATTGACCAGCTTTCTTGTCTCTAGGGTTACCAGACAGCAAATGTGAAAAATCGGGATGGGGGTGGGGGGTAATAGGACCCTATATAAGAAAAAGACCCAAAAATCAGGACTGTCCATATCAGGACCGGTGCTATAACTAGGCGACCCTAGGTGGTCGCCTAGGGCGCCAGGATTTGGGGGGCAGCAGGCGGCTGCCTCCTGCCTCCCGGCTCCATGCTCAGCCACTGAGCGTGGAGCCGGGAGGCAGCCGCAGCGAGCCGCCACCCTGTTTCCCGGCTCCACGCTCAGCTCCCGTGGCCCGCGGGCGGGGGGGTGCTGAGCTCCCATGGCCCGCGGGGGAGAAGGGGCTGAGCTTTCATGGCCCACGGGTGGGGGGGTGGGGGGAGGGATGGGGGCTGAACTCCCAGGGGCAGGGGAGCTGGCTGGGGGGGGCGGTGTTGCGGAGGGGGGGGGGGCGGCACAGGGCTGGTGCAAGGAAGTTTCGCACCCTAGGCCCCTATAAAATCGGGACATCTGGTCACCCTACTTGTCTCCTACATCCACAGCATTGCCAGATCCACACATTCAAAATCCCTGTGCCAGGTCCAGCAGCACACTCCCTACAAGGTGATATATTCTTGTTTATGATCCTTTCTAAGGACTGTTTTACAATACCTAATTACTATGTGAGTTCTGTTACTAATTGTTTTTGTTCTGCACAGTATAAAGCAAAAGGCCAAAACACATTTCTTTAGGTCTGGAAAGCCAAGACGTTGTTTTTCCACCAGAAATGGAAGGCGTTAAACTTTCACAGGAAAATGTCACCAAGTGGGAGAAAGTGAAAGTGTAAAAGCATGAAACTGCAAAAGCAAACTTAACTAGCTTGCTAATACAAAAGGAAAAGGACAGTACTGAGAGTACGTATCTTTTGTGCAAAGCTGAAAGTAAACCAGCATTTCTAACATGATTTGGGGGTCACTACTTAAGAAACACACACATCAGAAAATATGGATTTTTGCAGCTAGAAATCAAGTTTGCTGCTGCTATGGCTGCCCGATATCATCAAAGACATCCTAGTGGGAGAAGAGAGAATGGTGCCGAGTTGTAAATCGAGACTGCCTATAGACATTGATTTGAAGTCAGCCCAGAAACAGGAAAAGGAAATACATTTCTTCCCTCAACCCAGCCATAAGAACAGCTATAGGCCAGTTCTGTTTTCTCTACATTGCCATTTACTTAGGCTCGGTGTCTCAGGGCTGCTCTAATTGCTACTGGGGTTGGGCTGGCACAGAATCAGAGAGCTTGTAACTTAGAAGAACTTGGATTCAGGGGAAAACTGAGCATCCTTTTTTTGTCGAGATTTTAAGTTGTTTGGGACATAAACCATATGTGCCGACTCCGTGAATACTTCAGGGCAGTTAGATAGATTTTTTTAATGAAATAATTGTTACCTGACACTTTTTTGCCTAGGAAATAATAAGTTTAGGCCTATTTCTCCACTGTCTTGCACCTTGGCTACAGGCTGCAAAGTCTGGCATCCATCCCTAGTATTTCTTTTTCTTCTCATCCTAAGTAAACTATCAGCATCCCCAGCCCAAGAGCTTTCATGTGGATAAACTGCCAGATTTCCACTCGAGAAATACAGCTTCACTGCAAACACACCTTTGTTTGCAGTGACAAGTATTTATGGGTGTATTGCACCATCCCTCAGCTATGCTTGTTTTCTCCACTTATATCAAAGAGCATGTAAGCAGTGAAAAGAAGCAGGACAAAGTGAACCCAAGTATCCATGAAGTAGAGAGCTGGCAAGGACCAGCTACCAGGCCTGATAGTGTCTCTTTGAACTACGTGCCTGTGATATTATAGGTCCTGATTCAACTATCATTGATATCAGCTGCAAAACTCCAGGAGCAGCTCTTGTAAGAGCAACTAAAATCTGGCGCTGTGTGTGTGTGTGTGTGTGTGTGTGTACACATGTGTGCGAGAGAGATTCCTCAAATTCAGAGTATACTTTATTCCTAAACATTTCAAGAAACTATTTGGCCTTTGACATTAATGACATGACATAAAATGTGTTAATAATAGCTTAATAGTTAATCTTTGCAAGGAAAATAAGCGCATCTCTCAATACTTGCCATACTCCTAGATCAAATGCATCCCTATGGACTATTAATGCCAGATGAAATCTGAAGATGTAATAAAACATGAGTTGAATAAAACGTGTTCTCCTTTGTTACTCGGTTCTTTCAAGGCTAAGAAGTAACAGAACACAGGGTATCAACTGGTTATTTCTCAGTAGCCCTGTTCCTGCACATTGTAACTGCAGGACTGGGCACTTCTGTTGTGCCATCCTTTTCACAAGTGTCAGCACCCTGCTGAAGCTCTGCTGAATTATTATGGCAAGTGTGGCTCATTAACTTCACCCTAGAAATAAGGGAAGTCTGACTGGTTGCCTAGGAAGAAGCTAGTGAGTTCAGTTGAGAGCTGTGCGAATAACTGATTTTTCAGTTTGCCAGCTGAATCACAAAATCACAACAAAATTAGAATTTTCTGGCAAAAAGTCAAAAAAATAAGTTTTGGGTGGAATGAAATGTTTCATTTCATTTTCAAGATTTTTAATCTTTTATTAGTAACATTGAAACAAATCTTGAAACAAAGTCATTTTGCATTCCAAACTAAAAACATTTCATTTCAAAAATGTCAACATGAAGTGTTCTGATTTTTTTCCAGATTTTTTGGGTGGGGGGAGTTGAATGAAACAATTCGGTGAATTCAACACATATTCATGAAATGTTTGAGTCAATCTAAATCTGCATTTTATAGTGAAACAAAGTTTTGACCAAAAAATGTCACCCGCCTACAGTTAAGATATAGGAAGTCCCGGAAGAAAATATTATGAATAGCTAAGGTCAAGGAGGAAGCTTAGGCTGAAGTTTATGTTGTGGTGGTTGTGTTTTTAGTTACTAATAAAATCAGACTTCAGGAGGAGAATGAGCTTGGGCACTAACTCAAGGTCCACATGTGTTTCTGGGAACAGGGTAAAGATTCAGCTTGTTCACACACATGAACAATATGAGCCAGACTATTCATAAAGGGATAGGAATGGGATTTCTGGTTGCAATCCCCTTTCACCAGTAGCCATTGTTCATACATCTAAGGAGAAACGGACAGTAGAAATTGAGAGAGCTCAAACTGGGATCATGATCTATTTCATTATGGACTTATTTGCCTTTCGAAAGAGTGTTGGGGTACATAATAATTATGATAATTGCCGTGTCTTCACCGAGTAGCTATAGAAGGTAGCTGCCAACGCATTGAGCTGTGCTCTTCTTTTTCGTGTCAGAACACGCTGACGTGCTTTCTAAGTTTCACTTTGTTTGACTTAAAGTTTGCTGGTTGCCATGACTGGATGCCTCTTATTAAAACAAAAAGAAAATCATGATCTGACACAAAGTAGAAAAATATTAAAATGCACAAAACGATTGGACATCTACAACTTAAACCCTCCCAATTCAAGTATATCTGAGGCTGATACTGTGTTGTTCTTACCCCCTTTTATGCTGACTATCAGGATATCCTGTTGCTATAGGCTAATGTGGAATGCACAAGTGCTTTTACTGGTCAGAGTTCAAGGGTTTCATCATATTTTTGCAGCCAGAAAGCTGGTCCCAAGCACAATTCCTTTATCCCAAGGGGCCAAATTTTTATGCTGTGAAAAACTTACCACAAATCTGAAGCATGCAAAGTCTTGCAGGCTCTTAAACTTGTAACTACAGAAAAATTATAGGGTAGAGACTTCAAGGTGATAGTACGGTTGGAGTATGTTGTGTAATATAAAGTATTCCCAGTGGGCATTGGTGGGGTAATAATTCCAACATACTTAAAAAAATTACCATTTTAAACTGTTGTCTTTGTTTTCTCATACACATAAGTTCCTTTAGCTTATGAAGACATATTTAGAAACTGAGATTCCAAGTTGTTTTTCACTAAAATAAAATGGGATTATTTTCAAGAATTTATAGAGCTGTCTGTATTATTTGTTCCTTTTTTAAGTGATTGTGCTTACTTCTCAAGTTTAAGAAACCAGAAGCAATTGAAAATAAAGACCTTTATTTTTCTTCTGAGTAGCTGAAATATCACTATGATATCTAGGTGTGCATGAAACTGACCTCAAGCCTGGATTGAAAGGAATCTCAAAATCTTTGCAATTCATTTCTGGGCCATCCTTCGCAAAGTCTGCGATTCATTTTTGATTATGCAAACGTATGTGTTGTTTGGGCAGCAGGGATGAAGGGTGCTGGGGATTCTTGTGATGTTTATTATTGGCCACCAGAGGCTGCTCAGAGTCCACCATACTCATTTAACTGAGGATTATAGTCCTAGTGGTAAAAAGAACAAAACAGTTCTTGCTCTGCCATCTCTTTGAACTGGTTTCTCCTATAAAACTAATACGTTCCTTTGAGGTCTGGTCTTTGTAGCAATTAATTAATTACCTCAATAAAGAACCATAGAACAACAACAATTGCAGACTAACTAATGACAGTCCCATCCTTTATCCCTTTGTTTTTCCTCTGGCTTCTTACTTTTTCTTTGCAAAATGCTAAGGATTTTTTTCTGCAATCTCCCAATTAATTTCACTCATTTTCCTTATTTTTGTGAAGTTAACATTTAAAAAAACCTTTAATTATTTAATTGTTACATTTACAAATTTTTGTTCTTTTCTTTTTTGCACTTTCTACATTTCCCCTTCTTCTGTCTACATTTTTTCATAGCCATCTCCACTTACACGTTTCCTCCAAAAACTTTTATTTCATTACTTTACAATTCACTTTTTTCAAATCTTTGAATAAGTGACTAAAAACTGAAGCTGGTAACATGATTAATGGTATAATAACCAAACAGTGCACTGCCAAATGGAAGATATGTCATAGGTTTGGAAGTGCATTCTTCACCAAGGGCTTCTGTTGCTTAGCATTACAATTGCCGATTTCACTAGCACTATCAAAACACACTTGAAGACCAAACATGTCTAATTTACCACTGCTAAATACATCACAAAAATGATTCTCTGGATGCTTATTATTGTATGTACAGATCTCCTTAATATATATATGTATACCATATGTGCTTACTGTTGTTGCAGTGTGAATTTAGGGTTTTATGAAGTGATAAGCCACATATTAATAGTTTTAACAGAAGGCACACTAGTTGTTAACATGGTAACACCTTGCCAGAACAATGTTATATCCATTTTTGATGCTAGAAATAGGCTAGATGCTGGGCTTTAAAATATGTAATGTGAGTGCATATTTTAGGGTGACCAGATGTCTCGATTTTATAGGGACAGTCCCGATTTTGGGGTCTTTTTCTTATATAGGCTCCTATTACCCCCCACCCCCTGTCCCGATTTTTCACATTTGCTGTCTGGTCACCCTAGCATATTTAACACTCGTATCTGGTCAATATATTATCTTCCTCAGTCTCTTGGGCTATTGCTAGTAGTGCTATAAAACTGTGCAGCCCTAGACTAAATATTAATCCATTTCCCAGTAATTTGGGGAAAAAATATGCAAATATGGACTTTAGCACTGCAAACACTTTAGCACGTGCCTAACTTTACTCATATGCATAGTCCCATGGATTTGAATGGGCCTACTCACATGAGTAAAATTACCAAGTATTTGAGTGTTTGCAAGATGGGCCCATAGCTTAAAGGAATAATTTTCTTTGTTATTGTAAGGATTATTAGATTATGGGTGAAATCCTGGTCCTATTCATATCAATGAGAGTTGTGCCATTGATTTTAACAGGGCCAGGATTTCACTCATAACTTATTAAAGTAATTTCACAATTTGAAAATATATTTCTCATATTCCTAACATACCCAACAAGCTCTAATCTTTTATCTGTAACTTGATAAATTTTAGGGATTAGGCAGTGAATGGCCAAAGCAGTTTACATGGTTCCAAAACATTATGATATTTAGATCATCAGAAAAACAGGGGAGGTTCTCATGTCTTCACTTTTCAGATTTTTTTAATAAACCAGATAAAATGCAAAATTAGCATGAAATCAGCATTTTCAAACTTCTGTTTAGTAGCATTGTTAAGAAGATTGACAAGGATAAAATTCAGGTTAAATTGCCAAATATCTTGTCTTTCCAGTAACTCCTTTAAACTTGCCATTCCTAGGAGGGAATGCATGAAAGCATTTACCCGTGAGTAATACCTTATTAAACTGTCATGATTTAATGTGACACATTTTTATTTCAATTTGCATGCCTGACAATAAACTTCCTAAATATCAACTTCAGGACCATTGGCAAAAAAAAAGTAACCCAACTGAAATAAATGTTGGATTAGCAATGTGGGACAACCACAATGCCCCATGTGAATATAGGACAAAGGGCTTAAGCCATTAAAAACTATATGGTCCATTGCCATGCTAATGTTGAGTTCTTTGTGCAGAATGGGCTTGTTGCCTTGTAAACACATTTCCATGATTCATTAAATCCTGTGGAATAACCCCCACCCCCCAACAATTCCAGTACAATGGAGCAGTCATTTTTAGATTTAATTATGAACAGGCAACACAATGAGCTGTCTAACTTGCCCACTTTTGCTTTGATTAACAGTATAAACATTTTAGAAATCCATTACTTTTTTAAAAAAGGAAGAGGGGGGTGGGGGAAAGTCTTGAAAAAATAATAAGGGTGCAATAAATGAATGCCATTCAGGGCACTAATATTTCATTCATCAAGTTGCACTGGTTTTGCACACCTATTTAGTATTCAGTTTAATAGAATATAGTAACCATAGTAACTAATGTATAAAGGGATATGCAATTGCTTCAGACTCTGCGACGTCGTCTTAATGAAACGTGCACCAAATGCCATGTTAATATCTAAAACAATTTTGTTGATACTATCAATTGTAGTTTTTTCCAAGGAGAGATTATGTATAAAATCCTCAATAATCCTGACCTTGCATTATATTTTTTGCCTTTTAATTCAAACATTGGCTTCCCCTTGTCCATTTACTTGTCTTATGTATTCCTGGAGTAACCAGTGAGAGTGTGGGTGTAGTCTGCAGAGGGCATTTCTGCCATTTTAGACTCTGCATGGCAGCAACCTCCCTTTCCTTTGCAGCTTCAAAGATGCACTGGGGTGAGGATCTACTCTTGTGGTGTTTAGAAAATGGGCATGACAGCCATGTTCTCTTGCTGTGTCATTCTGAAACCTGACAGGGGCTCCAACCAGTAGCTGCCTGCTCCTGCAAGCCACTCCCTGCTCATCCCACAAGACAATACTTCAGCCCCTTCCACTGCAGCCTGCTCCTTTTCCACTAGTTTAGGAACTGCACAATGGGTGGATGGGTCACGTGGAGCTCCCAAGCTGGACAGGAGCCCTTGAGCAAATGCTAAGCAGCCATGTTTGAAATAATTTCTTCTAAGGTTTTCATCCAAATATGAGTTTCCTTCTTTTTTTTCTTGTAACTGAATGTGAGATGCAACAGTTTTACGTTTTCACTAGGGCTACATATTTAGAACTAGGTCTATAAAATCAGTGGTTTGATTCTAAATGGTTTCATAATCAGTGGACATGGCTGCACAATTCAGTGCAACTCTGCTGCATACATTGAGAGATCTTGGTGCATAGTTTAGGACTATGCCACACAGTACAAAGCTCCCGGACCTTAATTCCATAAAGTAGACATCTCATTGCCCACAATTCAATGGGAGATTTGGTTGCGCAAGGTACGCAGGACCAGGGCCAGTAGGATTATTGGTTTATGCCAGCTGAGTGGGTGGAAAGGGGGCTTTATATAAATGAGAATTAGGCCCAAACAATTTAGTTATAGTTATGGAGAGAGAGATGGCATACAGGGCATATGCTAAACTATCCCCATGGTGAAACATAATGTAGCAGGTATTTCTGTGCTTCTCTTTTACTGCTGTTGGTGAATAGTGATTGTCCCTGACGGGAGTGCAGTGTAGGCAGGAATTTGAACATCTGGGTGTTCCAGCAAAGAAACACAAGCAGTCATGAAGGGTGTTACACACCTGTCAGTTTCTGTGATTTGGATACTGAAATGTCAGAAGCTGATGGAATAAACTGGGAGGAAAAGAGAAGCATAAATGAAAGCACACCTATATAGCCTTTGTTTCTGTGCTTGCCTTCATATTTCACAAGCACTACCTGTATCAGCCTTTACAATTTTAACTTACTGGAATGGCACAAAAGTAATGGCACTTTACATAAAAATATCATAGTTTCACAAATCAATAGTTCACTCTTTTTATGGGTGTGGCTTATAAAATGAAAAAGAAAACAGTCAGAAAATCTGAATGTAAAACAGCATTGCCAGAAACCTAGGGAAGTACATTATCTTTGTAGCCATTGTCTTTTATTACCAGCAGCATTTAGCAAAAAAGAGAAGCCTACGGAGGAAACACATCTGGAAATGTGTCCTAAATAAAGTAAAAATTCTTTTGGGAAGTGGTAAGCCTATACTATATGTCTGTAATTAAAAGAAATGAGCTATGGTGGCTCATAAAAAACCATCTGAAAACAGTTTAAAGGTTAAAAAGAGAGTTCCATGGCATAGATAGAAGGGTAAGAACTGAACAGACCAACTCACTCCTCGCAGGGCGGTGCTCACTGTCAGACGACTTAAAAGTGTAATTTAATGTTTCAACTCATTCCTTACTTAGCTGGCATGTACATAGATAATTTTAAGTACTAAACAATGCTCCTGACAAGAAGAAAAACAGCATTCATGTGATAGGGAAGACTCTGAAATTGTTTCTTTCTTACTCATAATAGTGTATGACTAATGTTTAGAGACATCTGTCCATGTCCTTGTGGGTTACTTCATTAAATCCTTAAGGCCCTTTCTGTTTTCATCTAAGGCTTCTGTTTTTCCTCTTCTACAAAGCAAGAACAAGAATGCTTTCTCCTGGGTTTCCCTAAAACACATATTGGGTAATCAGCCCCGAGAGTCACGGATGACAGTAATTGAAGCAAAGTCAGGGGTACTGCAGCTATATGGGACTGGCTTTGATGTAGGATTGCCAACCCTCCAGGATTGTCCTGGAGTCTCCAGGAATTAAATATTAATCTTTAATTAAAAATTATGTAATGTGATGAAACCTCCAGGAATATGTCCAACCAAACTTGACAACCGTATTTTGATGGGGAATCTGAGGTGCTGTCCCGACAATTACAAACATCAGAAATTTATTCAAGCCAGATCCTGAGGCATTTATTCAGGTAATCTCTCATTGATGAGCAAAATCTAAGGACTTCGGGATTTTGGTCCACTGTATTTTTGCAGAAACTCGATCATGCTAATATGACACACAAAAATCATATTAACAGGTTCCCTATTTGGCTAAATGTTTAGCCACACTTTGTGTGTGTGTGTGTGGTGGGGGGTGGTGAAAGGATCCTTAATTTTTAAATGAAGTAAAAAGACATCAGCCGTTTTGATTCTAAGGGGGAAATTTAAGTGTTTTAGAGCATCATGAGAAAAAGCTCTGAGCAACAGTGAAGATATCTAATCTGGAGTGTCTTGATACTTCATCAGTAATTTTTTATCTTCTCATTTTGGAAATATTTTGGAAAATATTTGCACCTTTAACTATATATAGGCCAGCTTGTGTAAATTAACATAGTTTCATTGATTTCAGTAGAACTATGTTGATTAAACCAGTGAAGGACTTGACCCATATGGTTTATTTCTATATTTATTAATGGTTGCTGGAAAAATTCAATGAAATATAAGAATGGAATTCTGCACATTTTTTGGAGGGTGATTCCCTCTCCCCCTATTTTC